>JAHLSL010000021.1:15199423-15241874 GCA_025920805.1 Petroica traversi
GTCCTGTCCTTCCCGGGGGACACGGTGGCACCGGGATGGGGGCACACAGGGATGGAGGTTGGCAAACAAAAGCTGAGGAGCCCGCGGTGTCCTGTCCTTCCACGGTGGCACCGGGATGGGGGCACGGCTGGGGCTGGACCTGGTGTAAACAAGCGGCAGACATGCGGGAAACCCAGGGCAGCCTCTGGCTCACACAGCAAACAAATCGGTTGGACCAGGAGGGAAGTGAAGATAGTGCTGGTTTGTGTGAACTGAGGGTCACAAACAGGGTTGAATTTACAGATTGCAACCACAAAATGAGGTCAATACCCGGGTTTATATGCTTTTCTCACTTATATGCTTTGCATAAAGTACTGGGGAGAGGTCTTTAACTTCAGTGTTGATGAATTTCATCTTTGGTATTTTATGCTCCCCTTGATCCATCCTGAAAGCAGTTAGACTGTCCTTTCTTATCCTTTCTTATAGACTGTCCCATTCTTATCAGACAGCCCCTGGAAATACACAACAACCTAAAAGACAAGTGATTATTACCCAAAGAAAGAATAAAATGTGAAAAAGTTCCCATATTTCTTATGACACTGCTCTCTAGCAAAAAGAATGCTGTGAGAAAGGCTTTTCTGTGCTTGAACTGATGATCTAACTTGGATTTCGACAAATAAGCATCATAAACCTTTTGGGTTAAAAGTGACCATCGAGACCTAGTTCCAAACCCCATACCAAGGGTAGGGACATTTTCCACTAACAAGGTGCCCAGGGCCCCATCCAACCTGGTCTTGAACACTTCCAGGAATGGGGCATCCACAACTTCTCTGGGCAACCTCTTCCAGTGCCTCACCACCCTCACAGTAAAGAACTTTTTTCTAACATCCAGTCAAAACCTGACCTCTTCCAGTTTGAAGACATTCCCCATTTGTCCTGTCACTACATGCTCTTGTAAATAGTCTCTCTCAGAAATAACAGGACACTTAGTGTAAACAATATTTAGTGATATTTAGAGCTAATGTTGTATATTCATCAGAAAGTGATGTTGGGCCTCAACTACATATTTATCCCAAGTGGAGCCCTGTTGCTGTCTGTATCCATGTCACTCCTTTGGCAGCAGTGAACTACAGCTTTCTTCAGAAGGTGCTCATTTCAAATGTGGGAACAAGCTGAGTGCAGGAACTGACTCAGTCTTTGATGTTACATGTGAGGATATTATAGATCTCAGTTAAACAATTAACAAAGAATCGGATCTTTTTTGGAAGTTAATAATTGCAGCCCTCTCTGGGAATGATTGCTTGGAAATAAAGTCCTTCAGAAGAAAAAGTTAGATATGATTTTAAAATTACTTTTACCCTTGCTTTTTGGTTTTTTTTGGCTGCATATTCTTAGCCATAATTATTTGTGCTGGTTATAAATATATATGATCACCTATCCATGGACTAACCCAATCAGGAAATGCTTTTGTGGATTCCTTGCAGCACCGGAAAAGTACAGCATCATCCCTGAAATAAACTCGGTGCAAAAAGTTTGGTTAAAAAGTTAGTTAGTGCTTTAAAAATTATCTGGATTTGGTATGAAATCTAAAATTGTGTTTTCTCCAGTCATTCCAGTTGCAGCTGGTCTCATGGACTCTCCAGAGGAAAACCAATCACTGGGATCTGCTCTGCTAACAGTCACAGAGGGATGAGAAATATGGTTGCATGCTCATTTGTACTTTCACTTGAGAGGATGAAATAAGGCACTAATCTTTTTTGGTACTTCATATGTTGCTGATATTGCACTGTCAGTCTATATTAAATAAGTCAGGCACAGTTTAAAGATATATCAATATTTTCATTGTTTGACTGATTGTTAGAATTGTCAAATGAGCCGGGCACTGGTAGGTGACCAGACTTTCCTTTTGTTCCTTTGCTGAAGAATAGCTTTGGAACACAGATCACAGGCAATTTCAGCAATAAAGTGGTATTTGTCGTACTTTTCAGGTGAGAAAGATTTTCCAGAAATCCTTCTCCTTTCTTCCTTGCAGCACTTCATCTCTTCCTCTGTAAATTTCCCTGCTCCCTTGGGCTCCTTCCAGCCAATTTAAGCCACCACCATAACAGCCATTTCTGTGTGGCAACACAAGCCATGACAGCAGGTGATGCAGTGTCTGGGATATACTTATTCCTACTTGGCATGTTCCTCTTACCTCCTCCTTGCTGGGCAACCTCAGATCCTGGTCTAAGGCAGCAACCTGAATTGTCCTCAATCTATTAATTCCCAGTTTCATCTCCCCAGCCCAACTCATCCTGCTGGGGAATAGCAGTGCTGTGGCCACGGCCACAACCACTCCCTCCAAGCCACTGTCACAAAGCTGGGGTTTGCCATTTGCTGCATGTGGAAGGTTAGGAAGATGCATAACATCTTGTAAGGCAGAGGCCTAGGAAGGAATTTGAAAGAAAAGAATGTGGGCAAGGGATCAGGAATTGCTGTTTGAGTTATTTTACAACTTGAAAACAAAGAAGCTTAGATAATAACCAGTGACAAGCTGAATACCCTTTGTAAATGACGAGGATAGTGTAAGTCCCACTGCTAACACTGTCCTTTAAACTCTGTTCCCCCCACTCCATTAATGCACATATAAATACCTTATATAAAATCATAAGCATACACATAAAATCTCACTTGATTTCAACTACGGCTTCTGTTAAGAAGGATCTTCCACAAAAATGCTGAAGACCTGGTGCTCTGTATTTTTGAAAGAGTACAAGCTCCAAAGCACTGTGTTACAAGAGCAAGTCACTTTGCCCTGGAATAACATTATGACCTTGATAGCCCATCCAGAAATGAAACTGCAGTGAAATGAGGTGATGCTTTGTTTATGTGAAGGAATGTTTGTACTAGAGACCAAATTTTTATATGTATATAATCAGTCCTAATAGATCATTATCAAGCTAAAGTAAACCTCTTAAATGCTCAATTTGTGCGTGTGTAAATGAAGGTCTGCAGAAAGGCCTCAGGACAGAATGAAGTTTATGAGATTGTAAATGAGCTCTATTTATAAAACTGCTTGGGAATGAAACAAAGAGTTGTTTATCGCTTGTTGTACACAAAGCATCATCCCTAACAAGCATCCTAGGACACCATACATTTGGGATTTTTTTAGTTCAGAAGGATGAAAAGATGCAGTTCCTGTGTTTCAATACAAATGGGCCATTTTCTAGCAAATCATCTGATTTTGAAATATACTGGAATAGAATATGCTGAAAGTGTCAAAACCAATAGATTCTGTTTGTGTCAGGAAGCAAAATCTTGGTGAAAAAATCCATATTGTGTTTTAAAAGTCCTGATTTATGCCCCCTTTCTTTTAGGACATAATGTTTCATGGAGATCAGAAATTACTGAGACTGTTTTGCTGTGCCCTTAAGATTTCCAGTCTTGGCTCCACAGTGGTTACCCTGCACTAAAATATTATATATTTATTACTCCATGTCCTTGTGTATGCATGCAATTGCTTTATAGAGAACTTACATCATAAATTAACACTCTGAAGACCAAAGACTTTATTTTAGATTCATAATAGGTGTGTGCTATGGTCACGATTACCTTTGGGTTTTTTTGTACAGACTGAATCATAAGAAAATAACTCAGAAGAAAGTAATTGCACAGGACCCTTTTTTTGTGGTCTTGAGGAGCAGTGTACAGACTATCTTCCTATTTGTGACCCATTCTTTCAAGGCTAGGAAATTGCTTTTTACCTTACTTCATATTCATAAGCTGAGCCTCTCTACAGTGCCTCTATTAACAGCAGGATCAGTTGATGAAAACTATCAAAATAAGCCATTCTGGTGATGGGTTTTTAGAGTTTGCACCTGGTGAACAGTTGGCAAAAATTCAGTTAGGATTCAAAATAGAAAAACCAGTATGTCACAGATGTAGATTGTTGAGGTTGAAACATAGATTACTGATCTTTACATTTCAGAAATCTTACCCCAATCTAGATGAAGTATTCTTTAGCCTCCTATATAACTCTCACAGATCTGTTTTTATAGGAGTCATGATCTATTGAAAGGTCTTTAAAACATAAGTATGCACCTGTAAATATTAAAACACACATATGTGAATTCAACTATGAAGGGCTTGATTCATAGGTTACAATGGTTGAAAATGTCTGTTTTTCTTTCTCCTCAATGAACAGACCACAGCTTATGGAGGGGAAATATTAATTTTTCTATATTTACTACAAGGGAATCATCCAAAAGTGTTGTTTCAACCAGTTTTAAATTCAGGAACTTTCTTCTAAGAAATGCAGATTTAACAGTGAGTGTTTAGTATAACTCATTGGTAGAGGGCTGTCCCAGAGCCAGAGTTTAAAGCCTCATTTGTGAACACTGCCAGTGCTCAGTACTTCCCCTTCTGCCCCAACCAAAAAGTCAGGACTTCTCACCTGGGATTTCTCCCACAAGTGCTCAATAGCTGCCTGGATCCAGAAGAAAATAGGTTTATGGCAACATCTTGCAGGCAGGAGCAATGTCCTGATAGTTTCTTGTGCATACGGTCTAAAATGTTTCCTCTGTACGAAAATGAAGACAAACTGAACATGAAGTAAGAGACTTGTTGCAGGACAAATACAGATTTCCACATTTCCTAAAAATGATCATTTTTTTCTCTTTGCTGAACAGAATGAAAGCCCTTCATTACAAGCTGAATTAATTTTTCTTTTAAAAAATTAAAAGATTTTCAGCTGTGTTGGTAAATTACATTTCATGTCTGAAAAATGCACATTCTGGCTAAGGGTTTTTTTCCTTTCAATAGCTGGCATGTTCTGACACAAACAGCTAATATTTAATTTTGCAAATATAACATCAGTGTTGGAGCAAGAGTGGCTGGTCAAGCATTCCTGACTCAGGACAATCTCTTAGATACTCTGACCAGAAAGGAAAAACTTCTCAATGTGGGTAAATGAGATGTTATATATGCAATATTATTTGTTGCTCTATTTGAAGTTTGGATAACAATTGAAAAACATGTGTGTGTACATATGCATGTACTTAAAATAAAGAGTTAATGAAATCAGGTTTTCCAGACCTGGATTAAGATCCAAATGCTGTGGCTCGTGCCCACCCCTACTTCTTTTCAAGGAACTCATTCATCAGTGGTGTGGACATTTCCCTGGACTTTATTTTAGCTGCCAGAGATTTTTTGGCATTTTGTAATAATACTAATTGCAGTGCATGTGAGCCCCAAGGAATGAAGACACTTCTCTGCTTTAAAATTAGTAGCTGTGTCTTCCAAAGTGACATGCAGAAATATTCTGGAGGGCAAATAGAAAGCTCAGTGAGAGTTTCCAAGGCCACACAAAAGAGTGCTGGCTTTCTCAACTTAGCAAATACTGTTTTCCAAAATGCTTATCTTCTTTTTATTCCTATGGGGTGTTGCAGTAAAAAGAATTAGAGTGAGCAATTCTTGGACTTAACCACTTGATTTCCTAGGACTCTGATGAGCTTTCATCTCTCTCCTCCTGAACAGCACATCTTTTCTTCACTGTTTTGAATATTTGCTCCTTGGCTAATAAAATTTTACAAGTGATTTTTTGAAAACAAACAATACTATATTATCCCTTTTTTCAACTCATGAAATAAATATTCCATCAAAGAGACTTTTATGTTTCACAGTGGCAGTTCTCAAATGACCAGCATGGTATCATGTTCAAAACGGGGCACGGTCCATTTTTACAGTAGATTTACTCAATCACAGTTACTAATCGGATTAGTACTGCTTTTATGTCTGACAAATTTTTAAAAGTTGGGGGTCATTAAAGCCCTTGCTCATATAGAGAGCCTGTGGTGCTGGGCTGTGTTTTTCCAGTTAACCATTTCTGCTTTGAAAAAAAACCAAACCTTTTTTTTCTTCTTCTTCTTTTTTTAATGCATAGTTGCTTTTTTTTAATGCTAAGTTGCTCTTTTAGGCTGCAATGTCACTGGGCTTTTAAATCCATTTCTTGACTTATCAAAGCACATGCTTATGTATGGAGTTAAGAAAGAACTTCAGTTTGAAAGGCAGAAGAGACTGAGTGCTAGGGAGGGACTCATGCATGCTACCACCCAAAAAAAACCCCATTTCCTTGTCCTTTGCTCTCTCAACTCAACCATACATAAGAATGAACCCTTACCATCTGAATCACAGCTTTTGATATTATTCCTTCACAGTTTCTGTCGAGAACTCTAATAAAAAATATTAGGCTTAGATTTTGCTGTCATGAGCTTGAAAGTGAATTCTCTACTAAAAAACTACAAAACTTTTACTCATAAAACTACAGGAAAGTCTAATAACCTCTATCAGACATTTGGCATAAAGCTCAAGCAAGATTAGACCTGTGTCAAGAAAGGAAGCAGAGAAAGCAGACTAAAACAGATTGAAAATGAAGCCTGAACTTTCTTTTCTTCTGGAAATTCCTCCCTGGAGCTCGAGACAGGAGCAGAGAGCTTGCAATACCCTTTCCAATAGTAAGTGAAGCATTAAAATGGTTGGAGTAGGTCTGACTGGCTCATTGCTGTACAGGCAGAAATGGAATGCCAAATTGGTAAAAAGCTTACTAACTATTCCAGGTGTCATAGAGCACCACCAGCAAAGAACAGTGCCTGTCTTTACTTGGAAGTCAAATCTATTTTAGTTTTAAAAGACTACCAAAAGACTACCACAGGAGCTGATATCTGCAAATACTTTCACTGCTGCCTCCCCCAAATGCATGCAAACAAGCACATTTCATACAGTTATTGAAGAGTTTACTAAGCCTTCAAGATATGAACAATGACTAGATTTCTTAATGGAATTATTTACTTAAAGAAAAATAAAGAATTTAATTTTTTTAACATTAATCAATTATGACAGAATGATTCCAGTAGAAACAGATGCACTAGAATAGAAAATAAATAAAACAAAAATTGAATGAAATATAGTCTATGTTTACACATGCTCCCTATAAATATTAACATCATGAGAAAGTGAATGGGTTACCATCAGCCAAGCTAAGTCAGGAAATGATCAAATTAAGTTTACACACCATAGCTTAGACACTGTCCCCTGGGTACATGCATTGCTGTGAGATCTTTGATACAGTATCATGTGTCATTTTCCAAACCATGAAGTGCAGTAGCATTCATTTTTTTAAAAAAAAATATATAATTCTCACATCAAATACGCATGCAATGGAGCCTTGCTGCCTGTGTGTCAACTCTTCTTTATAAGGGAAAAACAAAAGAAAGATAAAACCTAAAAGCTGAAGTCTCCTTTGCAAGATTGCAAAGCCCTGTTGATCTGTAGAGTAACAATAGCATATAAACAGAAATCTAGTTTGCTATTTATTAACTGAGCTATTAGGTATTCTGTGAAAGAGATTATTAATGTAATTATGTGTCCCTTTTATGGTCATGGTTCATGTCTTCTCAGTGGAAAGCAGGAGAGGAATTTTTCATTTGTTCTGCCCTGAATCATTAATTCCTCAAGAGTTCAAAGCTGAACACCATCTGATACCTACAGAGATTGTGCAACTATTATTAATTCCTCAGCACTTCACAAATTAGTACAAATAAACTATACAGAGCAACACACTGGCAGAGTTATAACTTCAAAGGAATAATAATACCTATTAACATGAGGCTGCTGCTATGAAGACACTGTAAAATACTGTATAAATTTTGAATATTATATGTCATAAGGTCATATCCTACGGCAATGCAGCAAAATTAAGACTCAATGACATTTTGCCATTTATAAACAAAGGTAATGATTGAATTAACAGATAATCCCAATTAGGAAAAAAAAAAAAAAACCCTACTAATTTCTGGCAGTGGCACAGCAGATCTGTCAAAGGCTACTATTGAGCAAGTTGCCAAATGCATGAACAAAACCTCCTGGATCACTAAGTTTGTTTTAAAGGAAAATTCACAAAATATTAAATTGATCTCTGTTGCATTTTTTGGTGCAAATTCTTCCACATCTTAAATCCCTTTTCAGGCCTCATGTGAGAACAGCAGCACCACTGCATGTTGTGATTAGAAGGGCAACCTGATCCAAATAAATAATAATTCCTTCAACCAGGGCATGTTGAGAAATACTAATTATAATCCTGAAGACTCAGAAGCTTTTATTTAGGGGCACAAGGAGTAGGTTTCAGACAAAAAGTCACCAGAATTTAACTGTCTTCTATGAGCCAAGGTCATCTTAACATTTCAGAGTAATCAATGGAGACATAGTCAATGCAGTCGATGAAGCCAGAAGAAAATTTCATTTTGTCCTAAGATAAATAAGCAAAATAGGCATTCACTCTGCCAAAGACAGGTGTTGATAGCTGCTTGAGATGCTCTAGGATACTTGGGACAGAACCAAGGGAGGCTGAGCCCAAGGCCTACAGAAAATCTTTGCCCTCAAGAGCAGCAAATAGGTGCAAATAGCAAATAGCTCCAGGTGAAATATCCTGGAGCATCAAAAATGTGAGTAGACATACATGATTAGGGAAGGGAATCCCATATGTACTGGAAAGTGAGTTGAAGAGCTCCCTGTGGAGTTATAAGTTTGTGGACTGGACAGTTAGTGTGCATTCACTAATTAACTTAGGTAGACACCTAAATCCCGTAGTTCCCAGTTAAAGATGCATGTCCTCATACTTCTGACTGCCATAGTAAACTCACTGAGAGCAGAGAATAATATAATCTTAGGGAGAGTTTTTTGCCAGACACTGAACAATGAGGATCCTCAGAGAAGAAAAATATTGAAAGCATTAACTTAAGTATTTCATGTGTTTAAACTCTTGGCATGTTGCTAGTCACACTGACCCAGTTTATTTATTCTTCTCAAGCAAAAATAAACAAACAGAAATCCCTGGGTCTATGACAAGAAGACACTAACAGCATTCATCCATTTCCAGAAACACATGGGGTAAAAGTATTGGCAGTAAAAATTTACTATGAAAATGGTCAAACAATTTGGGCATAAAGAATTACACTGGGGAGGACTTCACTTCTGATTCATCTGTTAGATTGTCTTTAACTCAAAGCAGCAAGCCCTACAGTAGCACAACACTTCTCCATCAGCAGGTCAGGAGGAAAAGCACATTTCATGCACACATCACTGACCCTGACCTCTGGCCAAAAGGGAGTGATATTGATGCACTCTGGAGCAGGTTTATCTGACTCTTAATCAGAAAGGCATTAGCCTGACACAAGGGTCAAAGCAGGGAGTATAAAATGCCCTCATAGAGGAAGGATGTCCGTGATTTCCAGAAAAGGCTTAGAAAAAAAGAGTCTGTGGCATTTCCTCTAATTATTTTTATTACCATGCTGGACCTCAAAACAGCAGCTCAGGAAAAGAAACAGTGAGGTAAAGCCTTGACCTAACTGAAATCAATTGGAATTTTATTACTGACCTCAGCAGGACAAAACTTGACCTATTTTTTAAGTTTAAAAGAGTGCCTGCTTGTTTTGAGCATATAAATATTATAAGATGGGCAGGGATGGGATTAGTCAGGGAGACCAAGAAAGCTCCCTCTGACTTCCTGTACAAAGCAGAGGTTGTCAAACCAAGCACATTGGCTTAGCTCACTCCTGCTGGATATGTAGAGTCTGTCAGGGTCCTGGCTGCACAGACTGGATTCCATCGCCCCAAGCAGCCTCTCCTGGGACACACACACACCTTCCTATGGCCTCAGGGGCACATTCAAGTTTGGCTGTGGGTTTTTCTGAATAGATATCAGGTCTGTGTGGTAGGAATATTTCTCTCCAACTCTAAGTGTAGCTCTTGCATGGACATAGACCTGTGCAATAGCCTAGGCTTTGCTCCGGACTGGTATCACTGGCCGGAATTTGGCCCTTAATCATCATTTAGCTTGTCAGAGTCTATAAGTTGAAATCCAGGAGCAGGATGCTCTCCATGGCCTGTTTTTTTAGGAGAGCAACAGTATTCATCATTTTTTCTCTCCTGTCCTCTTTAATTTCTGTCTCCCTAGTAAAATACCCAGAAAGTTAGATACAGTTATTGAAACTGAAATGTTCAAATCACTGTATTTCCCATTTGGTTTATGTTTGTCTTTTTTACACTGGTAGGTGATTACTCATCTGTCTTCAGTGTAGCTAATGGATGTATTCTTAATGGATGCTTATTAAGATGTGGATCTCTGAATATTAAATTTCTTGTCACACTGCAATACTGTCAACGCTCCAAAGATTCTGAAGAACTGCCTGAATGGCAGATTTCAGAGATCCATAATCAGTGTCACAGCATCTAGCTGGAGGCCTGTTACCAGTGCTGTGCCCCAAAGTTCAGTGCTGGGCCCAGTATTGTTTCACTTATTCACTGACGACTTGGATGAAGGGGCAGATGCCCCCTCAGCAAGTTACCTGACCACACAAAGCTGGGAGCAGTGGCTCCCAGAGTGCTGTACAGCCCTCCAGAAGAACACTGATAGGAAGGAGAGATGGGCAGAGAAGAACAATCAGAAATTGAACAAAGGCAAATGCAGGGCCCTGCACCCAGGGAGTAACAACCCTCTGCACCAGCACAGGCTGATCTGCTGGGAAGCAGCTCTGCAGAGAAGGATCTGGGGGTGCTGGTGAGAAACAAGCTGGTGTGCTGGTGAACAACAAACTGTCCAAGAGCCAGCAGTGAGTGTGTCCTAGTGGCCAAAAAGGCCAACAGAATCCTGCTGTGTGTTAGGAAGAACACTCCCAGCAGATCAAGGGAGGTGATCCAACTCCTCTACTCAGCCCTGGTGAGGCTGTATCCAGAGTGCTGCATTCAGTTCTGGGCTTCTCAGTACTAGAGGGACATGGAGCTCCTGGAGCTGGTCCAGTGAAGGGCTACAAAGACAACTGAGGGACTGGAGCATCTCTCTTAGGAGGAAAGGCTGCAAGGATTGTGTCTCTTCAGCTTCAAGAAGAGAAGACTGAGAGTCTTCAATACACCCCAGTGTCTGAAGGGAGGGTGTCAAGAGGCTGGACCCAGCCTCTTCTTGGTGGTGCCAAGCAATAGCACAAAAGGTAGGCAGAAACTGATGCACAGGAAGTTCACTGGAACAGATTGCCCAGAGAGATTGTAGAGTCTCCCTCACTGGAGATATTCAAGAAATGTCTGGACACAATCCTGTATCTTGTGTTCTAGGATGACTCTACTTGAGCAGGGAGGTTGGACCAGACAACCCACTGTGGTCCCTTCCAACCTTATACATTCTGTGATTCTGTAATGACAAATTTCAGTAGCCTCATTATGTGGAAAACTCACTACCAGTACTAGAGCTTCACCTCCATGTACAGTTCCTGCAGTCCCAGTATTTCTATTCTGTGGGTTTTTGTTTGCTCCCTACCCCTCATTCCCATCCCCACAGTGGTTGAGGAAACTCACATAATCTCTTAAAATTTGCTATGGCTAGAGCTTTCACTGCAAATGTGATTTTCTGTTTGTTTTAAAAGTGGCACATCTCTTTTATTTGATGCTTCCTTCTTATATCACTACAGGTAATATGGAGTGATTTTTTCCTTTCCTTTTCTAATTTTGTAGATGTGTAATATATCACCTTTCAGTTCCCTCTAGTCTGAAGAATTTTGATACAACTTGTTCTTTTCAGTGAATTTGTGAAATAGCTTTGATCATGCTTGTCTCTCTATAGAATCTTTTGTAATCATTCTTTTTCTGAGATGGGGAAATAAGAACTGCATTCAGTATTTGAGGTCAGCACATCATGAAATTGTAGAATGGTGCAATATTGCTGAAAAAACAAGCCCTTCATGAAAGTGTTGAGAAACAACATTTTAACTCATTTTGGAGTTCAACTGCAGCTTTTCTAGCTCAAAGAGAGGTCAGGCCTACTTAAATTATTATCCCATTCAATCAAACATCTGTTCAACCCTTGATCTGTTAGATCAAGTCTTGGGTAATAGGGGATTGAAAGATTTCTCTAATAATCCAGAGACTGCTGAATAATCCTAGGATAATTATAATTCTTCAGGTAAATCCAAACCCTCAACCCATGTTTATGTACCTAACCTTCTCTGCTTAACTGCAGATGTGTTTAAGCCCATGAGTTAAATACCTCACTAGAACTTCTATAGTACTTTGCAAGGTCCACTGAAGTTCTTGTCTAGGGGAACTGAAAAAATTTAACCACAGAACCAGAACAGGAAAGCTAGTAATTCCTTATCCCACACTCTACTGACATAAGTGACACTGATGCAACTTTTCTTTAAAAATCTAATGTTCATGTTTCTGCTGCCTAACCTTTTTTGGGCAGACACCACTTAAATGAACAGCCTGACTTGATAGGACAGGGTGGGTTGAAAACATGTCATTACCTGTGCTGTAAATTTTTGTAGATAGAAAGAGGAATTCTACAGCTGGCACTGCTAACCTCTCATCTTTGTAAGCCAAGCGAAAAAGAAAACCCTGACAGTTAGAGGGGGAGTAGGGAGAGAATGGAGTCTTACAAAAAGTTTCCAAAAAAAATTTAGTATCTGAAATTATTTTTGTCCCTCTGTTACATTCCTTTCTTTATTAAACACTTAGGGAATTAAATCTCTGAAATGGAGAATGCTTTATTCACAAACCAAACTTCTGACATTATTACCATGCAAGGAAATCACCATACCAATGACCTGATGCCTATTTGAAAAACTACAAAGTCTTTTCAGCAACTCTGCTAAGAATGTGTTTCTAATGTAAACTGTTTTCAGACAAAAATAGTGCCTAGATAAAGACAATCAACTGCACGATTAATGCTAGAACTGTTGGTTAATAGTTTATGCATGAGGGAGATTAGTTGGCAGGCAACAGACCAAGGATGTCAAGGAAGGATTAGGAAAATGAAAAGCAGCCCCCACACTTACGGTTGCTTATACAATACTGCCCCTCCCAGCACAGCAACAACCATCTGTTTTCTTTATATATTCATATATATATGAATATTTTGTGTTGCTTTGTGCTATTTTTTACTCTGTTTGTTTGCTAATATTTGCTCTGTTTGTTCCACCAGAAGATATCATTGGCAGAGGTGCTCTTTTTGCAGTCAACTATATTGCCTAGAGTACAAAAGGTAAAACACTTAGGATGAAATAAATGCAGATTGTACAGACATACATAAACCAGGCTATAGGAACACAGAGTTAAGTTAAAAAGAAGAGAGGTCAGAGACTCTGGAGTCCTGGACTTACTGACCAAAACCAGACCATGTGCGTAGATCAGTGAAACATTGTGGGAATACCTTTGACTGAAGCCCAGAGGCCTTTATTCACTCTTAGACAGCAGCACATCCACAGTAAAAAGCTCCCTGTGCCCAAGGTGTCCTCTAAGCCACTCTCTGGAGCACACATGGAGTAATGCCTCCCTTCAGAAGGGTTGAGAGGCAGCCCCCAGGTCCCTGCCTTTGCAGCATGGTCAGCCTGCAGCCCTTGTGGGCACCTGCAAACAGGGAAGGTGAGACTCTCCAGCCTCTCTTTGTGGGAAGTTAGGGGAATAGCAATATCAGGAAAGGTCATGTGATAGAGTAACAACATGTAGGCTGAGATTTCTTACAAACTACATAAATGAGGTCGTCTACATCAGGCTTTCCTATTAATATTTAGGTGTTGAAAGCCTTGTAAAATCTATAGCTCTTATTGGCAACTGACTTCCTTCTATGTTTCCCAATTTTACCTGGAAACGCTAAGTACTGTGGCCTGTTCATGTGTCAAAATGCTGCTTTGGGATCTGGGAGATTTTCTTGGTGTGTTTGTTTTTTTCAAGTTCTCACAGGCCAAAATTTCCAAGCCAGAAACATTGCTGAATGTTATAACGGTAGCATTTGTGGGAATTTTCACAACAAGCCAAGTGCCTCTAGGTCTCCCTGCTTCAGTAGTAGTGTTTGGGACCATATGATCTTCAAAGATCCCTTCCAACCTCTGCTGTTCCATGATTGTGACAGAGCTATATAGAAAGAGAAGAAGTAACTAGTGAGTAACAAAATTTTGGCAGGGGCAGAATTACAGCATTGGCTTTGGCGTAGGCATTGGATGATGGAGAAATCTCAGAAAAGTATGAAGGGGCAGGACAAGACCTGGGAAAATGAAGATGAATACACAGAAGCAGTAAAGTGGATGATATGGGAGATCAACAGACTCAGTTAGGAAGGATGAGTGGAAAAGACTGGAAAAAAAAATCATGGAAAAGGTATTGTAGAACATCTGGTGTAGAGACAGGTGGGCTATCCAGCATTCCTCAACTGGCATAAAAGGGGAGGCTGCATGGTACCATAATATGTGGACACAGAAACAAAAAAGATGGGAAAAGTAGGCCATGTATGTCCAATAACCAGGCCTGCAGAAGCAAGGGAATTATGCAGCACTCAAGTTATCTTTACACAAGCAGCAGGGGTGAGGTGCAGTAGAAGAGCTGCACTTTGCAGCATTTCTCTGGTTGCACAGCCAGGCTGTGCCCCTCTCCTCCTGTGCAGGAGATGGGCACCTGCCCTCTTCACAAGCATAAGTGAGGGACTAATGGAGAGCTGAAACAGAGGCTTTATGCTGGAAGAGAGCAGGAATTAACCTGCTTTGTCTTCCTCTCTCCCACCCACACCTCAGACCCATGCAGGTGATACACAAAATCCTGTTGCCATATTGCCCAAACTATGCATGGACTGCCTGGGTGTCACACAAAGATGTGTCTTGATGAACAGGAACAGCAGAGCTAACTCCTGAAAAAGCACTACCTGGGCCTTCACAGAAAATGAAGGAGTGAGAGGGACGAAGTACAGGCAAGTCTTCTCAGAAATTATTTTTTAATGACTTGAGATGTATGTTTTGACTTCTCAGGCTGCGCTCTGACTGGCAGAGGATTAAGCAGTGGTGAATTGCTAAAAACTTGCTTCTGGAGCTCAGTGGGCAATAGGAGAATCCAGTCTTCTAAAATTTATGAAACAGGTTTTTGGGTTTTTTTTAGCATGGTGCTATATTAAATGGGTCAATTTATTGCCCTGAGCAACACTCATCAATTTTCTGAGATCAGCTACAGCAAACTGTATCAGTAGCCACAGATTCTCTCCAATCTACTGTTGAGAAAGCCCTTTTTATAAAACAGAAGTTCAGATGGAGGTCTTAAATCATGAGACTCTTGGCTTGGTGTATGGCTGTCTGACACATGCATAAGATACCAACAACACAATATCATTGGGACTTTTCTAAGCAGCAGATTTACCATTGCTTTGAAAGTCATCCATTTGAAAATTTATTGATAAACAGAAGCTGGAAGATCTAGTATTGTAGTGGTATTCAGCTGCTTTCTTCCCAAGTGTTTGATCTGAGTACCTTTCTCTAAGTACACAAAGGTAATTAGCCATTAATCAGCAAACAAGGAGCCAATCATATGTGTAGTTTGGTGACTGCTCAGCCTCAGAGGTCCAGCCCATTTTGGTGGGGGAGAAACAATTATTGCCCATCACAAGGCCTGCAAGTTATTTGTTTCTATTCTCCCATGCACAGTCCCTCATCATCAAGAAAAAACAAAAAAAACAAAAACCTTGTGGGTTTTGTTTTTCTTTCTGATTGAGGAAGGCCACACCCAGCTGCTTTAATTATACCTCTAAATACATACATGTAAACATTATTTCTTTGGCTGGGATAAGTGAGAATAGGCTTTTTAGGGTTTCATTTCTCTCTTCAAAGAAAAGCATAAATTGGTTACTGATAGCTACAATTGTTGTCCAAGTCTGATTATAATTATAGATGTCAAATGATGAATTATAATTTCATATTCATTTTTTATACACAATAGTCATTCATGTTTGTAAGTGCCATGCTCATTTCTTTTATAAAAATCCTCTGTTTAACACATGACAGGAGAAATGGACATTCAACTTGAAATATAACTTTGCTTATATCATGCTTTTTTAAAATGCTGTTGATTACAGTAACTGACTGCCAAAGCACACACTCATTAGCTTATGCAAGTTCTGGTAGTGTCACTTCAGAAGTTGTTTGTAAGGAATTGGGCCATAATGTGTGGCCTAGCCTGTTCTCCTTGTGTTTATATAACTGTGCCATTCAGCTCTGCAAACTATGAGGTTACACTCAGTTAAGACCATGTAGTCAAAGCCATGCTAGAGAACCCAGAGAGAGCTCACCAAGAGTAAATTCCTTCCACTTTTCTTCTCAAGTGAGAAAATACAGTCATATCAGCAAAGCATAATTTTGAAGCATCACTCCATATTTCACCAAGGACTACATTTTACTAAGCTAATAAATGTAAGACTAGCACAGTGGGAACCTTCAGTGGCTTGGATTTGTTATATGTTAGCCAACTGGAGGTAAAAGAAGAACACTTTTTTTGTTGAAGTTGGAATCCAAGGGGTTAGCTGCACTCCGTTCAAATATCAATTGTACGGCCCATCTACTTTGCTATTCTTCTACTAAAATTCTGTAAAATTAAACTAAAGTACTAAGGAAATGGAGAAGAGTGCAAAGAGGTAGAACAGGAAAATTCTTCAGTTGGAATGAATGACAAGTACATGTATCACCTCAGGTTCAGACAAGATACATTGTTTAACCTCTCAAAGTTACCATTTCTTTGGAAGATTGTACACATGGTGAAACCTATGGGCAGAATGTAGGTAAGAATAAAGAACTTTGAGCTGTGTGTATGCTTCTAGACTGTGTAATAAAAATGAGAGATGTTAGTTTTGAAACAATCTTCGAGATGTAAGAATGGTGGAAAAAAGAGATGGTACTTCCATGTGTAAATATACAAAGCTTAATGTTTGGGCTTGAGGCTTTTAGTGAGAAATATGTACAGTACCAGTCCCAAGCAAGAGGGGGAACTCAGTTCCCTGAAGGGTTAAACTGAACTTTAGTCTTCCACCGATCACCCTCTGGTACTGTATCTTCATAAATTTCTCCCGTTTATGGAGTGTTTTTGATGGCAGGCAATTCTTTGTTGAAAGTTAAGTGCTCTTTTATATGAATAAATAAAGAAGGGTTTGGTTTGAATGAATACATTATTTTGACAAATGTTTATTGGAAACCCAATTATGGCTTCATAAATCAGTGCTATCTGTGGTACATCAGGTGAGCTCACCCATGCCATCAAATGGCACGTTGAATATTAGTAGGATAATTAAAACAATTCTGTTGGATGTTGTTCTTCTTACCCAGGTCTGACAGTAGTCAAAACAGGAAGAAATTGTTTATTAATTTTATTTAACTTATTAAAATACTTTTTGTAAGATGTAATGGGCATACTTAACACAAAAAAACAGGGGGAAACTGCATTTGTTTTCAATTTGCTAGATTTCAATTTGTTAGATTAAAATGACAAGGTCAAGCACAATGAATGAACTGAGTGGCAGCTGAATTTTAAGGGTAGTTGGGGAGCAGAAAGGATATATATGAGTCTATTGTTTGAACTTTACACCCAGGTGAAGTGGGGCTTTTTTTGTTTTGTCTGAAGTGCTTACTGATGATATGAAATGTGTCTGGAGTCAATTCATGTGCTTCTTTATCCTCCCTCCTATAGTGATTCTGAGTTAGAACAACCAGAAGAATGAAAAGCCATTTTCATAACTGTGAAAATAAAGGGAACTGAGTGAAAATCTTGAACTCAAGGTCAAGAAGAAAGGGAGGAATTTAAAGTTTAAAATGTTTTATTCTCATAGTATTCCCCTGTAGATAAAAATCTACTGAGAGCGAGCTACCAGGATTTCCCATGTCTTGAGGCCCCCTGACTGATGACAGCAAAATGGAGACGTATTGGTGGAAGGACACTGAAGATCTTTAAGATTTATGGAAAGAATCTATATGATTTCTCAACGGATCATTTCCAGGTTTAGGACATTGCTAAATTTTTATCCACAAGGATTTACAAGCATAAAATAAGGATTGAATCTGAAGTAATTTGGTTTGGTGTGTATTTGAATTACAGTGATATAAATAGCCACATATATGTCTTTCTTACAACTCAACTTCAGTGTAATATTCTTCTTAGGGACACAGAAGAGGGAGTGAGAAGAAGGAGAACAACAGAACGGAGCACAATGTTCAGATTTTCTCCCCTGAGAGAAAATGAGTGTTAGGAATAAGCCAGAGAGATGGCAATGAAAGATTTTTGTTTGGAATTTGCCAGATCACTGAAAGGAGAAAAAAAAATCAGCAAGACAAATTATTTTGTTACACCAGAAACTAACCTTCCTCAGGTGCAACTCAAGCTCCAGATTTCTGGCAATAGGCAGAGAACCTGGAGGCCCCAGGGCTGAACTGCCCATACTAGAACTTCTTTGGACCTTATATTTCCCCAGAGATCTTCTTCTCAGATTATGTATGAAGTTTGAGGTCACCTTCTAAATAATAGTTATACAGCATTATGTAATTTTCTGTAATATAGAGATAATATTCTCCATTTCCCACCATCCCTCACCCTAGTCCCTTCTCAGGATTTTAGATCAACAAATAGTAAAATTGTGGGAAGCAATCTAGGGATTGTCTTTACTATTTAGGATTCTACTTTTTTCCATAACAAAATGAGAGTACATTCAGCCTAAAAGCAGGCATGCACTTTGCAGCCAAGGACACCATCACCAGTAATAAATATTCTGCAATAAAGAAGACAGAACTTAGAACAGTCATAGTGCATGAAAGCCTTGGGCTTTTTCCTCTTACCTAAGATGATGTTCCATGGCAAACAAATCTGGAAATCTCTCTTCCAGGGTAAAAGAAGTGAAGGTACTGGGTTTTATACTAATTTTAGTAAAACTATTGCTTTTTCTCATGGATTGTGCTTTTCTGTCTTAACTTCTGGACACTTTGATACCCCTAAGCAAGAATGAGGGATTTTAGAAGTAAAAGCTTCGTCACTACACCACCTTCCAATGTGTAGTCTCACAAAGGCAGATTGTTCAGCCCAAGCTATGTACCTAGAAATTAATTTCTTTGAATAGGATCAAGAAGATATACGTGGTTGGCCAGGTAAAGAGATGTGTGGGCATGGATCAGGAAAGAAACATGTTTAGAAACTTCACCTGAGCTCTGATAAGGCTGGAAGAGTAACAAGAAAAAAGCAGTCTGCAGTCCATGAACCTGACACAAAAGACACAAGACACAGCCCTTGAGCACCCTAATTATCAACCAAAGCATCAGCCTTTCCCCCAGAGTTTCACAGAAGTTTTTTGTCAATAAATAATATTAATAGATTTGGTTCTGTCAAAGTTTATCAGCTTTTCTTACCTCTATTCTCTTTTCTCAAACCCGGTTCCCCACCTTTGCCTGTGGCCAATCTAACTGCAAGTGTGACTTAATGGAAGGAGAAAGGAGGGGAGAGAAAGAGCCCATGGTTTTCATAATACAGATTTAAAACACAAGAGCTCTGAAATACTACCCCTTGGATTTTCTTTTTGAAGAAACTGTGGCTATCAACCTTATTTCATTGTTGTTGATTTAGCATTCGAGCACAGGACTGAAATGTTGTCTTGTTTCCCTCTGCCTTCTGCCAAAAATTCTACCAAACAAGCTAGTTTTATCTTTTGCCAGCCCCTGTGAGTGTAAGTTATCAGAACAGTTGCTCCTCTTTTCTCCAGTGATAAAGACAGAAGATGCTACAGCACTGCCTACCTTGCATAGCCTCGTATTTCAGTGGAAATCAGCATTTAAAGTGTTACATCTTAGAGCCCAAAGGAGAAGAAAGCTTCATGGAAGATAGTTCTACATTTATATGGAAGACTCCCATTGCCATCCATAAATCACTCAGGCTGCTATTATGACCCAGAACAAGTTGGTACCACCCCTAAATACAGAAGATTGTGTGAAAGACTAACAAAGCAGAAACAATAAAGAAGTCATTAAAACACCTAGATGAAAAAATGAAAGTATCTCTCCAAACTTCCTTGTGGCAAGACACTGATAAAGCAAAGCAATTCTTCTTCAGAGGATGTTCAGGGAGAAGGCAGTACAGAGTGCTAACATGAAGGACTGCAGCTCTTACAGTAATGGGGAGAAGCAGAAAACTGATCACCGCTCTCAGTTGTTTTAAAATTACTCTTCTTTCCTCCCAGCAAGAAAAAAAAAAAAGCTTGTTTTAAACAGAATGAACCAAAGTTAATAGAATATGGTTTTAATGCCAGATTTCATTTAATTAACTCTTAGCTTTTCCTATGTTACATTTGCAATGCTAAAAAACTAAAACTGTTAATTGTGTGGGATGAATAGATTGAATTGTTTCTTTGTCAAAAGTAACTTTCGCCAGCACATAAATGTTCATATTACAGAGTCTTTGTATCATGAAAAACAAATAGTTATTCAAAGCCAACAACTCTGGTCCATTATGTACTCCTCATTGATGACACACAGGAAACAATGACAGAAAAACAGACTGTCCAGCAAGAGTTTGCTTTTAAGGCCACTTAAAACCCAAGCCAAACCAACAATTAAAAAACAAAACCAAAAAAAACCCTTTAATGTTCATTGCATTAAGAAATTTTGAAATCTACCCATTTTCACTCTGTCTTTTTGCCCTGACACTCCATCAAGTTCATCTGAACATGCCTGAGGTATGCAATAAGTAGTGGGATGAAAACAACTATAATAAACAACAAGAAAAATAATACCTAACACCAGACTCAAAATAGTTAAGATGCTTACAATTGTAAAACATAATTCTTTGATAATGGAAGGTTTCCAGATTGTATATACAAGCAAAACACCTAGAGTTACTACAGTGTGAGTAGCATAATAAATAGAAATGCAAACTTTTGTTCTTCTCTCCTTTATGTTAAAAAATGAAAAAATCAGAATGATTCCGACTACAGTTCTGTACAGATATTCCATCTTCTTAGATTTACAAAATGTTGTATGCTGTTGCAAAGTCCAAGTGAAGCCACAAATCCATAGAAATATCAGCAGGAATACAGAAAATCTGACACTTAGTAGAGTAATCAGTGAAATACTGAGTATCCAAGAAGTGATGGTAAGCAATTTGTACAAGAGATACATGAGCTTGGAAAGCACATGAAATTCATCTTTTTCAGGCAGAGATTTTCGTAGTGATATCTGATAATCAACCATTGATAAAGAGATACCACACAAAGACATAATAATGGCAGCATCTAAAAAAAACACAAGGGAAAATGTTAAATCAGAGAAAAAGATACGTATTTTAAACCATGATTTCTGAATGAAGTTTCAGAAAAATTCATGTTTGCTCCAAAGCAACTCCACCTTAATTTTAAGGCTCACTTTAATTACTTAAATCTAGGCACTTGATGCTGTTTGGTATGCTTATGTTATCCTGCCCAGCCCCTGGTCTTTAATGGCCTTGCCTAAGTTGCATATTTGCCATCTCTATACACAGGTGACTTACAAATTCCCAGATTGTTGCAAATAGACCATAAAAATTTAAGTTTCAGCAACTGACATATGTGAATCTACAGTATCTAAAATGTAGAAATTTTGACTCCATGAACTTTGAAGGAACACTAGACATCAATGCAGGGATCCCCATTTGGTTAGATAAATTCCAACCCTGAACAGGTCAATGTCATGCCAATAATTCTGCTAGTTTTTGAGCTGGAAATGGTCCAGCTGCTGTCTTGCTTCTGAGAGCTGAACCAATATCTCTTCCCCATATTGCATTCTACAATGCTGACATATCCTTGGTTTTATTTTTGACTCTGTCTCTCATCTGAAACATGGGTGATGGTAGTGACAGCTCATGGGGCTGCTTTAATTATGTTACTGATTTCCAAATGCCTAACTAAGAGTTTTTAAAGAATCTGTAAGCAAAACCACACAAATCAAACTGCTCTGCAAATTATGTGCTAATTGCATTTAAAAGCTTATTTTCAAGTCATGCATCCTTACGTTTCTATTAGATATTATGACTTTTTATATTTATGATGTACAGTATTGATATATGACTTTCATTTTTATACTGAAAACTTCCTTCTCATCAATTTAGCAGAATGGACCATCTACTAGACAGAAATTCTAATCAAATGCAGAGTAATAGTGCAGTGGAATGCACTAATGTTTTCAAAGGTATTTTTAAAATGCTATCCATTCATGAGTTATATTTTTAGGTGAGATATGCAACTTGCAACATAAAGAAAAAGACAGACTTACATTGATAGAAATGAGTTTTGTCGTGTTCCATGAGGATGTAAATCTGAAGAAAAAGTTGTGGTGTGGTCTCAAGAAAAGTCTTAAACACTCTGAGCATGTTAATATCAGTCACTGCATCAATAGTTTGTTTTTGAATCAAGCTGGAAGGATCTGCTTCTGGTGCATCTCTGCTGCTTGTTTGTTTAAATGCAGCTTGGCAGCCATATTTCAAAGCAAACCAATACCTGTTTAAAAAAAGGACACTTGATTAGAAAGCACTTTTTAGAAGATCAACTCAATAAAATGATACAGCCTTACAACTTTTTCTGTCTTCTACTCAGGTAAAATTTTGTCTGATGATGTAGGATAGAGAAATCTAGTATTGCTATGATAGCAGAGGTCCAGAGATGTGGAGAGATAGGATGCAGTGTAGAAAAGCACTTACATAGGATGATAAGAGATGTCTTGAAAAAAGGGATAGGAATGAAAAATTATGTGTGTAACAGTTTTAACGGCATATTATTATTATTATTATTATTACTACTACTACTACAACTACTGCTAAATACTTTAATGCATAGAAGTATTCTTTTTCTTTAATAAATAGATCTAGACTAATAATGATTCTTGTAATAAAGTGTTAGAATTTCACTTGTACTAAGTTCTTGGCTTTAGAGGTATATAAATCCATGTGTTTGTCCATAAACAGGTTTTTGATCATAGCAGCCTTCAGACATCACTTCCAAGCCTATTTTTGTCTATTTAGGTCCCAGATGTTTTGAGCTTCTAAAATTCCTCTCTAGTAAACCCATTTTGACTGTAATTAGCAGGCAAAGAAAGCACAAGTAGTCCTTTTTAAAGAAAACTCACTGTTATTCAGCCAATTTTTCTAGCCTTACAAAGACTAGTAGACCCTTTCCTCCTCAAAAGAAAAACTAATTTAGTAATTGCATTATTCATTAGGATCTATTTTCTTAAGAAATTAGGCAGAACACCAGAGGCCAGTACTTGGTTATCTTAGGCAGTTGTACAAGGCTGCCAATACACAGGCTGAGAAAGGCAAGGTCCTATGCCTTAATTTGCCTTCTATTTATTTTCCCTAAAACAGCATCTGAGATAACTTCAAGATTTCATGCTAAAGTGCAGCTGCCTAATTCCCTGACCTGATGAAACCCACACTGCTGCATTTACCATATGTAGAGAACAGAGGGCAGCAGATCATTAGACACCCAGATCTCACAGGAGCCTCTCATTCCAATGTAACAGTGGAGCACAGAACTCTTCTCCTTACCAATGGAGCTAGGAAGAATCCCTGGCTATTTTAGAGCTTAAACGTCTAACACCTTCACCAGCCTTAAAGGTGGTGAAAACCCTTTGACCCTTTGACCATAGGGAAGGCCGTGTAGGGATCTCTTCCACAGCTGCAAGCCAGGATGGGGAGGTCCTGGATGAAGAGCGTGCTAGAGGATTCATGACATTTTCCCTGGTATGTTACGGCACGTTGACCCTACATCTGAGAATTACAACATGGAAGCAACAGTAGGAGTAGGTGTGGAGCAGCTTTGTTACTACTCAAGAGTCTCAGGGAATGAGCCTTTGCTTTTCTCTTTGCAGATTCATAGACTGCATTCCTGCCTCTCAGGCCACATGTTGGTTCCGTGAGCTGGCTCTAGATCCATTATTTACTCCCAAAGGAAAGTCATTTTTATGTTTTTGTATTTATCTTATTGTTCCCTGAATAATCACTCATCAGCAAAGAACTCAACTGTTTGGCAAGGCATCTATAGCTTTTTCGGTTTATGAAACAACTAGTACTCCAAAACATCTGGTTCTTGTATCCAAGATACAAAAAATCTGGAACGTTTGCAATGTTTTCAAGAAAAAACAATTGGGTAGACTAATCTGCTAGCTGTCCATGGACTCACTCACCAGAGCCTGTTTGTCCAAGCAGCAAGAAGTGGAAACCAGCTGCACAGATTTCAAGCTGCAGAGCTCACAGCTGAGATGGCAGGTGATATGCAAGGCAAGAAATAGCCTAAAAGGAATATTTCATCTGCATGTATACATGAAATCACCTGTCAGTTTTTGAAACACATTCCTCTGAGCATGGTATACTAAGTTTATATTGTTATAAGATGGTATGCTATATATTTGTCACTAGTTGTAGCAGTTTCAGTTAGTCCACTTCTGACTTTGAATACTGTAAAGAATACATAATTTTTTCTAGTAAAGTCCAAATACTTCTACAGCTCTTTAACTATGTATTAAGCAAGGTATTCTCTGAGCTCCACAGGCTTATGTTACTTACTGTAGCTCACTGTGACAAATTTTCATATTTTTAAGAGTATTTAGAGCTTACATTCCCATTCTCACCTGTCCATTTTACATGCAATATAATGACATTTTAGGAAGGGCTCATAGCCAAATTTTAGACCTAGTTTTGAACTACATTGCTCACCTAGGGCAAAGTTCAGTCCATACTAAAGGATAGGTCAAGTTTAAATTGTCTCCTTTATCATGCCCACAGTTAAACCCTGTGCCTGCACTGAAACTATAGAATTTTATTCCTCTAATCTCGTACAATATCTCTCTTACTACAGAGGTTCTGCGCTTCAATATTCATAAACTGTAAAAAATCTATTAAAAATGTACAACTGTAATAAAAATACATTAATTAAAAGAATTAGATTATTAGGTATTTAAGTAGAGGTACATCCTAAATGGAATGTGAAATGGTTATGTCAATAATACAGACAAATGCAGGTTTACTATTTCTTTTTTCTCCCTATAAATTCATTAAAGAGAATATGTTTTTCATATTTTAAAGTTATTTAAGCTACTTGGAAGCCAACAGAGTAAAAAACCTACAATTTCTTTACAACTGTGTCCTGGGTTAGCCATATGGCCTGTTTGTATCCCCAATCGTCCCCTGGCTTATGCTGGACATTAAGTTCTGCAGCTTTAAGTTGGTCTAAGGAAGACAGTGAAAGTGAAGGTGGAGGAAGAGGCGGAGCGGCAGCAGGAAGCAGGAAGAGAAGAGCAGAGGAGGGAGCGCGTGGCTCCAGCGCGGCCGGAACTCGCAGCTCCCCGGGATCATCGCCCCCCGTCCCGCAGATTACTACGAACCAAGGTCAAGAGAGCTGAGAGGCTGCATTCCAGCAGACAGCGTTATCTCTTTTTTTTTCTTTTTTTTTCCCTCTTCTTGGGACTGGCTGGCATCGCGTGAGCCCAGGACACCAGGGAACGCCCGGGGGGCCCCTCCCCCACCCTCGCCGACTGCTACAGCCGGGCCCGGCAATCGTCCCCCCACTGGAGAACTGAACCGGACTCAGACGGACTCTGAATCTACCATCTCTTCAGAGGAAGGAGAGGTTTCATTGTTTTCATATTATCCAATTTTTTCCCTATACTTGTAAATATTCTATGTGTTAAATAAATAGTTTTTTCCACTTTTCTCTAAGGAAATTCTTCCCGGACCGGTAGGGGGAGGGGCGATTGGAATCGGCTCTTCCTAGAGGAGACCTCCCAGAGGTTTCCCCCTAAATATTTGCCCTAAACCAGGACAATAAAATTGGCGCCCAACTGCGGGGCTCGAGAAAGTGGAAAAAACTTGTACTGATTTGTATCTTGGTTGTGCTTGCTCTCAGTAGCCATGCTGTTTGAGCTTATAATGTACCTCTCCCTGAAAGCAGCTAACTGGTTCCTAGGTTGGCTTGGTTACTCACTGTTGTTTTTGGCATGGAGTTTTTACCATTGCGGGGTACGGCTTAAAGTTGCTGTTTTGCTGGGGGTGGTGATACTGATTTATAGAGAGAGTTTAGCTAACCTACTAGGAATTGTTCAATCTATTTACGGTCTGTTGTTTTTCTTTCCCACCTTGTGTCCTAGTTTCAGTGGCATGTTCTGGGGGTTTGTTGATAATGGCACCCAATCCCTTAATGGTGGGGATGAGGCTTCCCAGCCTTTCCCTTTCCTCTTCCCCTTTCGATCTGTCACATTATCTGTTACATCATTTTTTGAAAATGCTCAGTACCCCCCAATTGCCAAAGAAACCACTTTGCTGATATTTCAGATGGTGAGTTTCTTCTATATGGTTTACAACTTTTCTAGAATGAGGGCTGATAGGCGTGGAGAGGCTGAGGAGACACCTGACCCAGTTGTGGAACATCCAGAGTGGTGCGGAGAATGGGAGGATATGGGCCAGATCTTGAAAGAGTTCTCAGAACCCATAGCTTGGGACTTCCCACGTGACCAAATACAGAACCCTACTAGGGTGGCCAAATATCTGAAAGAGAAGTGTAATGATGGTTCTAAGGAGGAAAGGATCATTACAATAAGCTGGGCCCTGGCATATGCTTACCACACACTACTGGATGCTGTAGGGCAGCAGATAGAGGCAAGGGGCCAGGAAAGTGAAGCTGGGCAGCAGATAGAGACACAGGGCCAGGAAAGTGAAGCAGCTCAAGTCCCCCAGGTTGCAACTAAACCAGACACTGAACCTAAGCCGGCACCTGGACCAGATAGTAAGCCTAAGCCATTGGCAGTCGCTGCTGCAGGAAAGAAGGCCAAAACCAAAACAGATCGATCAGGGGATGATGATGAGGATGATGGAGGAGAAGGACCCTCACGGGCAGGCGATGGGGGGGAAGGACCCTCAGGGACAAAAATTGGCTCAAGGGCAGGAGACACTATCGATTCCTTTTCCCTGAAGGACCTTCGTGGTCTAAGAAAGGATTACACTCGACGCCCTGATGAATCTATAATTAGTTGGTTAGTCCGTCTTTGGGATGCCGCAGGCGACGTTACAATTCTAGACGGAACTGAAGCGAGGCATTTGGGACACCTGTCACATGAACCAGTTATTGACCAGGAAACAGTAAGGGGGGCTCTCCCTAGGAGTCTCTGGGCACGAGTCTTGGCAGCTGTGGCACACAGATACATGTGTGTAGACGATCTCTATATGCAGCAAACCCAGTGGAAGACAATAGAACAAGGGATTCAACGCTTGAGAGAAATGGCTGTGGCAGAGCTGGTTTTCACAGGGGATCCAGATGCGCCTAATAATCCAGATTTAATGGCATGTACACCCAAAATGTGGCGAAAACTTATACACCTCGGGCCACAAGAATACCAGTCTTCTTTAGCCCTAATGATGCGGGAGGAGAGAGAGGCGACTGTGGAAGAGATGGCGAGGAAGCTCCGAACTTATGGAGATGCTGTGTGTGGCCCCACACATGCAAGAATCGCAGCTGTGGAAGAACAACTACAGAAAATAGCAGAGAGCCACAAAGAACTTAGAAACGAGATTCTCCAAATCTGCGCAATACAGGTCAGAGGCTCAGTTACCAGACGTAGACGTTCTTCCCCAGAGGAGAGAAGGTACCCCTCACGACGTGAGCTGTGGTTTTACCTGTGTGATTGTGGGGAGAACATGAGAAGGTGGGATGGAAAACCCACATCTGTTCTGGCACAACGGGTGCGTGAATTGAAAGAAGATAAGACTCGGAAAGGAAGTTCCACCAGAAAGGAAGTAGCTCCAATTACCCATGGCCGAACTGCCAGGTATGATGACAACGATATGTCTGATCCCCTTGAAGGAACCTCTAAGATGTACACCCAGGGAAAGAAGAATGACCAGGCTTAGGGAGGCCCTGCCTCTAGCCAGGTGGGGGCTAGGGAAAACCGTGTTTTTTGGACTGTGTGGATTCGTTGGCCTGGCACATCAGAACCACAAAAATATGAGGCCTTGGTTGACACTGGTGCGCAGTGCACATTAATCCCATCGAGATATGTGGGGACCGAATCTGTCTCTATTGCTGGTGTGACAGGGGGATCACAGGATTTGACTGTGGTGGAAGTTGAGGTGAGCCTGACTGGAAAGGAGTGGAAGAAACATTCTATTGTAACTGGCCCAGAGGCCCCATGTATTTTGGGAATAGACTATCTCCAAAATGGATATTTCAAAGACCCGAAAGGACTCAGGTGGGCTTTTGGGATAGCTGCTGTGGAGGCAGAGGGCGTTAAGCAATTGAGTACCTTGCCTGGACTATCAGAGAATCCCTCTGCAGTTGGGCTTCTGAAGGGAGAAGAACAACGAGTGCCAATTGCCACTTCGACAGTGCACCGCCGACAGTACAGAACAACTCGAGATGCTGTGATTCCCCTCCACAAACTGATTCGTGAGCTGGAGAGCCAAGGGGTGGTCAGCAAAACCCACTCACCCTTCAACAGCCCCATCTGGCCTGTGCGCAAATCGGAAGGAGAATGGAGATTGACAGTGGACTATCGTGCCTTGAATGAAGTGACTCCACCATTGAGTGCTGCTGTGCCGGACATGCTGGAGCTCCAATATGAGCTGGAGTCCAAAGCAGCGAAGTGGTACGCCACTATTGACATTGCAAATGCATTTTTCTCCATTCCTTTGGCAGCCGAGTGCAGGCCTCAATTTGCTTTCACCTGGAGGGGTGTGCAGTACACCTGGAATCGTTTGCCCCAGGGGTGGAAACACAGTCCCACAATCTGCCATGGACTGATCCAGGCTGCCCTAGAGAAGGGTGAGGCTCCAGAACATCTGCAATACATTGATGACATCATTGTGTGGGGGAACACAGCAGCAGAAGTGTTTGAGAAAGGAGAAAAGATTATCCAGATCCTCCTAAAAGCTGGTTTTGCCATCAAGAGGAGCAAAGTTAAGGGACCTGCTCGGGAGATCCAGTTCCTGGGGGTGAAGTGGCAAGATGGACGGCGCCAGATTCCCACCGAGGTTATCAACAAGATTTCAGCAATGTCTCCACCGACCAGCAAGAAGGAAACGCAAGCTTTCCTAGGTGCCATAGGCTTTTGGAGAATGCATATTCCTGAGTACAGCCAGATCGTGAGTCCTCTTTATCTGGTTACCCGCAAGAAGAACACCTTCCATTGGGGCCCTGAACAGCAGCAAGCCTTCACCCAGATCAAACAGGAAATCGCTCATGCGGTAGCGCTTGGCCCTGTCAGGACAGGACCAGATGTGAAGAACGTGCTCTACTCTGCAGCCGGGAGCCACGGTCTGTCATGGAGCCTTTGGCAGAAGGTGCCTGGAGAGACTCGAGGCCGACCACTGGGATTCTGGAGTCGAAGTTACAGAGGGTCCGAAGCCAACTACACTCCGACAGAGAAGGAAATCTTAGCAGCCTATGAAGGAGTCCAAGCCGCCTCAGAGGTCATTGGCACTGAAGCACAACTCCTCCTGGCACCCCGACTACCGGTGCTGGGGTGGATGTTCAAAGCACAGATTCCATCTACCCACCATGCCACCAGTGCTACATGGAGCAAGTGGATTGCCCTCATAACACAGCGCGCCCGTATCGGAAACCTGAATCGCCCTGGGATTTTGGAGATAATTACAAATTGGCCTGAAGGTGAAAACTTTAATCTCACCGATGAAGAGGAACAAGAGCAAGTGGCACGGGCTGAGGAAGCTCCACCATACAATCAACTGCCAGCAGAAGACGCACGCTGCGCTCTTTTTACTGATGGTTCCTGTCGTATTGTAGGGATGAAACGGAAGTGGAAAGCAGCTGTGTGGAGCCCCATTCGACAGGTTGCAGAAGCTACTGAAGGAGAAGGTGGATCAAGTCAACTAGCTGAGCTCAAAGCCATTCAACTGGCCCTGGACATTGCTGAAAGAGAGAAGTGGCCAAAGCTCTACCTCTACACCGATTCGTGGATGATAGCCAATGCTCTGTGGGGATGGCTGGAGAAGTGGAAGAAGGCTAATTGGCAGCGTAGGGGAAAACCGATCTGGGCTGCTGAAGTGTGGAAAGACATCGCTGCCCGAATAGAGAAGCTGCCTGTGAAAGTCCGCCATGTAGATGCCCATGTCCCTAAGAGTCGGGCTAATGAGGAACACCGGAACAACAAGCAGGTAGATCAGGCTGCAAAGATAGAGGTGTCACAGGTAGACTTAGATTGGAAACACAAGGGAGAATTGTTCCTAGCTCGATGGGCCCATGATGCCTCAGGTCATCAGGGTAGAGATGCCACCTATAAATGGGCACGAGACCGAGGGGTGGATCTAACCATGGACTGCATCTCTCAGGTAATCCATGATTGTGAGACATGTGCAACCATTAAACAGGCAAAACGAGTGAAACCCCTATGGTATGGGGGGCGCTGGTCCAAATATAAGTATGGAGAGGCTTGGCAGGTTGATTACATCACACTGCCCCAGACACGCCAAGGTAAACACTATGTGCTCACAATGGTAGAAGCCACCACAGGATGGTTGGAGACTTACCCTGTACCTCATGCCACTGCCCGGAACACCATCCTGGGTCTTGAAAAACAAGTCCTTTGGAGGCATGGTACCCCTGAGAGGATTGAGTCAGACAACGGGACTCATTTCAAGAACAACCTTATTAACACTTGGGCTAGGGAACATGGTATTGAATGGGTGTACCATATCCCCTACCACGCACCAGCTGCAGGTAAAGTGGAGAGGTGCAATGGACTGTTAAAAACCACCCTGAAAGCATTGGGCGGAGGCTCTTTTAAAAATTGGGAAAGACATTTAGCAAAGGCCACCTGGTTAGTGAACACTAGGGGATGTTCCAATAGAGCTGGCCCGGCCCAATCTGAGTCCCTGCATACAGTAGATGGAGACAAGGTCCCAGTGGTACATGTTAGAGGTCTGTTAGGGAAGACGGTGTGGGTCAACTCTGCCTCGAATACAGACAAACCCATCCGTGGGGTTGTCTTTGCTCAGGGACCAGGTTACACATGGTGGATAATGCAGAAAGATGGAACAACACGATGTGTGCCCCAGGATCATTTGATTGTTGGGTGAGAACCATGTGTAGATACCACTATTTGCTGAATTTCAGGGACATTTTCTGTATATAGCTGTACACTGTATATATATGTATCTAGGTACTGAAATGACGATATGGGGATAAGGGGTGGAATGTCCTGGGTTAGCCATATGGCCTGTTTGTATCCCCAATCGTCCCCTGGCTTATGCTGGACATTAAGTTCTGCAGCTTTAAGTTGGTCTAAGGAAGACAGTGAAAGTGAAGGTGGAGGAAGAGGCGGAGCGGCAGCAGGAAGCAGGAAGAGAAGAGCAGAGGAGGGAGCGCGTGGCTCCAGCGCGGCCGGAACTCGGAGCTGCCCGGGATCATCGCCCCCCGTCCCGCAGATTACTACGAACCAAGGTCAAGAGAGCTGAGAGGCTGCATTCCAGCAGACAGCGTTATCTCTTTTTTTTTCTTTTTTTTTCCCTCTTCTTGGGACTGGCTGGCATCGCGTGAGCCCAGGACACCAGGGAACGCCCGGGGGGCCCCTCCCCCACCCTCGCCGACTGCTACAGCCGGGCCCGGCAATCGTCCCCCCACTGGAGAACTGAACCGGACTCAGACGGACTCTGAATCTACCATCTCTTCAGAGGAAGGAGAGGTTTCATTGTTTTCATATTATCCAATTTTTTCCCTATACTTGTAAATATTCTATGTGTTAAATAAATAGTTTTTTCCACTTTTCTCTAAGGAAATTCTTCCCGGACCGGTAGGGGGAGGGGCGATTGGAATCGGCTCTTCCTAGAGGAGACCCCCCAGAGGTTTCCCCCTAAATATTTGCCCTAAACCAGGACAAACTGGAATCATCATATGTGAATGGTATTCTTTACAACTGGAATTACCAGTGTTTCTAAATATCATTCACTTGACAGGAGAAAAAAACACTGATTCTGCCTTTGTAGTGTTGCTTTGTGGAGAACACAGATGACACGCATGGAAACACAGCTCCAATGTCTCTCTGCTCTTGAGATGTTCCAACATATTCATCATAATTTCACACATAATGAAGTTTGATCCTGTAAAATTAGGAAGGCTTTGTCTCTGGCTGGGAATTCACAGGGACGACAGCTATTTGGTTTTGTTGCTTCACAGCCTTCACATGTGACAAGCAAGCTGCCTTTCCAATGTTTCCATATCACATGCTTCCCCTCAGGTTTCCACTGACTTTGCAACACAATCCCAGATGAGATAAGACTACACATCTTATCTCATCAAACTACACTGATAAATATTGGGGTGCCATTTAGAAATTCATATGGGTAGGTTATGAGTGGCCCAGCAATAATGATTCTGGTGATGCAGTCACATCTTTCAGCGCTGTATAAATCCTTGTCAAAGGAAAACCACTCTGCTGCATGTTAAACTTAACCTTTTAAGTATCAAAATCTTTTTCATCTGCCTCTATTCAAAGCTGCAAAGCATTCTGAGCTACCTTTAAGCATTAAGAGGCACAACAGCAGCTGCCAGGATCACAGTGGCTGCTGCCTATGTGACCTTCTATTCTGACAGCAAAGGTTATGAATTGCTCATGTTTAGTCTCCCACAGGTGTGTCCTTGCCTGATGAAGCACACTGCTACACATCAGACAGCTCCAGAATTCAATGGTCCCCTAAGGAAATGTCCCATTTTGCCCCATTCTGAGTTACTGTCTTAATGCTGACTGTTATGCCAAGACTGTTCTCAATTCTACAAACACCTGTGTGAGCGATTTAGATGGGTCAGACTGAATATAATTTTAGTTAATATGTACATTTTTAACTTAATTTTGTTTCCTTGAAGAGCATACTATTTCATATTAAATATAATTGCAGGTATGCACTCTTTCCAATGAAAAAAACTAAAGACTTATTAGATAAGAAATACTTTTAATTTCATTTTTCTCTGATTTTATATATATAGTATATATTTATATACATATATATACACACAAATAGGATTTTCATATTTATTACTTAGCATTGTCAATGTGATAGCAAAACCAAACTGATTCCCATTGTTCTATGCAGTGTACAAATCTCCAGTAACCAAAGGGCACAAGTTTGTAGGTCACCATTTCCAGTATCTAAAGACGGCCTACAAGAAAGCTAGAAAGGGACTTTGTACAAGAGCACGGAGTGATACAACAAGGAGGAATAGCTTCAAACTGATAAGGCTAAGACATGATATTAGGATGTTAGGATGGTGGTGCACAGGTTTTTCAGAGAACCCCTGGAGTGTTCAAGGACATGTTGGATGGGGCTTTGATCAACCTGGTCAAGTGGAAGGTATCTCTGCCCATGGCAGAGAGTTTGGAATGAGTTGATTTTTTAGGTTCCTTCCAAACCAAACCATTCTGGGATTCTAAGGTCAAAGATGGAGCAAGAGGTGTAAAAGGATGAGAAAGAAAGCAAGAAAGCAAGAAAGCAAGAAAGCAAGCAAGAAAGCAAGAAAGCAAGCAAGCAAGCAAGAAAGCAAGAAAGCAAGAAAGCAAAAGAAAATTTGGTAAGGTGCATTCACATCATATAATTCCAAGCATCCAGAGTCCACTGACCAAATCTCATTTACTCATTTTCCTCTTTGGATGAAAAATATGGGTTCCTGCTCCAAATGACCTTCTGGAGAAACTCACTTAACAAGTGTGACCTGACTTGACATAATCTATTTTTATCCATTTATTGCAGAGATAAACCTGAGAGACTCATTGCCTAAATTAACTGCATAAAACAGATGACTAAGAGGGAGGACAGGAGGAAGTTGTACCTTGATACACCTAAGAAAAACACATATAATAAAAGTATATAATAGCTAATCACAAATGCCAGCTTGCTGTTACCAGCTTATACTTTACAGTATGCATATTACACTGCTGAATTGTGAGGAGTGGTTGAAAGAACTTTGTAACTTATACATAACATCTTGAAACTTTTCCAAGCATAAGTAGCAGCACAGGAGAAAATACCATTTGGGCAATAACAAGTGACCAAGTTGACAACATTGTTAGAGTAAAGGACAAAATAATGTTTACCAGATAATAAGCCACTCAGAGAATATGGAGCTGATTCCAGAAAAGAAGATTGAAAATTATTGAAATTCATAGTGAGAGATATAAATTGGAAAGGGTACAAGTTCAGTAAGTCCAAGAGTTTTGTGGATTGCTTTAGAGTTAAGGTAATCCACTAAGCAAACAAAGGTTCCTATCACAATTAAGTCAATGCCTGTGGGAAGACTGCTGCAAGTATTCTTACTAACTATTCATTTCTCTTCTGAATCTTGGTGGGTTTTCAAGGTATGGTTAGACACTCAGGTTCAAACATTATTTCTTCAGCTCTCTCATCTATTTAGTATGCATAACATCACTTTGAAAAGTCGTATCTATCAGTTACTACAGTAGTAATACAGTAGTACACTTCAAAGCAATAATTTTCATTAAGTATGCCTCATCAAATGGCTGATTAATCAAAGAGTGTTGCATTATGAATGATAAAAATCATTACTTACTGATATATGGAATAAGAACTACATGTCCATCAAAACCTGACAAAATTTACCTCTGGCATAACCAGACAAATATCCATTTGCTTTAATGGACCAGTAATTGTTAAGGCCAGAATTGGTCATGTTCCTGAAGCCATACGAAGCACTTCTTAATAACTGTCTTAAAGCAACATGGTTTCTCAATTTAAAATAAACATTTAAATGTGCTTACCTTATAAAAATTCCACAATGAAAGAGATGAACCAGGAAAACCAATTTCAGCTTCCATGTATCAGTGCCTTCCCAGTCGTTTTTAAACCACTCATAACTAAATATCTGAGTTATTAATGATGAAAGACCTCTAAAACATAGAATCCATATGCTCCAAGAATATTGTCCTTGACAGAAATATCTACTAGCTACCCAAAAGTCCAATCCAATATCAACTACATAAACTATCATTCCACCAACTAAAACAAAGAAATTCTGCTTAGTAAATTTTACCATGCGTGAAACTTCCACTGTTGTCATTCTCTCTCTTCTCACTTAATGTAAAGGAATCTAAATGCTTTCCTACATTGGAGTCTTTTTCCTGACCATACCACCTGCTCATATTGCTTCATACAAAGGAAAGGTGGGTTATCCATTTTTATTATGGCAAGGGGACCTGCATTTTTCCAAATTAACTTCTAAAATGCACATCTATTATAGAAAAGATAAATGTAAATTGTCTTCTTAATTGATGGAGTCGTTCTTCATTACTGGTTCCTAAAAGAAGAAAAAAAAAGGAAGATTAGCAATAACAATATCTTCATCATTTGAAATATCCTACAGCAATTCTCTTGACCGTTTGAACAGGCAGAATGTGCTGAGATACCAGCAAAGAATCGGCCCAAGAGAGCTGCATTTCTGAACCTGCTGAGGTCACCCACTCTCCCAAACAGGGGCTCCCCACTCAAGCAGCTGTTGTGATAATTCCTAAGAGTTGCAAAATACTAAGAAACAAGCAAGTTTTTAAAGCAGCTTATGGAAAAAAAGATTGATTCCTTCCCAGAACTTTCTTAATTTCTAAACTCTTCTCCTTTACTACGTACAGCACAAAACACTGAGAAAACTTTTGTCTCGAGCACACACCATGGTATCAAAATACACATCATTTGGCAGTTTCCAACTGTGTTACTCCACTTGTATGCATATGTCCAGAGTATCTATTATTCCTGCTTGGTTTTCCACATGCAGTAAGAAAGTGCTAAATAGGATTGCACCTCTCCTGTTGAAGAGGCTTGTAAGGAGCCAGACCTAGACCAGTGTATATCTCTTTGAGAAATGTCTTCTAAGCTGTGTGTGGCTACACATAGATGATATAACATAGTTCACTGCAGATATAATTAATTTGTAGTCAGAACTACATTTTAATTGCTCAGCATTGCAATTAAATTGTGACATCTCTGGGTAGTCCTTACACATCTTTCCTCTGTAGATGTGTGGTATTTGCCAGGTGAAAGAGAAAAGCTATAAAGCAGAACATTCTTTTTCTCATTCATGTTCACCTCTGCAAAGCTATAAAGTTAAAATTACAAATTCCCTTTATTTCATTTACATATCTTAGGAAAAAGCTGCTGGCAGCAAATGTAAGTGATGGGATGTAGGACATGCCAAAGCTGGGCTGGTGCCAGTGCCAAACAACTGCAGACAATACATGGGGAACAGCTGCACCAGGGAACTTGAAGCGCCAGGGGAAAGGCGTGTGGAGGCAGGTCCCTTTGGATTTTGTGAATTCAGGCACACTGCCACAGAGGAATGAAATGAGAGAATTGGTTAATAACCCATAAACAAAGGTAATGACTGTTCTTTGCTTGGGTGCACTGGGCTCATCTTTGCTATGGCCTAGGTACAAACTCAAAAAAGAGAGCTTGAGTTCTTAATTTCCTAATGAAGACAAGTGGGAATATAACAACCTGAAAAGGTGCTGAGTGTATGGATTATTTTTCTGGATCTAGGCCTTAGCTATTTGTAGCCACTCATTCTATTTCCTACTTAGGTTTCATGTCCTGGCCCAGAAAAGGTCAGATTGATCAGACGATCTTGCAGCTGGGATAGTTGGAATCCTTCCGCTGTTCTTTCCTATTCTCTCTAATAAAATGCCACTAATCTCCTGCAAATCACTAGCACAATTTATATCCAATTCACAGTTAGATTCTGGGAAGTGGACTTCAGTACAAAGTCCAGCATAAACTGAACTCTGTGTTTACAAACACAAAAAGACAAGTTAACCATGAGCCAGCAATGTCTCTGTGTGGCCAAGAAGGTAAATGGCATTGTGGGGTGCAGTATGAACAGTGTGGCCAGCTGGTCAAGAATGGTTATTGCCCCCCTCTACTCTGCCCTGGTGAGGCTGCATCTGGAGTACTGTGTCCAGTTCTGAGATCCTCAGTTCGATAAAGACAAAGAACTACTGGAGAGAGTCCAGCAGAGGGTTACAAGATGTTTGGGAGACTGGAACAACTTTCTCATGTCTCTATTCAAGCTGGAGAACAGACATCTGAGAGGGGACCTTATGGATGAATACAAATATCTTAAGGCCACTTGTCAAGAAGGGGCCAGACTCTTTTCAGTGATGCCCAGCAATGGGAGAGTGGGCAAGGGACACAAACAGAAACACAGGGAGTTCCATCTGAATACGAGAAACAACTTTACTTTGAGGGTGACAGAGCACTGGAACAGGCTGCCCAGCAGTTGTGGAGTCTCTTTCTCTGGAGATATTCAAAACCTCCTGGATGCAATCCCATGCAACCTTACCGGTTGTAAACAGGGGTTTTAACAGGATCTACAGAGAACCATTCCAACCCAAATTGGTTTGTGATTCCAAATTTTTTATATCTAAAAATGTGTGTATGAACCAACTTAAGAATTTATTTTTAGGGTTCATTCAAGAAAATTCCAAAGGAAACTGTATTTACTCTATATAACAACATGTCATTCTGCAACCTGAGTACCACCTTTGTCAAGCTGTATCCATGGTATATAGAACAAATTAAAAACAAAAACAAACATTAACAAAACAAAACAAGCAGGTTCACTATTTGACTGTTATAGGAAGCACAACAGTAAGAAGTCAGTCTGGATTCAAACAGAAAGTTCTTTGGAAGACAATTTATGGCCAAATGAGGCAAGATAGCAAGGTTAACATTTAATGACTAATACTGTACCAGACATCCAAGTGGCAAGGAGTGGCCTCTAATCTTGCACGTGAAATGAATAAAAAAGGTAACAGGATTCCTCCCTCTTTACAGCCTCCCTATCCCTTTTGTATGTGAGCACTGCACAAAGAGGAATATGAGAAAGGAAGTTTTACAGGCAGACTCCTCTGAAATAATAGCATGAAAAGTAGCTGTGAGCCAGGTGATTTCTACTTCTGACAAGCCTACTGTCCAAACTACTGTCATTTCAGCAGTCTGCAGACCTCCATGGACTTCTTGGTGCTATTTGAAGCCTTCAGGTAAGCTGAGATAAATGAAGAGCCACACATTATCAAGCATGTCAGCTTGCTCACTGTCTCACAATTATTTTGAATAAGGAATCTAGTCCTGACAGAGCCTTGGAACAGCTGAGAGGACACAAGATTTACATTTTGCTCACAGCAACCTAAAAAAAAAATTCTACTCAAGACTCACAAATCTGTAATCACAAATGTCCAATGTCTTTATTCCAAACCCAAGCACTAACACCTGCTCACAGGTGCACATGAAATCACTGTTGAAGATCCCAGCCTTTAAGAGGCCTATATTTTACACATGATAGCACTCCAAAGAGCACCACGGCCTCATGCACCAGGTAGAGTTCAATTAAATGCCACAGGAGTGTCTTGTATCAATCAGAATTACATTGTCCCCAGTCTTATTAAACACATGAGATCTAACATAACAGGAGGAGGAAGAGTAAGATGTTTGTCAGTCAACACAAATATAAGCCCACTCTAAAAACTAACTTACTTCTACAAAATCATTTTGGGATAAAGCAGAAACAATAAAATGCGATTAGCAAGACTTCGTTTCTCACTGTATATTTAAAATTCTATTTTAAAATGCAGTTACCTTAATACTGATCATGGATAGAGGGGTTTTTTTTTCATTTCAAAAACTGTAGATTTCCAAATTCACGGTTTCCCATCCATACCTTTACAAGACTTGCAATCCAAGGAAATTGAAGGGCTTACTAATGTAACACAAAGTGAAACTCAAATCATATGGAAACCATGTGACACAGTTAATGATTTGCTATCTGTAAAGAACTGTCTTTCTTATGACTATATTATAAAAATTCTAATCTAAAAATTTGATAAGTCTTTGTTTATGATACATACTTAGTTTAACAGATTAGAAATTTCTCTTCAATAAAATTGTTTCACAATTTACTTCATTAATTAAAAAAAGAACCACCTTTCCCCTCTATGTTTCTATACCTGTGTATTCATTTTCAAATTTAGACTTTATTTCATTAGACCTGTTGAGAAAAAGCCAACAGATATTTCTGGAAACACAATCGTATGTGTGTGTGTGGGTGTGTGTTCATATGTATGTGTTTGTTTATATATATTCATTCATTTATCTGTACACCCATGTATATATCCCAAAAGTTTATGCAAAAAATCATTCTGGCTATAGTTGAAAACTGAAGTACAGTGCACTTTTAAAAAATCCTTTCTGTGCAATGATGCACAAAGAGACTGTGGCCAAGGACTGGTAATTAAAATTTTTTTCCTCTGGTAAAACTATAGATGTTTGCAGGAGTCTGCTACAGCTGAAATTTTTATGCATGTTTAAAGCAGCTGCAGGGTACAAGGCACAGGTGTGATTTTGCCTCTATGGCCCTGTTGCACAGGAGGATGCTCAGCCCCAGCCTGTAGCTTTTCTAGCCCTCAGGACAGGAGTCAGTGTCTTCGTAAAGAACATGATATCAACCCTTGTCTTTTCCTGTGTGCCTTACTACTTCTCCCTTATACTTTAGAAACATCCTAGTCCTAAGTAGTCCTTGCGGTGCTTGAAAGACCATTATGTCTGCCAAGTCACAAACTCACTGCTGTGACCTTTTGTTATAATTTTTAAAAAAAGAAAACCTCCCTGGCACAGAGGGAGGGGCAAGGTTTTTGTACCTGATTCTTGGAGTGTAGATCAAGCAGCCCATCAGATAAAATTACTGGCTCGATGATTTATTTGTTTTCTGGTTAGACTTGGCATCAAAGCAAGCAAAATTCTAAATTGTGACAAGTCTCCTATGGTATTCAGTACATATCCTTTTATTTCCTTCCAAATGTGGTAGGAAAGACCATTCAAGTTTTCATAGGCATTGATGAGCTCTGTTCTCCAGACTGGATAGCACCAGCTCTTTCAGCCTTTCCTTTAATTAGAGATATATCCCAGGCCCTTCATCATCCCCCCCCTAATCAACTCCCACAAACCTGCTGATCTGAGTTTTTACATTTTCTACACAATGTTGCCTCTCCATGCAGGAATCTTGCAGCCCATGGTCTTTCTCCCTGCAAAATCTGCTTCACTTCTTTTTGGTTTAAGGTCTTTTTACTTATCTCTGTCCCAGACAAAAAGAGTAAAAATATAATGAAACAGAAAGAAAAATTCTGCAAGTAAAAAATCCTCTCAACAAGACATTCATGTGCCAATGGCTATGAAGACAAGTCCCTCAAGAGATTTCCTATCTGCTATTCAATTTTTTGTGACTAATTATTGCAGCATGCCATGCTGTGCTTAGTTCTACTAGGCTACTACACATCCGCAGTGGAGAGGCCTTTATCCTCAATATTTACACTTAAAATGTGAAAAAATTCCAAGTGCCAGTACTCAAAGATTTCCTGAGTGCTAAAAATTTGAACAGTGACCTTGTGGGATTTTCAGAAATACCCGTCTGTGTCTTGTGTATCTCATAGTTGCTAAAAAATTAATCATTGTTTATCACCAACAATTTAATTTTAGGTTTTTTTACTGGTAGTCTGCCTTCTTCAGAACATTTTTTCCCTCAAAAATGTAATAATAATAATAATGTCAGAGAACCAAAAGAACTTGAGGGTATGCACTCATCTTTTCTCGTACTACACCAGAGCATAATAGAAGGAATTTCACTACATGCTGATTAACCTCTGTATTGTAAGAGAAACACCAGACATTTTTAAACAGATGGAAATGAAGATGATCAAAGAACCTGTACTCCATTCTCCAAAGGCACCATTGCTGCCACCTACAGATGAAACAAATTCACAGCTCCTGCCTAACATCAGAAAATGCTTTACTACAGGACAGGAAGAGTAGTAGCAAGTATTCCCCTGAGAACAAGTCTACAGCTCCCCAAACAATATTTGGGGGACAAAAAAAAAAAAAAAAAAAGTCTTGTGATGTTAAAAATATTGGCACCTTACTGAATTATCAATGACATTCAAAATTCAGGTAAATAATTTTGGAAGTCCTCTCTAAACATTCAGAATTTTCTTGAAAATAGAAAACCCCTTATATACACAACTTACCTTAGCTTAGGTAATACCTTCTTCCAATGACTAAACTAAACTTTACCTGAAGACTGAAAATGGGTTGAATGTACCAAAAGCTATACAAATATGCTACAAAATAAGCATAAGAGGGTATCTCAGGATTAGGTAAATTCAGGTCTACTCACAATTTCTTACAAAGGCTCTTAAAAAAGAGCATAGAGGCAAGTGATATGGGGAGAGACCGGAATATTGTGTATGGGGTTTTCTTGATTATTCCAGCAACACACCTGCACACATAAAAGCTTCTTTCCTTTGACCTGAAACACCCCTTCTGTTGCCTGTAGTTCATTATTTAATGAGAATGAAAATAAAAAATAAATGTAATGGGTTTATATCTCAGATAAGTAAATAGGTGTCTCAAACAAGTAAGGATTTCTCAGATAAATCAAAGAAATTGACATGAAGGCCTAAATATAGGGATATCAACATAAGTGGTACAGTTTCTGACTGTGGCTTTGTATTGCTATGATCACCTTATAACAGGTACCATATGAGGTCTTATAGAATTATAAAACAAGCTTTTATTTCAGGTTAAATTATGTTCATTCTTTATTTACAGGTAGTTTAAGGAGAGAACAATTCCGCCCTATCTTAACAGTGCCATTTGAATGGCAATTAATCAGGGGTTTCAGAGGAGACGCTGCAAAGCCAAATAGGTAAATTTCAGCACTATGCAGGATCTATGATGAGTGCTGCTTGCAAACACAGTATTTCTACTCAGATGACAGTGACAAAATTTCACAAAATCACAGAACGGCTGATCTGGGGAGGGACCACTGGAGTTCATGCTGGAAGCTCCCAGCTCAAACAGGGCTACCTAGAGTCTGTGTCTGTGCTCAGGACTGTGTCCAGATGAGTTTTGAGCATCACTAAGGATGCACAAGCACCCACAACCTTCCTAGACCCTCTGTGCCAAGTCTTTGTCATTCACACAGTGAAAAAATGTTTCTTGATGTTCAAAGTGAAAACCCTGTGTTCCAGTTTGGGTCCATCGTCTCTGGTCGTGGCACTGGGCACCAGGAGAGGACCAGAGGCAGTGGGTTTGTGACAGAGCCTGGCTCTGTCCACTGCACACCCTCTCTTCAGGTTTTTACACACGTTGATGAGATTTTCCTGAACCTGTTCTTCTCCAGGCTGAACAGTGCCAGCTCTCTCAGCTTTTCCTCACAGAAGAGGTGCTCCAGTCCCTTCATCACCGAAGTGGCCCTTTGCCGGACACTCTCCGGCCTTCCAATTTTATTAAAAATGCTAAATCCTACATAGCTCCTATGTGCCGTGCAGGAGCACACCCACGCTGTAAGTGGGCGTGTCCCCGGGAAGGTGCATCTATCTGTCTCTTACAATAAATTTCTCTGGAAAAAGCCGGCAGAGCACAGACACGCCTCTCACTGGGCAACACCAGGCACCGACGCGGCACGGAGAACTGAATTCCAGCGAGAACTGTCCTCCTCCACGAAGGAGAACTTTATCCCACGGGAGCACCCAGAGCTCATCGCTAAGAGCCGGCCTTTCCCTCACAACTCCGCCCGGCCCGGCCCGGCCCGGCCCCG
>JAHLSL010000021.1:15242274-15259344 GCA_025920805.1 Petroica traversi
CGGGGACCCTGCTCTGCCTCCAGCCCGGGAGGCCGCTGCCGGCCTGTTCGCAAATCCCTTAGTCAGGGCTAAAAAGAGGAACGAAACCGTGCAGCGTTAAATGTTAGGAGTGTCCGGAGGCGGCTTGGGCAGGTGGGATGTGGAGTCTCGACCCTTGGGCCGAGGCGGGGAATTCCGTGAGGGAAGCGGGCAGGTGCCACAGACCGGGCGGTCCTAAACGGTGGCTTCTGCCACTTGCCCCGGAGTTGTAAGTGTGTGGCCTCCATTTATTACTTATCCCACTTTTTAAATTGCTGTGCCACGGGGGTGGAATATCGGGAGGCAAAAGGTGGCGTCTGGCTAGGGAGGGATCCATTATTGCTAAATTTCCATGTGTTAGCTTATTTTACTTGCCTGTCCTATGAACACTTTATTTTCTCCGGTGTGTGTGTATCTCTCTTTTTTCTTTTTTTTTTTTTTCTTTTTTTTTTTTTTTTTTTTGTCCGTGTGTAGAAGAGTACTTATTGATACAGGGGAGCCATCTATCCCTGAATACATTAGCTGTTTAAAGCAGGCACTGTCAGAGTTCGACATCGGAATTCAAGAAATTTTAGTGACACACTGGCATCATGATCATACTGGTGGAATACCTGATATCTGCAAAAACATCCCGAATGGTAGGCCAGAGATTTCAGATATTGCTGAAAATATTAGATGCATGGGAAGAAAAAACCTTAGCTGAATGCTTCTGTGCAAATCAACTGCATTATTCTTCTGGAATTGCTGTATAAACTACATGTAGTTTCATGATTCTTCTGTGGTGTGTAGATTGAGAACAATAAATAATCTGAATGTAATAATAATAACCTATAGTATTACAGGTTTTCTTCAATACCTGTGCATACCTTCATAGTGAATTTTTCTTATGTGTGAACTATGAAAATCTAGGTTGCCATCAGCATGTTATTAAGAAATGTGAGAACAACTTGATACTCCTGTTTTACTTGGACAGCAATGATAAATTGATTGATATTTTCCTTTTTGTACAAACAAATAGCTTGAATTTTGAAAATAAATGTGCATAACTTTGTGATTCCTTGCAGAAAGCTATTAATAATTGCTGACAAATTCATAGGCCTCAGATCACGAGAGGAAAGCAGTAGGGCAGTCTGCAAGTAAAGTCTGATCTAAAAATGTGTATTCCTTGTTGACAAACAGTAAGAGACATTTCTGTGTTGGTATCTGGGAAATGAATAAGCAGTATGGATAATGTGGTAATTTTTAACATTGTTGGACTTTGTCATGAGCTTTGTCACAGGCTTAATTTTGTAAAGTTGCCAGGTGTTTATCTGCAACGAAGCCTGGGCACTACTGAAAACAATTGGTGTGTTGGAGACATGGGTGTATTGGTGTCTTGATGAGGATTTTGGACTTGCCAGCCTATCAGTTGTCAAGACTAGCAGGGGATATAAATGCCTTCTGGGTTGCTATCTATACTTGTTCCAGCCAAGGTGTTTGCATTTTATGCCCTGCTCAGAATGATAAAAGTTGAAAGAAGTTGCAGGTCAAAATGTCTTTATCCACTTTTAGACAAATGTTGAGTGATGCTTCTGAGAATCATAAAGCAAAATGTGAGTGCAGAAATCTTAGTGGCGTTGTAAAAACTTTGGGGAATTGGCTTATGAGTCAAGAAGGAACATTCGTAAAATATAATTACTGATCTTCATTAATTTCATTTGTGGTTTTTTTCCAACTTCAAATTTGTCACTGGTACAGAGGGCAGAATTAGTGGCCTTCACTGATTAGTGGTTTTGGCTCTGAAATAAGGTTGCTCTACAAATATAAAGTTACTATACAGAATTTGTTGTTTTAGTTTTGTATTCATCCTGTGTGATAATGAATAGTACTTATTCAAAAGTAACCTGTCTGTGGAATTACCATTGTTAGTGACAAATTCAAAACATCATTTTCTTTGCTTTCCTTGAATTATTAGACCCGGAATATCGCGTAAGTAAGCTGCCTCGTGTCCCTCACTGTGAAGAAACAATAGAAGGAGGACATAAATATAGTTATCTTAAAGATGGAGATGTGATACAGACAGAGGGAGCAACACTCAGGTAAGCATGAATTTCTGCCAGTTCCTTTTTCTTCAGAATTTTGACGTGTACGTGTATCCTAATTTTTAATTATTGCCAATCTGTACATCTAATCTTTTCAGCACTTATGCGTGTAGACTTCCTATCATGATCCAGCAGGATATGTTAATACAAAGAAATTGTATTTATGAATGAGAATTATCAGAAATTTGTCTTTGGATTTAGTCTTTGTTCTCAGCTGAGAAATGAAGAGTATTTCCCTAGAAAAATACTTTCTCCAGGAAAATAAAATAGGATTTTAAATGTTTTCTTTTCACTTTTATGTAATTAGTTACTCTTAAAATTGTGGAAGTCTGTGGTAGTCTGGCTAGATTATTAAGCATGCCCTTCTTTTTATTTTAGAAGTATTTCCCTAGGAGACTCTAAAACATTTAATACTTAAATGTTAGATTTTAAACCTTGAACCTATGAGGTTCTTGTAGGGTGCCAGTTTTGGAGGACTTCTTTCTGTAGAGCATAATGCCTATAATGTTAGCCTGAATGAGTGTGAAACAGAAAGCTACTGTGCCTCATGGAAGCACACAATAAAATGGTCTGACTATTCTGTTTTCAGACTTCTTTCAATAACAGGGCATTATTCCTATAAGAACAAAGTTTGCTTGTTTTCTTCAGTTTAGGTGGGAGCTCTATCCCCCTTGTAGAGTATATCACTTGGTTGATTGAAAGAAAAAAAAAACATTCAAAAGGAAAAGGGATGTATTTTATCCTAAAGCATTTTATTTTATTAGTGTAAAAATATAAGTAAAAAGAGTATTATACTGCATACTGAGGACCTTTCACTACCCATGTTTGGATAAAATTTGCTGGTGGAAAATATTTTTTTTAATTTCACGCCAAATCAGTCAAGGATTAGCACATTTTGAAGTTTGGGTTACGGTGGATCATGCGTGGGCATGTTTTGTCTCAGATGCTCTGACTTGTGACATGGAAGTTGTGATTGGCAGGGTCAGTCCCCTGGAGGTGGGACAGCATAGTCCTGAGCCAACTTTGATTTCTGCCTTCAGATTCATGCCTTCATCAGTGCCCCACCCCAGCTTAGTGCCTGGGGGCTCAAACAGGCTGGCTGTGCTGTTGTGGGAGTTGGGAGCTTGGTGTTGTAAAAATACAGGGCTTGTAGCCAGCACCTGTGAGAAGTTTCTTATGAGGACTGGGAGCTTTTTGAAGTGTGTCACAGAAGTGAAGGGCTTCTTAGCCAACACTTCTGAGACCAAACAGTGGGCTAGGTGCTGGAGTTGAAACAATTATACCAGAAAGCGTGGGAGGCCCCAGACACATAGTCCAGTGTCATTGTTGTTCCTGAAGAGAATTTATAACAAACATCACAGCCCCCACGGGTGGGTTGTGATAGGGGTAATGCAACTTTATGGTTGATTAAAAGCAGGTATTCTCACCTGGGTTAATTTGGTAACCGTTTTAAGGATACCCTTAGACTCACCACTGGTTCCAAAACAGCAGTATCTGCATGTTAAATTTTTGTTAGCAACATTCAGGTTTTCAAGGTGTGCCAGGCTGTCTTGCATTCTCTTTCTGCTATTTTTTATGTTAGTGGTTTGACTTCCTGGTAAAGTTTCATCAAGAACTGAAGGATACCATTTTCCAAAGGTGAGTTACAGCCCATCAGTATGATTTTGATGTTGCCCCCACAGGGCAGTGGCTCCCCTGCTTTCTACTGAATACTGACTGAGCTCAGTAGGAGCTGGAAGTCATTCCTTCAGATGATGCTGCACTTGTGGTCTCCCAGCCCTGCACCAGTGTGGCTGGGAGCTGTTTAGCCTTTCCCTGTGCACCACACTTGGCACCAGCTCTGTCAGTTCCTCATCGCTGCTTGGATGCATCTGCCATTAACAAGAAGATTCTAATGAATATCAGCAGCAATGCTGGTCAGAGTTGTGTTACTTTCAGTCTGCATCAGCCTCAGCATAAGGCTCTTCTGCTTTTCAGAAATCCTAGTGAAATGACTCCCCAGAGCAGCTCCTTGGCAGCTCAGGTTACCAGATACTATATACATACCCACTGTCCCTTTGCTGTGTGCTAATGCAGTGCTCATCCAAGCTTAATCCTCACCATGCAGGTGTTTAATGGCCTGCACATAGAACAGCTGAAAGATCGTGGTTCTTTGTATTTGGCAGCTGTGCTCCATTGTGCTATGGGGCTTTCAGGGAAAAATAAATTTTGAGAGACTGAACTTTATCTGGGTTGCCTTTGGAAGTTTGTAGGTAATTTCTAAAAGAATAGACATCATCCTTACCCTCCTTCCTAAGTGCAACATATATGTCAAGAACTTCACACTTTTCAATCTGGAAATAATACGTCAATTTTATTTTTTAAAGCTTCAGAGTAAAGCCCTCTATAACAGAAGTTCTACATGGCTAGCAGCTCCTTTAATGCATTTGTATTATGGTGTGTCATGTAAGTAAAAGCATGTTAGAGATGAAGATTGGTTTTCTCTACCTGGTATAAGAAAATGGATTGGGATTAGGCAAATTGAGGCCTATTTACATCAACTTTTCAGCCTTTTTTGGTCCTTTTTTTCTGTTTCTTGTTATAGGCTGCTTTGCAAGTGTATTATTTTACCATAATTTGTTCTGGCTTCAAAAATGAGGTATATATGTTGTATGAAAAACATATGCTTTTTTTGTTCTTTAAACAGAGTTTTATATACACCAGGACACACTGATGATCATATGATTTTACATCTAGAAGAAGAAAATGCTTTATTTTCTGGTGACTGTATTTTAGGAGAAGGAACAACAGTAATAGAAGATCTGTCTGATTACATGAAAACTCTGAAAAAGTTGTTGGAAATGAAACCAGATTTGATTTATCCAGGTAAGTGTTTTTAACTGCTCACTTTTACTGTGTAATTTTTAAATATCTACTCTAAGAATTGGAGAACTGTTATTAAAATAAAACATCATCCCTGATGTAACAGTTCAAGTTCATTACTTAGTAAGTGCCAAGTTAAGATCACTGTCACAGTGATTTGCAGAACTTGAAAATTTTTAGTGACAGGTATCTTTCCTTTCTGAAATTTCTCCATTTGAGGGTGGATCTTGTCTTTCTGTGTCCAAAGACTCCAGAGGCCAACATCTTTCACTGTTTGACTCATACAGCAAATTTAGTTTTCTCATATTACTCTCTCCCTGTGCTTTAATGTTATCCTGGAAGAAAAAAATAATAGTTGTACTTTTGGTCTTTTTTATCCGCACATACACTGTCAGTGTGAGTAATCTAGTAATGGTTTTTGAGAGATAATGTCCTTTACAGTACAGATTAATCACAAATTTGTCTTGGAAAGTTGCACAACTGTAAAGTGGTTGTCTTAGTTAAATTAGTTAAATGACTTTAGTCATTTCGTTAAATGACTTAGGTTAAATTTGAACAAGAGCCAAGAGGCCAAAAATGTTCTAAAAATAAGTTGTCGATTCATTCAGTCTATGGCTTTCCTTTAATTCTTTTTCTCTCTCTCCTCCAAACCTTGGGAATGCATTTAGTTTTCATGTATATCACGTCTGTCTGACAAGACTGCGTTTTCAGAATTCATTATGTAACTAAGGTGTAAGCTCCTCATTTGCTTTTTCAGAACTACATCTCAGGATTTTTTCTGACTTTTTCTATTTCATCTTCTACTTGTCATTCCCAGCTAGTGTGTCTACATTCTCAGTTCTGCCTTGTTCCATTGGCCATCTATGTTTAGCCTACTATAGTGTTCACTCTTAAAATAGCCTCTTTTGAAGTAAGTGTCCTTTAAGATCTAGGCAGAAAAATGTTGTTTAAGAAAAATGTTTTAGATATTTCATGGATGTGCAAGTCGATGGAGACAGAATAGTCACTTGGTCTTATTTATTGACTTAACTACTGTTAAAACTAGCAATTTTTTAGCCTCCAGGATGTCAGTGAAATGTTCTACTCTCTTTCTTTCTTTCTTAATACCTGCAAAACGCAGTCTATTCCTCTAATGGAATTTCTGCCTTCCAAAACCCCGTATTTGCCAAACTCTGTTTGGTTTATTAATTTTATCTCTTTATTCTCTCAATATTTCACTGTGTTCTTAATGTTTATGTATTTAGATTGCACACTCACCAAGGCTGAATATTTGTGCTCATTATTTGTAACTGTTTGCTACTGTGTGAACTGTGTTCATACTGTACTTACCATTATGTCTGACAACATGCATTTTCAGTGATGAGAGCTAAGTACTGAGGTGGTTTGGAACTAACTTTCTTTTTTCATCCATGTACCACAAAATGTACATGCATCTGGGCAGAAGGTGCTATTGCCCAATCAGGACAATTGTTGATACTGTTGGGTATCAACAGCAGTAGTTTGCTTTACCAATACGTTCAGTATAAGCCAAAAACTTTATGCTGCAATATTGTGTCTTCTTAATTCTTGAACTGTTTCTTTGTTTCTCATCCATGCTGTGGCACTCACGTGGTAGCCTCAGAATTAGATGAAATTTTGTAACAAACTGACTGCTGGCTAGCTGAGAGTAGGTGAATTTTGTCAATCCTTGCCTTTCTATGTTTCTTTTTTAATTTAGTGTGGGAATGACTCAGGCACAACACTCATGATATCTAATTACAGGTGATATTTGATGAGAATCCTTGGGACCAGAAAAGGGCATTTTAGTCAGCAGAGGGCTCCCCATCCTGTAATAATAAACAGTGTTCCTTGGTAATACAGAAAAAAACAGTACTAGAATTAGTAATCTGTGGAAGGTTTCATGAGCCAATTTTCTCTTCACTTCTGTCCTTTGTGCTTTAATTTAAAGTAAGAGAATCTCACACTTCACAATGTGTTATCAGGAAATGATAGGAATCTGTCTGATATTAAGGTTGAATTCATGGAAACACAGTCACATTTTGAGAGTGCTTTTCATATGCTCAGAAACATTTTACATTTATTTGGATATTAATCCATTTATTCATTAATAAATAACTGTATTGCTGTCCCTGAATAATGATGGATGGGAAAGTTCCACATCTGGATTTAGTTCCAAGCCTTCTGAGATCATTTTCATGTACATATATGCATATACAACAGCTATGGATTAGATGATGTATTGGATATGAAGTCCCTTTAACTTTGAAAAATGTGGGTTCCATCAGTCTTGTAAGTCTTAAGTCAATTAAATCACTTGGAAGAGTCGGGCTGGGTTTTAAGAATGCCTTGTGATTTCCATGTGCAACCCTTAATTTTGATTACTTTAGTGAGACTTTTGTCATTGGAGAATGCAAGAGAATAGACAGTTAATATTATAGTCTCTATTTTGTATATCTTACTATGTTTTTTCAATGTTTAAAGTTTTGGGTTTATAAATGGCAACAGAGATACTGTTGTAATTTATTTTATAAGGGAAAATAATTTCAGATTAAATATCTTTGTAATCATTAAATATAAATGCATATGACAGTATAGTTTTATATTTGTGCATTACGTATATTTATAATACTGTATTTAAACAATGTAAGCTTCAGTGTATACTTAGTAATTTCAAAGGTACTGAAGTGAGTGTTTAAGTTGAGATATGTATAAATATTTTGACTTACAGAAGGCTAGATTCCTTTGACACTTCAGTTCAAAACATGAAAAATCAGTTGCTCTTTTTCTATAAGCTGCCTGTCCTCAGGCAAAATAAGCTTTTATTTAAAAAGCTTAAAAACCAAAAACCTATTTAATCAGTAAACCCAAAACGACATGGTGGTTTTTTTTAAATAGTCAGAGAACCTCAAAAGAAACTGATTTTGATGATACCAAATAACTTCTAAAAGAAAGCTATGGTTTTTTACAGCAGTGTATTTTCTGCTGATTTTATAAGTTACTTACACTCAGAGTGCAGAGCTGGAAGTTGCTGCTGCTACTTCAGGGGGTTTGTACAGGCAAAGAAATAGGAAACCTTGCTATAAAAAACATGTGATGAATATTTGTGCAAGTCAATTCCTCTGTAAGTATCACATTAAGTTTAATTTCTATGCATGTAGTTCTCATGGCTGAACAATATTTTCTCTATCATTTTAATGTACCATGAGACAGTATTTGATTTTTCATAAAGGTTAGTGCTTTACCAATTAAGCCATTTCATAATGTGATTCAAAGATTGTCAGTAAGCTGAACATTTCTGGTCTGCCACAGTCGGTCCAGGAAAAAATGTGTGTTTTGGTTATTAACCAGTCTGACATAAAATGATCCACCTATAACTTTCCCTGTGCCTTCCTTTTTTCCTGCCATGACTCATTCTGATTGGGTCACTTATTTGACTCCAATTAATTGTATTTGATCATACTTAAAACAGTGTTTTTAAAGGCATAAAACAGAGTGTGTGAATCAGTATTGAAGATTTGTTCAGGAAAATTACCTGTCACACTTGAGGATATCACCTTGGTGTTTGCCCCAACAGTAGCTGAGTCCTGTGCGTCAGCCATTATTGTTCAAAGGCCAGTATCAGTTTAAATCATCAGTGTCAATATCCTTTAGGGAGAGGAAGACAGACAAACAGAGATAATACAATAGCCTGAATCTCGTTTTTGAACCTGTTCAGCAGTGAACTCCTTTCCTTTTCTCTAATAGCCTAAAGTAGTCTTCCCTTGCTTGAAGTATTCCCTTTCCCCATTCAGAAATCATAAATCTTTTCATATCCTAATTCTTCCTTTCCATCTTAATGCTTTGCAGATGCAGACTCTAATACTGACATTCAAACCTTTTTCTCATGACTTTTAAATCTACTGGAGTTTACATAAGAATGTTCCAATTACTCAATAGCGTACTTAATTACAAATGTAAGTAATAGTGCTCTGGTACATGTGTTTTGATTTTTAGGTCATGGCCCAGTAGTACGTGATGCAAATACTAGAATCCAAAACTACATTTCTCACCGACTTGCACGCGAGCAGCAAATTCTGAATGTTTTCCAGAAGAATGCTGGGCAATCATATACATCCTCAGAGCTTGTAAAGATGGTATACAAGGTAATTGTTGATTAAGTGGTTTTAGATAGAACTAAAGAAAATTGAGGTTATGTTCATAAAATTTGTATGTAACACCATTGATCTTTGAGTGAAAACCGTGGTGGCTTTTTCAAAGGGATAAAACATATTTCTGCCTGTTCAGGGTTCACTTATGAGTATGCATTTAAACTGTCTTGTTTAAGCACTTAATTGGAGTGAGGTCCAGATGATCCTTATGAACTTATTTCACTATCCAAATGGTCTTAGGCACAGTTTCATAAGACTAAGCAAAAATGAAATTGTAGTGCTTGGTTGAAAGTGAAAAGTCTGCCATGACTGTTAATTGTGGATTTCCCAAAGCGTCTTTGGAGTCTCCTGAAGAATGGTTGAAAACTTCCAAGTTCTTGCTTTATCAGTCTGCAGGGGATTGCAGGTGAACTGCAGTTCCACAGAGAGGGATATTGTATCTCAGAAGGTGGATATGTGCCATTTGACTGGTGTAAGAGTACTTGGTTGCTACTTTGTCATCCTTCATGTAACCTCTGCAATTTCTCCCTGTTGTTACATAACTAACTGAATGTTCCACATACCAATTCAGAAGAGGAAAATCTGTGGTAATAAACCATGGGTTCCATGTATTGAATAAATAATTGATGGATATTTAAACAAATACAAAATGTATATTTTTGTTCCTATTAGGAAATCCCTGAAAATTTACTTCGAGCAGCAGAATATAATCTTCTAGTCCACTTGAAGAAGCTGGAAAAAGAAGGAAAAGTGTGTAAGTTGTGGATGGAAGGGGTGGAAGGAGGGTCATTTTCATTTTTATGTTCTATGCACTATTTCTCCTGTTATTTTAGTGCGTTATTTTCTAGGGAAAAAATGCAATTTTTTGCAGTAGCTGTCCATCAGATAAATTATAAGCAGAGTAATGTACAGAATGGTTGTACAGTATTTACAAACTTTTAGAAAACATTTTATAAAGTATTTGAGTGCTTGGAGCTCAAATTACTGTAATGCATATACCTTTAAATTTTTGTTTAAGACGCACCATAGAATGCATTCCTAATACTAGCATTTATACCTTCCTGTATTTTCTGAAATTCATACCTAAATATGCATGTACATAGCATTTTATGGATTTACATTTAAGTTTCTGCCCTTGCTAAATATTTTGCATATTTTTGTGTGTATGTGTTATGGATATGGTTAAAATCATGCAGTGTAAATGTTTACAATTTCTGATTAGTACAGTACCTAAGTAGAGCTGCTGTATTTAATTTACTTTTTTTTACATTGTGCTTTTACTCTTAGTGAACAAGTTGAAGTATTTTATTTCTGTAGTGGCATGTGCATATGGAAACATTACTCAGCCAAAGCTAAAGAAAGTATTTCTTCCTGTACAATACATAACTGCACCTAGGACTGTCTATTTATATGTAAATAATTACATGAATTTACAGCTGTTGCACGTTTTCAGCATTTACCAACCTGAATAACAACATGAAATTAGTGTATTTTTTTCAACTTAGACCTTCTGTTTATCTTAATGATAGAATGGCTACTAGGTACTAACTGAACAATTGAGACTGAATTGTTACAATAATAATAATAGCAACTGCTTTTTATTCAAAGAAAATAGACTTGAATCACATGTATACAGTCATTGATGAAGTTCAGAAAAATGTTCTCTTTAGGCTTATTTTGTGCCAAATGCCGTAGAAACTTTACCAGCATGGTATTTACTGCACCAGATTTTAAATATTGTCTCAGTTCTTGGTTATTAACATACATCATTGACCTGTACATTCCTCCACTTTTGTGCCACCAGATTCATCAAGGGCATCAGGTGCCTGTTGACTGTTTATCCCTTTTTTTCACTCTCAAAGTAGTTCAAACAACAGCATTTTCTGTTGAGATCAAGTAGTGGATAAATTAACTTTCTCTTTAAAGGTGGTCTTCCCTACAAGAGGCTCTGCATCTTGAATACTCAGGAAATAATTTGATTGAGTGAGCTCCTGACTTAAAGATTTGTTTCCTCAAAACCACCCTTTTCATGTTTACTGAACAAAAATAACTCAGTTTTTCTCAGAAATCACTTTTCAGTTTTGAAGAGAGAGGAAATACAGTCATACTTGAAAGTATGAGAATGGTTAGTAACTAGAGGAGATGCTAGTCAGAATAATGGTTGAGACTTCTACTCCATTTGGAGGCCTTTGATTCAGATGTGTGCTTTGCTTTCTTGGAAGCATAAAATAGGTTCTTTGAAGTTTGTTTTTTTTTTTTTTAAGCTTGAATTTAAGCTTGAATTTATGCTCACAGAGAAGGTAGGAAGCAACACTTGGGGTTGCTGAATTTTTAAACAGAAGGCTAGGCCCAGACCTGTGATAAATGCTTAACATCACGTGACCTTTGCCCATTTTTCAGTTCAAATTAAGGGCATCTGTTAAGGAAAACTGCTTCTATTGATTCGGAGCGTGCAGCATACAAATGCTTGTGTACTCATGGTACTTGCCCATTTGGTTTCAATGTCCTTTGATGCCATTTCTACATACAGGACCTTGCAACATCAGATTTTGTTCTCATTATGGAAGACTTGAGCTGTAGACATAACACTGTCCACTTGATGTTCTCAAAATATTTTTCCAAAGGAACATCTTGTCAGTATCAATAATGAATGTGACAGGCATATTGCAGCCTCACAAGTGAGTTGCTCACTGCAAATGATGGCCATATGCTGCCTGCTGCAGTCATTAGTTAACCACTTCATACTAGGGATTGGGTTTTGTTGGTACGTAACTTTTAGAACTGCAACTGGGAGCAACACTGCCTCTTACAGATCTGCTCTTCTTACTTAAAAATAATATCTTGTAAGCAGGAGTGTGGCACAAGGCACACCTGTAAGCTTTCTCCCATGGTTGGATATAAATAATTTGGTCATTGTTTCTCATCATAGCTGATGAAGAAATAAAAATAGTTTGGATATTCTTAATTTAGTAGCACAGACTTTTTTCTGCCTAAAGGTTATAAATTTCAGAAAATGCAACAAGCGCTTTGCTACCTCAGATTTCTTAATATCTAGAAAGATAAATATATCAAACTTTAAATACTAGAGAATTATTAAAATATTTTTTTATTAATTACTCTTTATATTGCTAGGTTACATTGTGAAACAGTTAATTTTAACACCTTCTATTAAAACTGAACGCTGGCATGAAGGAAAGTATTTTATTAGTTTTAATAAAAATGTCATGTACATATATATGCATGTACAGGTTAAGTTTGGGATAATCTAATGTTTATGAATAAAATCTAACTATTGGTTTGTGACTAATTTGGTCTCTTTTTCTTAACAGTACGTGATGAAACTCCCAGCTTCAGATGGAAAAACAATTTATAAGTTGGGCAGAATTGCTCAGGAATGTATTTAATCTGCATGGTTGCTGTATGATAAAACATAATGATGAGCTGAGACTATAGGTAAAATAAAAACTAATTTTTACTTAGTTTTTTTTAAAGTGGTAACAATTTTAAAACAATGTTACAGTAAGTTAACTAATGTTTTTCACATTCTACTTTATTGGAATTTTAAAAATACCCTGGTGGGTACTGAGTTAATAAATGGAATGAGTGTGAAGAATTGAATCTTACCTTTTTATAAAATGCTGAGTTTTATCATTTGTGGCAGAAGACGAATAGCAAGGTTATATAAACTTAATATTACAGTGTCATAAAGCAATATTATAAACTTAATAAATCACATATATAAAAGAAATCTCTAGGAAAAATAAAACAGAAAATATGTTATTCTAAACCTGATTCCACCTGCTTGGGCTTCTCAAAAAGTGATTTTTTTATTGAGTTATCTGTACTTTCTAAAAAACAAGGTTATTTTTGCTAACAGATGTAAATACTGGGATTTATGTTCCTTTTCTAATTCAGCTGACTGTGCTCATCTTTGCTGGTTTTTCAGTGCAATAGGTTTTGGCAAACACTTAAAGTAATTTCAGGCTTCTGTATTTTTTGGTGGTAACATCATTTCTATGGAATTCATTCAAAGGACTCATTAATTTCAACTAATGAGTGTCAAAAATACACAGAGTTGGAGCAGACTCTTAAATTCTTTATAAGATTCTGCAATAATGTGATTAAAAAGCTGTATAAATTGAGATATGTATTACACAATGAAGTTAACCTTGTCTGTGACATCAAAACTAAGTCTTCGAGTTTTGCTGTTAATCCACTTAAACTACAAATACTTTAACTAAAAGGTTGCATTTGGTTGTAAGATACTGTACACTGTACTAAAATATGGTTGGAGATTAATTTAAACTAAAAGTACAGTTCTGTGTACCTTACTTGCAGAATAGTACATAGATATTTGCATTACTTTGTGTATTCAGAGTGTGTGACATCTGATGATACATACATGTCTTATAATATTACTCAGCCTTAAAAAAACAAAAGCAGATATGAGATGTTTGAAAGTATCAGGGACAAATATATATCCTTGAAAACCTTTCACCATACAATCCTGTACCTTTTGTGAAACATGCTTATGTTTCGGTACTTAAGGCATGTCTTAATAATTGATATTATTTTAGGAAGCTGATGACATTTGTTCTGATCAGCTGAAACAAATCCAAAACAAAAATACTCCCAGGAATAGCAACCCGAAACTGAAATCATATTCTGAAGTAGTAGGCAGACCCCTGAGGAAGGGAAATAATTACTTTTTGCTAAAATGATGCTTCTTGCAAATTTAATTGATCTGGGATTTGGCTACATTGTGACAAACGCTCACTTTTAACTTTTTCTGCAGTGCCATTTTGAGGTCTTTCTCAGGTCTCCTATATTTCCTTCCTGGTGTATTTTCTATTTACTTGCATTTTTTCAGACACTTTTTATCCCTTCCTCCCGCAAACCTTTTTTTTTTCTTCACTTCTTTTGGAATAATTACTCAGTTTTCACACAGACTTCTTTCCATTAATAATGAGTTTTCCTGTAGCTATTCCATGAATTTATAGCTACCTTTTTCTGTTGTTAGAAATAAAAACATAATTATCATTGCTTTTTTGAAAAAGATAAAAAGACAATTCACATGCTCTGAATGGTGTCATTTTGCCTCAAGAAAACAGAAATAGCAGTGAAATGACAGTTCTGTCATGAGGTCTGAGAACCTAAGGCAACAGGAAACTGGTATGAAGAGATGATGTCTCGTTACCTTTCTGAGCTAAAGAAGAAATCTAATGTCACTCAACCGTTTTCTTCTGTTTTACCATGAATTTTAAAATTCATGGAAGTGGCTTTAGAATGCAATTAAAGAGTTGTTCGAACTCGCAGGCAGTGAAGAAAGCAAGAGGATACAAATACAAAGCTCCATGTTCTGTGCTGCAGCCAATGCCTGACGTCTTCACATGGAGCAAGGGTGTTTAACCAGACGAGTCATTAATGATTGTGTATGGTGTCTTTAGAATATTAAGAGCAGAAATTGCACTGTTACTAAGATGTATATATAATAAACTTTGCTATGGCACGTTGTAAAAGTCTCAAGGCTCCTTGATTATGTCAGATGGTGTGTTTATTTTAAAAAGGTGACAATATAAGTTATGCCATGTATGTATAAAAAGGGGGATTCACCCGTTCACATCCCTTGTGTGAATGTGTTCAGAATGAATTAAAATTTACAGATAAAAAGAGGGGAGGGGCTATTTCTGGCTTACCAGGTTAGAAGGGCTAATACCCGTTGTTGGGATAACTTTCTAAACAGCTGGGGACAGAAGCTGGAGCAAGTGCAAGCCATGTTTCCAGCCTTCCTGCCAGCTAATTTCAAGATGCTGTCCTGAGAGGCATTATGTTTAAGACCTAGACGTTTGGTGGTAGGTATCATCTTTTTGAAGTTTTCTATTCTGTTCCTTGTTAATTTGCTTATTTATATCTGCTTTAAAATACTGTTCTTGGTTCTATCCCTAAGTTTGTTTGATGACAAGTAAATTCAGGAAAGGTTCCCAAACAGAAAGCTGTTTGTGTCTTGTTTCTGCAGGTGTCATAATACAGTTCCCGTCTCCACCATTGTGCCACGAAATGCTGGATTTGGTTTGGTTGCCAAGGTTTTGTGACACACACAAACATGCATGATGGTGGCTTCTGTGATAAGATGCCAGAAACTCCCCCGACTCAGGTCATAGGGAACTTCCTTCTTAAACAATATGATCATTTTGAAGCCTAATGTTGGAAAATGCAGATGTCTGGAAAGAAACCTGCAAACATAGACCAGCCACCCATGGCAGGCAGCAAACTAAGGGCTGACCATCCCACTTTGCCTGAAGTGCCATAAAAAACTTCATGTGGCAGAAGAGGAAACTCCTGATAAAGGAAGGTGTGGAAACTTCAAGTGAGGCAATGGTTGCCTTGTTTTCCATTTCAGTGTGGCAGTTTACAGTGTATCATCAGGACAAGCTCACAGCCACCTGAAACGGAGGGCCTGTATGACAGGATATCTAGCCAGGCACTCGAGACACTTGGTGATTAAAGCTTGAGGAAGGCATGTCTTGTCCCAGTTAAGTCCTGTTTGTTATGTTCTGTGGAGATGAGATGACCTGATTTCTTTCAAGGCTGAGGTGGGAAATAGATGCAAACTTATATTGGAAAAAGGAGTCAAATTTTTATTACAACCCAGTGTATTTCATGGGTACAGTATGTTCCATCCATGACTATACCATATGTAATCAGGGATATACTTTCACACTGTTATTGTTGAAATAATATCCTGATTACTTTACATTTACACAATACCAGGCAGCCCAGGGATGAAGGCATTTCTAGAATACAAAAAGTCTTGGGACTAAAATACGAATGCTCCTTCTCTTAAAATAAATAAATAAATAAATAATCCAGCTGTGAAGGGAAATTTTTCTGCAGCTTTTTCTGTATTTTTAAGTGTCCTAGTTCATCTCCAGGCACCAAATATAGCTGCCTCGTTATAAATTCATAGAAAACCTGTGAGCATCTACACAGCTGATGAAGGTGTTTCATAGTTGAAAAACCTGGTCTTACCCTGATCAATCTGTTCCATGAGTCACTGCTCCATACAGTTGGAAGTAATCATCCTATTTAAAACAGCTCACACAATGTATTTGGTGCACTCATTTCTGGCAAAGCAAAGCAATACCAAATAGCTACATCTTAATTTCTTGTCCTGTATTTATAAGCTGCTGGCAGCAAAAGACATTCTGACAACACTAAATTTCATCTGTAAATTAGTTTCTTCGTATTTCTTTTCCATATATTCACTGGGAGTATCTGCCTGACAGAAGCTTTAATAAATAAAGATAGCATGAATTTTGCGAGGGTTGAAGGACCGCTAAATTTGGCCTGGATTGGCGCCGCATCAGTGCTGATTTCTCAGATGTCTTTGTTTATCGTTTTAAGCCTTCTGTCACTGGGTTGGTTTTTCTAATCCACATCTAGCTTCTGTCCCTTCCCTCTGTACTTTCTGGTTAGTTTTCTTCCCGTCTGCTTTCGTGGATTTGGATTTCTTGATGCTGCTACTGTTCTTTCTGGCCACAGAGTACCGTGTGAGCAGAGCGGCGCTGCCAGGGGACACCTGCACCGTGCGGCTGCCACTCGGTGGCACCCAGACGGAGCCCAGCCTACGCGGCCTCCTCACGCTTTCCGGGAGCTGGCAGAGCTCTGGTGGCAACCAAACGTAGATAGAAGCCCCGGTGGAGGAGAGAGACCTCAGCGGTGAATCTGGATAGCGGGAGATGCCGGCGGAGAGTGGAGCCCGGCCGGCTCCGAAGCCAGAGCAGCCCACTGTTAGGTCGCGCCTCCTCCGCAATCCCGGAGGGGACCCACGGTCATTTCCCGTGGCCGCTGCTTCGGCAGGAGACTGAGGCTGGGCCGGTGCCCAGCGCGGGTTTCGGGCTGCTGCCAGCGAGTATCGGGCCGGCGCTGCCAGGGGCGCAGCAGCAGTGCCCGGGTGCCAG
>JAHLSL010000021.1:15259744-15315526 GCA_025920805.1 Petroica traversi
GATAGGATGGGATGGGCTGGGCTCCCCCGCCGCCTCCTCCCGCCTCGGAGATGCGCCGAGGTTTGGCAGCGGCAGAGGGGAGCTCTCCCTTCGGCCTGAGGCCGGCCCTGCTTGCTGCAGGCCCTCCGCTCCCTCGCCCCCGTGTTGAATGCAGATGTTTTAAAACGTGCCTTTTTGGCGCTGGAAAGGTAACTTACCTGTGTGACTGCCAAAATGCTATCAGTGATCTATGATCACTGATCATCAAATTAAGACACTGTTGACCAAATGTTTCTGGTAATCTAGACATTTGTTCAGCCGTTTATTTTAGACATTTGTTAAGGGTTGTGCACCTTTTTGTTATAGGGGTGGTTTTCAGGGTGCTTTCATCCAGCTGTTAGTACAGCTCAGCACTAAAAGCCCGTGGAGTTAGGAAGAAGATAGATACGTGAAAAGTAAAAGCAGGACAGACCAGCTACACTGTTATGTTTGGGTTTGCTTTCAAAAAATCACTAAGATAGCCATTCTAACTTGATTTTCTAGGGAATTAAGTTAAAAAGGCACATTTAAACCATTATTTTTTGTGCCTACATCAGGCTTAGTGTATTAACAGTATTGCTAGTAGGGTTAGAGATTTTGGGGGACTGAATGTGCTGTATTCTTTTGTTAACAGTTTTTTAACTCACAGTGTTTTCTAACTCAGCATTAAAAGGCCATGTGTCATTGTTAGTACAGATGTGGTATGTTGCAATTTTTTAAATGCTTTATACAGGTCCTGGAAATCACTTGCTGAGGTTAATGTTGGTATGGTAAGGTGTTTACACTGCCTGACTTGTACAATTCCAGTATTGAGAGTATCTGACAGAGCCTTCAAAGGGCAGTTCAGAATTGAGTACTGTTTTGAATTGTCCTCTGAGGGCTCCCTTGATGAATAGGAAGCCCGAGGCAACTTCACTAATTTGAGCAAGCTATTTGGATTCCCTGAAGTTACATGGACTGAACAGTCTGCCACGTATTCAGAGTTTCATAGAAAATCTAGGCTTGTTTACAAAGCACTAGTTTTAAAAATCTCCCTTCCTGTGAATAATTAATACTAGCAGTAACCTAGTCATTATCTTCAGACATTCAACATATCCTTCTAGGATTCCTAAAGCAGCTTGGGTTTTTTAGTCAGCCCTATTAATTACCTCATAAACAATGGGTTTTTACAGCAATGAGAAACCATCTGATCACGAGTATGGGGAAACGCAGTTATTTTTCCCTCTCATTTAGGGCATGTTGATTCCTGTTGGGATCAAAGAGGTGCCATAGTTAAAGATAAGTTTATGCTTATTGACAAATAAGAACTTATACTCCATCTTATTTATTGGGGGTTTTAGAATATTCCCACCCCACCCCCCAAAGAAAGCCATCAGGACAAACATCTCCTCAAACGGCTTTTTTTCATTCTGTTTTTTCTTACAGCTAATCATAAAGGGGTAGTACACTACTGCTAAATTTAATTAATTTGTTTTATGCTTCTTGAGTAAAGATCCCCAGGGTCAAAAGAATGCCAGTTGTACTGAGTTGGTATTCCACTGGCTTGAAATTATTTTCTCTTGTTTATGGCTTTTTTCTTTCCCTGTCCACATTTTTCAGATCACCCATAGATTTATGAATATGATAACTGACTTGTAAATTTTGACAAATAAAAAAAAGTACTTTTAAATAAAGTTTATTCTCAGCCACTGCCAAATGCATGATGGTCTAGAGACTCCATGATTTTGTGCATTCTGTTACAGTGTGGACTAAAAGCAGAATTGTAGCATGTATTTTCATTTTACTGTGGTAGGAAAGGCTGTTTGTAAGTAACATTTTCAAGGATCTTTCATTTGGCAGGTTGAGTATTCTGCAAACAAACCATGCAATGTGTGCTGCCCTTGGAAAGTCAGGTGCAGTGGTGAGATAATGGGAGTTGATCAGTTTTTTGGGAGGAGACAAACGTGCTGGGAAAGGGTGCCAAAACTATGGGCAAATGTTTTGAATTTAATGTAGTTTATTTCCATGAGAATCAATAGCACTTTTGGTTTTCCTCTTCCAGATTACAGCAAAAGCAGCCGTCATTTTTGTTACGCTTCAGTATAATGTTACCATTCCTGCCACAGGTATGTATCTTGCAGGAGATCACTTATGAGACAGTTTATCAAACATTATTAGCATGCCATGCTTCCTAGACTTGACAGGAAGGGAATTTGTCAATTTGAATACATAGTGAGCAGCTTTCAAGGATTTCACTTTATTTTTATTAGAACAGTTTTAGCTAATTTGGTTAGAGAAAATGTTTCTGTTCTGCTGGATTCGTCATTAGTGCTGAAACACCATCTGACTGGTAGATAAGTTCATGTGAATTCTTGCTCTGCCTTTGCAGGTGACAATCTTTAATAGTCAAAGTGATAGTTTAACATATTTTTGTTGTCTGCTTTCAGTGTATTTGGGTAAGCTTCCTAAGTGCACTTAAGTTTTTAGTTTTATAGCACCTTTCCAGAGTCAAATTGAGTTTGTGGTGTGATGGAGAAGGTAACTATTAACAGTCTAGTGACCTAGTTCATGGTGGTAATTTAATTTGACTTTTATTTGTTCAGCTGGCTACAAGCTACTTCTGTCTGAAAGGTTTCACTCTGTGAAATAAACTTATTAACCATTAAACTGTATTAGTGCCTAACAGTTAATTCTGTTTGTCTTTTAGAAGAACAATCTGCAGAAACAATCTCTCTCTATTACTATGGCATCAAAGACTTGGCTACAATTTTCTTTTACATGCTTGTAGCAATAATCATACATGCTATAATTCAGGAGTATGTACTGGATGTAAGTACAAAATATTAATTCCTTTCATCAAGATAATTGTCCGGTTTTAATTAGACTTTGCGACTATTAACTTAAAAGTAAACTTCTGCATTAAAGTTTTTAACTGTAAAAACATGCATTAAAACTTTTAGATATTCTAATGCAGTTACCAAATAAATGTTAAGTGCTGCAGCATATAAATAACAGTGGACTTTCATTTCAGAAAATTAACAGGAAAATGCACTTCTCAAAAACAAAGCATAGCAAGTTCAATGAGTCTGGGCAGCTTAGTGCATTCTACCTTTTCTCCTGTGTTTGGGGAACGAGTATTCTTGTCTCTGTAAGTATGCTTTCTCTTCATTTTGTATGATGAGATTTCAAAAACTTCACTTATGTTGATGATAAATATGGTTTTGGCTTATTTTTCTGGTTTTATCTGGTTTTAATTTTGAAGTGGTTTAAGTTCAAGTTTAAGGATTCTCTGTAGCTTGTAGTCATAACTGAGTATAAAGTCAGTAGTGTTACTGTTGCTCAGTCTTGAGTTGATTTACTGTCAAACTGAGTAAGGTAAAACCATTGAACTCTATGGTACTTAATTCTCTGTCAATTTTTTTGTGTTGGTTTATTAGCATAAAATAAATGTTTACACCATTCATAGCATTCTGGAGCCTAGGAAAGGAGTATGTGACAGATTGCTGTAACCTGAGTTCAGTGTGTGCTTATAGGTTCCATGCTCTTTGCTAGTGGCTGGATGTGTATGAGCTTAGCGAATGTGCTTTTTTTTTTTAACATCATAACTCCTGGAAAAACTTTCCTTCCCTTAATTAAGTTCAAAGCTTGTCAGCAGTTTACAAGAGAAGACTTGTGGCTGTAGTAATCCTGGAATAATTTCCTTCTCATAAGGGCATTCTACCTTGAACAATCACTTGATTTGTTTAGTTGCTTTTTATTTTCCTAAGCCAGTGCAACTGCCTTTCTTTTGGGGACTTTCTGGGTTGGTTTGGTTTTGTTTATTTGTGATTTCTCGGGGATTTTTAAAGAAGAAAATTTATAGATCTGCAACTTTTACTTGTGTATGTAGCTGTGAGTATTTTTGTATGTATGGACACATGCCAATACATAAATGCATGCATGTATGTCCAGTCATTATTTATGACTAGAAAGTAACATCTTAGAGTGTTTACTGGGGATTTATGGTTTGTCCTGTTCTTTTTTTAGGAGAACTATATATCAGATCCAACCTCTCTGTGGAGGGACTATCCGCACACTCTGATTCCGTAAGGCCTCTTCCTTAGAGGATTGTTGGGGTAGAGGAGGGAGTGTTTTAAGCCTAGGGTGTGTCATGTACAATAAGTAGTTTCTAAAAAACTATATTAGTCACTAATGAATTTATGTGGGCTCTTGATTCTTTGACAACTTGTAGCATACAAAGTTCTTTTTCTGTAGGCTGTTACTTAAAGAATTAAGATTTTGTAAGCTTTGTCTTACTGATTTATTAAAAATATTACTTTAGAGTTGGGTGGCATGAAGGGTCTATATTTTTTCTTTCTTTAAGAGACAGTGATAAAATGAGTTCACTAGAAGCTTCTGAAATGTTTTAAGTACATTCATAATAAATAATATTCCTCAATTCTTGCTGTATTGTACAGGTTTCAAATGAAGTTTTTCTACGTCTTACAGTTGGCATACTGGTTTCATGCTTTTCCAGAACTGTACTTCCAGAAAACTAAAAAGGTAAGTTCAAATCATAAACCCAAGGAATTCTAGAGCAAAGTGGCTTTTTCTCTTTTCAGTAAAATCTCAGTTGCAATAGAATTGCTAAATATATGTTGTGTAAATAAAAATTACTAGTGTTTCTCATCCACTGAAAGAATTTTCCCTAGAGCAAATGAATGTGAGATTTTCTTTTCCACTCATTTTATATTTTTGTTTGTTTCTCAGAATTGATAGTCTGACTAGGCTTATTGAAATCACAGTTGCTTCATGAATCATAATATAGGTGTAGAATATAAACTATGAATAATTCTATACATCAAAGGAGTACGGAAGTCTGGGATTTGATTTAAATAGCATTTAAATGGGTAGATGAAAATGGGACATGATCTGGCAATGTACCTTTGCACCCCAGAAAGCCACTTGTCACCTGTGCTGCATAACAAGCAGTGACCAGCTGGCAGAGGGAAGGGATTCTACTCTGCTCTGGTGAGACTGTCCCTGGAGTGCTGCATCCAGCACTGGGGTCCCCAGCACCAGAAAGGTGTGGATCTGTTTGAGCAGGTCCAGAGCAGGGTCACGAAGATGAACAGGGGGCTGGAGCACCCCTTCTGTGAAGGCAGGCTGAGAGTTGGGGTTGTTCTACCTGGAAAAGAGGAGGCTCCAAAGAGTTATTGTGGCCTCTCACTGTTTGAAAGGGGCTTATAAGAAAGATGGACAGAGACTTTTTATTGAGATCTGTAGTGACAAGGAGCAATGATTTTGAAAGAGAGTAGGTTTAGAATAGATCTGAAGAAACTCTTCATGGTGAAAATGGTGAGACGCTGGAACAGAATGCCCAGAGAAGTTGTGAATTTGCTTTCATTTGAAATGTTCAAGGTCAGGTTGGATGGGCTTTGAGCAAGCTGATCAAGTGGTAGATGTGGTACAGAGGTTGGACTAGGTGATCTACAAAGGTATCTTTGAGCCCAAACCATTCTGTGACTGTTGTTGCTCTGTGACTAGGCTGCATCTCTGCTGCCAGTTATGCTTTATTCAAGAAAATGAAACATAGGTGTTACATAACCACAGGTCTTTGTACAGGAGCCTAGAAGAGGCTTAGAAAATAGTAATGAGATGCACTGTTTTTATGCTGCTCAGATGCAGTATGAATACTGTTTTGCAGATTCACTGCAGCTGATGCTCCCCTGTTGTGCTAGTGATACCTCTCAAATTTGACTTCACAGCCAAGTGTGGAGATTTTTCTTAAAATAACTTCAAGAAAACTGTCACAAGTGACCTAAGTGCTGTATGTTGAATGGTAGTTGGTCACTGCTTGAAATTGTGCCCTCTGACTTTAGCATTAAGTTTAAAGAGTGATAGTTTTTTGTTTTAGCAAGTTCATAGTTGATACTTCTTTAACCACAGTTTAACCTCTGCCGTCTTGGCTTCCTTGCCTTGTTCCTTCTCTTGAGGGAACTGGCTGCTTTTGCTGGGGTCTAGTTACCTGTCCTGCTGACATAAACTAGAAAAGAACTTAACTCTGGTTAAGTTAACTCTGGTTCCTGTATAGCCATGTGTACCTTCACAGACATTATTTCACAAGGCCTGCAGTCTCTGACAGTTTGTCTAAGCAGGCAGCATGGGCTGTTTAAATGTTGCCTCAGTTCTAAAGTTGAAGTGTAAGAGGCTGGTCCTGGTTGTGCTTGGAGAAACTGACCATTTTTATTGACTGTGTCTTTATCTGAAATAACTAGTTTTTCATTTTCTTTCAGATAATTTAGAGTAGGTCTTTTTCTACTTGTCTTCTTGATCTTTGTGTATTATGAATATGGTATTTGATGTTGTCACAATTGTTTGATTCTGTGGGTTTGTTGGATTTGATACTGAGTATTGAATAACATTGTAAGATTAAAATTTTAGGCCTTTTTTTAGTTACATGTATACAAGATAAAGCTAAATATTCTTTCTTGAAGTTTAGAGAATCTTTCCAAAAAGAAGGTGTTTCTTAACCGCATCTGACTGTACTCTGCTACCACTTAAAAACAGATTTTTATTGTGATCTGGGATATTTCAGTGGTTCATCTGTTCACAGATGGCACAGTCTGCTTTCCATGTGCTATGTGTCTTCCTCTTTATTATTTCTTCTCCATTAAGTGTTCAGGTTAATGGGGCTGACTAAAGCCTGACTTAAAGTGAAACCATGCGGTTTAGCATAATTGGTTAATAATAATATTCTCAGTATTTGCCAGCAACAGTGTGCCAGAGTTTTGGATGCCTTGAATTTTTAAAATTTATGTTAACACTTGGAAAACCTTTCATTTTGATTTGCAGACTGTTATTTTATTCTGTAGCAATATGACAATTTGATGGGCAGCAAACATGGAACTGCAGGATCTGATGAGACAGTAATATGTACAAATTAAGTATTGTAATAGCTTGTACAAATTCACAGTGATCATAACAAATAAAAATGGATCCTTTTAAAAAGCATCTTTTCCATCTTTGTTGCCTCTTCTCACAGTAGCATATGTAAGATACTGAATATTACTGGTAAGTGAGCAATAAGCTATGTGTGGAATTAGATGATCCAGGCTGGGGAATTCAGTGCCAGAGCAGGCCATGTTAAGGTAGCTGATACACAAAGAAGAATTTCCAAGGCCAGGGAATACTTTGGAATAACAGATAACATTGCACAGAACTGTATAACATTATGTATAACACATGGTCACTTTTTTCTTCCAAACAGGAAGATATCTTTCGCCAGATTGTCTACATTGGACTTTACCTCTTTCATATTGCTGGAGCCTATCTCCTGAAGTAAGTCAGTTGTAAACTTTTGCTGGCTCCATTCTCTGCCTTAAAGATCTAAGAAAATGTCTGAATGTTTGTTTTATTTGTTTTGATAGTCTGACCCATCTTGGACTCGTTCTTCTGGTATTGCATTACTTCGTTGAATTTCTTTTCCACATATCCCGCCTTTTCTACTTCAGTGATGAAAAATACCAGAAAGGGTAAATAGTCTTTATCTTTAAAATTCATGTAATTTCTGTCTTAGAGCCCTTTGCACTCAACTAACCAGAAACCAAAATTACAAGAAAGTTCAAAACAGTGTTTCTTAAGCGACCACTGTTCTCCAGACTAGTACTTACTAGTACTTAAATTTCTAAACCATCAGGATACTTTTAACCTTGTTTTAGCCAATTTAAGTAAATGTTAGTAGCAGTATTAAATGAAATAAAATCTCTCAATGTGTACTAATGCAGGGTTTTTTTTGAAGTTTTGTAGAGAAAGGAACAGGATAGGCTGATAATACAACAAGTTCTGTAGGAGCTAATGTGCCTTTGTACATTATTAGTTCAATTATTCAAGCACTTTCCAGGGAGTTTAAATTACTTGTCATAACATAGTACAAGATGCATTTAAGATATGTGCAAAATCATGAATTTAGGTAAGTTCTTACATTGCAAACAAATTTGCATGGTAAATGGTAAATATTTGCATTGTTAGTGCATGTGTTTTGAATGAAAAGTTTATTTCGTGTTTGTGGTGTTTTTATTTCTAGATTTTCACTGTGGGCAGTTCTTTTTGTTTTGGGAAGGCTTCTCACCTTGATTCTCTCAGTCCTCACTTTTGGCTTTGGACTAGCAAGAGCAGAAGATCAGCAGCTGAATTTCAGTACTGGGAACTTCAATATCCTGGCTGTCAGGTACAGTAAACCTGGAACAGTTTTTAAGCATGTGCTGTAAACCAGTGTTAAATACACAGTGTAAATGGTATGGTACTAATGCCAGTAATTCTGAATGATTGAGTGTTTTCATGCAGCCAGTGGGATCAATAGGAATAGCTTATGTAAGAAACTTCTAAGGCACAGTGAAATGATTTACAGTCTACAGCTGAGAAATCTGTAACTGTTTATTCTTCTTTTCTTTGTTAAAAAAAACCAAAACAACAAACCAGAAACAAACAAAAAACCCAAAAGCAAACCAACAGAGTTAAAAGGAATATCCAGTTACAGACACTACTTTCAAATGTTTTAAAGTTAATTAATTGAATTCTAGATATAATTAATTGCTGTGAGTTTTGTCTTGGAGGTCAAGGCATTATGTCCAGAGCATGTTTGGTCCTGGTTAAAGATTTCTGCCTCTTTCTCTGCTGTTATTATGGCTCCTATTGCTGCTGTGTGATCCAACTCCCTGGCCTTCTTATGAATGCAGAAAAAGAAGTTACTGAAACACTGACGATGTCAGCATTACCTTGCAAAATTGATATTCTGAGCTGCAAGGCACTCTTGAACCATTTTCAGCTGTTACTACCTGGTACCCTGAGATTAGACAGCGGGAAAGAAACCTAGTACTTGCCCGTTTTGATGGGCAAAGATTTCACTATCACTCTATTTCTAGTTTTGTTCATCTGTGCTTAAGCCCAGTGTTGCCCTCTGCGAGCAAACCCTTGGCTTAGAAAATGGATGTTACCAGGAGGAGGGGGTGGAAGTTGCCAAAAAACCTGAGGTGCTCTACTTTCCTTTTCTGTTTGAATAATGAGACAAACCTGATAAAACTTTACCTATTATTTGTTTCTAGAATCAGTGTGCTGGCCTCCATCTGCATGACTCAAGCATTTATGATGTGGAAGTTCATTAATTTCCAGCTTCGGAGGTGGAGAGAGCATTCTTCTTCTCAGCCTCAGTCAGTGAAAAAGAAGTTTGTATCAGCTAAAGGAAAGACCTCCAGAAAAGAAAGAGGTTTGTAGTTTCAGTTTTTCTGTTGTCTTGACTTCTCAAAACCAACTTTAGATTGCTAAAGAAGCATTTTTTGTTCAACTTGTGAGATGACTCAGCTACAGAAACAGTAGTGGTGAATTTACCGTGGAAAGAATAGATTTTTTTTAAAACCCACTATATATATTATTGGGTTTTCTAACTGCCCAAATTACTGGGGTTTTTTTGAGTTAATGCAGCATGATACTTTTATTATCTTTAATTTCATTACTTCAACTAAACGTGTCATGCTTATGTTTTGTTCCCTTATAAAAATGGAACAGATACAATTTTAGATCTGTTCTCACAGGCATTTATTTACAAAATTTTCTTGCAGTGGATTTCAGGCTTGTTGTTCGTTGCCATGAAATTCTGAATGTTTAGAGCAAAGAGATGGTTTGATGATCCACCCAGTAAAAAGTTTTGTGTTGAGCTGTTTTTACATAAAACAGAAACTGATAATTCTTTAAGGAAAGGTAATAACTGCTTACTACTCTTAACGTGTATCGAAGCATTTGGAAATGAACTTATGAGTTCAGGCTTGAGTTTTTGATTGTGTCACATCCTTTTTATGGAAAGGGCATGAAAGATGAACTGGATGTTCTTTCCTCCAAGAAAAACTTATGTACTCATTTAAAAAATAAAAATTTAAATCCCTGTACTTCAGGGATATATCTGTTGCACCTACAGTTCAACCTCTGTGTATTTAATTGTTAGCTTGAAAAACTTCTGGAGTCTTTTGAAATGGCAGAAGTTGTCTCAAAACCTTTTTTTAGCAAGATCCTTTGCTCTCAATCATGTATTACCAATCTGTTCTACTTTTTGATACACTGACTGTAATGTGAGTCAAGACCATTTGTGGTGAGAGATCAGTATTTTTTTTTCTTTCTTCTAAGTCTCTATTTTTATTAAAATTATGTGTTTTAGAGTATTGCTATGCTCCCTTTAGATGATTTGTAATTATCACAACTCCGTGTCAGGATTTTTTTGTCTGAAAATTCAGATGGAATTTATTTTTTTCTTATAATTGAGTGAAGGTAGTTTCCTGTGTAAGTGTCCTGTTGAATCAGAGCTTCATGTTCATGGCCTTCTCACTATGTTTTTTTTTAAATTTAATGTAAGTCTTTTATGTAAAATAATTTTAAAATATGTACTTTGATGATGATTTGATCAGGGAGTCAGAAATTTAATAGCTTTTAAAAATCTCTTAATCTATTTCATTCATGTAGTTTAGTTCATCTGCTGAGTTTTGCCCAGCTTCAATGGAGACTTGCAAGTGGTAAACAAATAGTGAAGAAGTCAGTTAATTGGAGTTGTGGTTTATATCACAAAATAGTTGAATTATGCCTGACTTGAATACTGAAGAATTTTATTCCTTATTTTAAATGGAAATAAAATAACTCAGTTCATTCAAATTCTTCTGTTTTGAATACTGTTATGTTGTCTGTCGAGAACTCTTGCATAGGGCGCAGCAAAGCAGTGGTTTTTGTTTTTGAAAGAGTAATATATGCAATTGAACTGTTTAAAACACCCTTTTTTTGTGTTTGAATGGTTTTTTTTGGGAGCTAGGACACAATAAAGTAGGTTACTTTTAGTTTGTGCCAAAAGCAAGAAAACTCCTGCTGGTGATGTAGGTGGGGTATCCAGCCACATGCTGATTCATGTTTTACCTAAACTGTTTAAGAAAATAAGGTTTCAGTTAGCTGGCTTGGGTCTAGTTAATTGTTTGTAAGTTTCTTTATTTAAAAATAAAGAAATACCAAAGACTACCTTATGTAGGCTTAAAATGGTGGTGGTGTTATTTGCAGCCAGATATGTGGTCCAACAGGCTTTGACTCTTTGGGCCTGGTCTTGTGCTCATGTGTGGTCCTCATTGTTACTTTTTTGTTGTTGTTTTTTATGCTTGTTTGCATAAATGAGAGCATTTGGATGTTGTGGGAGATAGAGGGAGGCTAATAGTGTTTTTTGTAGACTGGCCACACTTAGTGACCTTCAGCACATCTGCAGATGGAAAAAAGAAGTTTAACCAGTCCTTTTAAAAATATGTATATATATATAATATTTTTTTTAAAGCACCCCAAAATCCAGCAACTGTTGCTTGAAGTCAGAATGATAAGAGTCAGAGCAGAGATGTTAGGCTGCAAGCATTGTAGCTGGCTGTGCACTCTGCTCTTTACATCTGTTTTATAAGTACAGTTACTGTCAGGCAACATCTGTTTCCTTGGCTGTGGTGAAACTGAATAAAGGCAATACTTTTAATTCACAGTGGTGTCACGTTGCTCCACTTAACTGGTTGTGTGCACTATAAATCCACAGATTGTGCTTCACTGGTTTGGGGGAAACTTTTGCTAACAAATCATCACTGTAGTACTTGAACAGATCAAACCACTTGAGAACTTCAAGCGGCCTTGAAGTGGGATAGAAGTAGAGAGTTGCAGCTGGTAACATTGCTTTGTGTTCTTAGAGAGGTGCCTGATGTTGAACTCTTTGCACCTACACATACTCACTGCAAATCTGAACTGGTTTATACTTCTATTTGTCTTATCTATGTAAATTTCTTAATCATAACGTAATTGAGTTCTGTGTGTTAAAGTGTATGCTTTAAAATTGTGTGTGTAAAGGATTTCCTCTCTGTATCAAATACTTGTAAAGGTAAGTGAAGGAGTGTCATTTTAGCAAGAATTATGATATGAAATAGGTGGGATAAATAATGAAGACCTGTAGCAGAGAACTGTGTACCTATTGTGTCTCCAAAATTTCACAGAACTGTCTCATCTCATCTATAGGTTGTACTATAGTTTTTCTCAAATTATCTTCTGAAAAATCATGACTGGTCTTGATTTTCAGTGTAGATGTATATAATGCACACGTTTCAGTGTTTGGCCACATCAGGAAACTGGAATTTATAGTACTAAACTTTAGGTATTGCACTTTGTAAAAGCTTCATTATACTGTTGCACTCTGAATGATAATTAAGAGGTTTAAAAAGAAGGTACATCAGAAAAGAAGTTAATGGCTGTTAGTGTAGGATCCACAAAAATGTGGTAGAATATAACGCATATCACTGTATTTGAAAAATGTTTTCTTCTTTTTTTCTAGAAAATGGAATAAATGGAACAGTGACCTCAAATGGAGCAGACTCGCCTCGCAGCAGGAAGGATAAATCCTCGTAAAACTGGGTTTTATTAAGTTAATTGACTAATGTCCCCAAAGAATCTGCTTTTTACATGGATGGCCCTTCAGCACTAGAGATATTATGGATTAAAGAAAATACAATTCATGTTTTTTGATTATTGCTGTTGTTTTGAGAAACTTTTTTTAAAAAGCCATTTTGACTAAGAAAAAAGGTTTATCTCTCTTCAAATACCTGGGGGGAGGATTCAACACTTTTTAAAAAACATTGATGCTTTTTTAAATATTTACTGTGATGAAATAACTTACTTAATGAGGATCACTGTTGTGTATTATTTCCTTCCAGTTTTTGTAATCTTGGTGATACTGTTCTACCAACTTCACTTTTTCCAAGTTCCTCAAGAAGTATTGCAAAATTCAAGTAAAAACATAGTATGCATTTTCAGATACTCTGGGTTTTCAGGTAATTACCTTGACTCAAATTTACATTTCAATTTGGGATTTGAAGACCACACCAATAGACCTCTTTATTTGGTAGTTATTAGCTGCACAATGTCTGCTCTAAGAATTGCCTCATATCATTAAAACAAAACTGAACTCATTGGAAATGTTGCGGAGTCTTATTGTTTGTTGGTTAGAAATACCTTACAAGGAACAAAAGGCCTTTTTGAGATATAGCTTTTAGCACCTAAAAATTAGAAGGGAGCGTGTATGATCATAGAAAGTGTTGATATGAGTAGCACTGTCCACTTCTGTCTGTGCTTTTGAAGTGTACGTATCTTGGAGAATTAGTGTGCGTTGGACCTTCTTTGGAAACTTGTCTGTCTGATTTTAGGGGTGAAGGTTATTACAATGTGTTGTGTTTGTTTTGGGAGGCAATTAATGCTCCATGAAGAGGGAATTAGATAAATGGATCAAGTTGTGAGAAACATTCCTTTATTCTAACTGCTTTGCTTTGTTTCACCTCTGTTAGGAAATAGTTTGATTTCTCCTATATATATTTTTATGAAAAATATTTAAAAGCTACAGCTTCTTAAAACTGATTTATTGTGACCTCTGCTACAACTGGGAAAATATAAATTTAGGAATTTTTCCATTATCTTGCATAATTGTATTCAGTGTGGAACTTTGTCCAGTTAGTTTTCCAGTTTAATATGCAGATAATGTTTCCTTTGTACACTTTTGTAATGGGTATAATTCAACCTGTTTCACTTGAGAATGAGTGAGACATTTATTTCAGTCTTAAGAAGAAGTTGCTAATTAGTGTATCAAGTATTGAACTGCTTATTGATTGAGGAGTAATTATGAGCAATCAAGCTGATAAATAAAATAATTTTAATTAAAAATTGTTATTATAATTGAGTTCATACCCAACAAAGTGATAAATCTGCATTCTGTATTTTCTACAGTTCAATTGCTTACTACTCAGAATAAACGTTTCTAGTACAAAATCCTCACTACAAGTAACTATCCATTCTTCAGTTGTTTAGTGCTATTTAGAGTTATTGCAGTATAATTTATTATATGTTTCAGTTGATTACAGTCACAATTCCCAAGTGTTTGGTTCACAGCTCCTGAAGTGCACTTGGCAGACTTTTACTTGCTTAGCTTGAGAGCTCTGGGGCAGTGTGCCCTGTAATGTATCCAGTCTGCTTCAGTAGAAGTAGGTGTTCCTTGTCTTGATTGGAAGGTGTAGAACTGTGAATCTGTCCCATCTGACCACAAAACTGGAAAACTGGAACTCGGAAATTTTGGAATAATCGTGTGCATTATATAATTGTTCAAAATGATGTTTTGTGTCTGATGTTTCTAGAAAAACCTTTGCAGATTCTGTGTGCCTTGCTCTCAACTTGTACCTTAAGCCAAAGGGGGTAAATTTTAAGTGTCTAGTCTGGTTTTTGGACTCTAAATCAGTTTGCTTATGATATCTGGTTGTACTGGGGCTGAAGGAATCATGGAGGGTGGAGGAAGAAATGATGAAGGGAGCAGTTAAGGTACTTCTTGAGATCTTCAAGACTTATAGGAGTCTGAGGGTTGTAATAGTTGTTTCCCTAAGGCAAACTATTTCTTGTAAACCTCATTCTTTGGCACAGTAGTCTTGAAATGTAAACTTCAGGTTAATTTCCAAAACCTTCAAAAGAATATATATTCTTGACTGTTAATATTGACATTGCTCTTTGTCTCCTTTTGGCCTTATGGACAGACATTCTTGTCCTTTGGACATTTACAGAAGCACTTTTGTTTCCACAATGGCTTAATATTCATCATTGCCTTATAGGAGTTGTTGGTATCTACCAACTAATAGGAAGTAACAACAGTTGTTCTAGAATTTGCTAAGAGTTGGAAGCCAGTATTTTCTTTCTCTTCTGTCATCACTAAAAATACATATTCATCATGTTTGTTGAGGCAAAAGCAGTAATTTTTAATTTTCTTCCTTGGGATGGAAACACTCATAAACTTAGAAGATATTGAGACTTATTTCTAGTTTGATATTATTTGTTTGAACATAAGAGCATTGTTTAGCTGGATAACTTCTTTCGAATTGCTTAAAATTTATTTTCAAATGTTATTGCATTTTTGGCTTGTAATATGGGATTCAGTAAGATGGAAGAAGATTAGTTGTCTAATCATGTTTTCTTTATTATGGCATCTAGAAAATTAGAAATGGAAATGACTGAGGAGTTCATTATTATATCCTACACTAAATAAAATAGGCAGTAGTTAATTTATCCTCATCAGTTACCAGGTCCCACAAAGAGAAAGCTTTCTCCATTTAGATGGATTTGAATTGAATAATTACACAGACAGGGGAGAGGATTTGTTGGGTTTAGTTTTTTTTCTTAAACCTTCTCTTAGTGTTTGTTTTATGTGCCAGAATATTCTCTCAAAGCCAGTATTTTACTTTTAAAGTGATTATATTTAATTTCAAAGCACAAACAAGGAATGCAGGGCAGCTGAAATTAATTTTCACCATTTTAGTTTTCATCTGGACATTTTCTCCTTGACTGGTTGCAAAGACTGATTTCTCCTGTGTGAATCATTCATGAATGTGAAAATACTCTTTGGAAATACTGCTTTTCTGGTGATCCCATGACCAGATTTAGGAATGGTAAAGGAATTTGCTGAGCAGAGAAAATGCATAGGCTATTTCTGCTAAATGTAGGTTATGCTGAAGGTAAATTATGTATGATGGGATGATGCATTTAGAAAATCAGCAGTTATTTGTAAGCATTTGGTATTTTTTCTAAATACTCTTTTCCTTCAAAAATTTTAGTTATGTTTATGGAGTTATATTACCCAGAACTGTAAGAAGCAGTGGAGTCCTCCAGTGTGGTATAAGTAGTTGGACTTCTGCAAAAAGGGTCAATAGACATCTGCCGTCCTTTACTCTTTGAAGATTTCTCACTGACTGTGCCTGAGTTGATTTTGTTGGGGGCAAAACTTGATATGAAAGGGAAGGGAGGATTTCCATAGCCATGCTAGCCTGAAAGGGACAGAATTGTGGTTCTGGCCCTTGCCTTAGTTAGCACAAGCCTTTCTGATTGCATGGCAGGCTAGATCAAGGAGCTGGTGCACCTGCAAACAAGCATGTTTGGGTTTTTCCATTGGGTTGGTTGCCTGATAATAACCCCAGTTTCACAAACAATTATGTATGAGCAAGAAGAAAATTTACAGGGAAAAGATGGATCAGTTTCTAAGGCAGCTGCCCCTTTCAACAGCATGTTGTTTAAAAATTACATTATTTCAGTATGGGAGATCTTTAAGGGCTTCCAGTCATCAGTACCAGAAGGGACCTGGTCTCTCTGGTAGCTCCTACATGCCAAATCCATTAAGCATTAATGGATTTTTTTCAGATATTGAGGGGGAAGGGGAAATACTCATTGTAGTTTTCTCTACTGAGATACCTTTTTTCTGTCAACAGGGTTTCAGAGGATACCAGCAGTGTAGAAATAGGGATTTTGAAAATGTAGATTGTCCTGGATCAAACAAACAACATTACTTTCCTTAACAGCCAGGAAACTGGGTTTTTTTTCCTTTTTGGTGTGAGATTTTTTTTTTCTCCATGTCAATCCTTTATGTATTGAAGGAGGTCTTCCAGAGAGCTTTGCAAGAATTGCACTGTATCCGTGTCTTGGTACATGGAGGGGAGGATTGTTTGGTTGCTCTTACTTTGTTTTCCTGTTTTCAGGAAGTTCACCAGCTGATTCCTAGGTCATACTTGGGTTTGATTCCATTTGTGACTCAGCCCTTTGGGCCTGTGTTGTAAATGTTGGAGACTGGCAGTTTCAATAGGCTCCCTATGCAGTGGTGATCATTGCTGTCCTAATTGTTCTCTCTGGAAAATGTCAGTATTGAAGGGATTTGAACACAAAGTAGAGACAGTGGTGATGTTTGTAACGTTTCCAGGCTGGTGAGAGCCTGCATATAGAGATGTTGTCTGGAGGGGGGACTGTGGTTTAATGCCTGCTTCTTGTTATGCAAATATTTAGGTTATTTCTGGTACAGGGTATAAGAATGTCCTACAAAATGAAGGCTTGGGGAATATTTAGAAGATCCTTTAAAAAGAAAAAGACTTCAAAGGACTGACGTCAGTTATCATCTGTTCATCATATTTGAATTTCTTACATTGTGAGCTGTGGATTATCTTTAGAGCACTGGATTAGCCCATGCTTGTCAGTTTATTGGTGGGGTTGTTTTATACACTGTAGGTGTTGTGGTGGGTGTCTGGTGAGTATCCCCTATTCAAACTGCTCCCTGAACTACTCAGTTTTGGATCTGATAACCCTAAATCCGTACACAGTAAGGAATTTTGTGTGCTCTTCAGAACTAAAATAGGATCAGTGCTGGAGTGTTTCTGGATCAGATGTGCAGGAAATAAGCACACCAATATGTTGAGTGTCATCAGAACCTCCTTAATGGGAACTGAAACTCTTTAGGATGAATAAATTGCAGTACAGCTTGGATATAGCTCACATCCCCATAGCAAGGGCCATTGTGGGTGAAATGGGACTGCTGTTGGCATCTGCCACTGCCCGTTCCCTTTGGTGAGCAATGGGTGAGGAGTGCTGGGCTGCAGCAGCAGTAGCTGACTGCTTTCTGCCTTTTAGAGAAGTTCTTTTGATGTTGCCAATTCAAAAGGCAACAACTCTTATTTCTTGTTTAAAAAAAAAAAAGAAAACAAACATATGGCCTAGTTTTGAATCCAATACACTTACTCTTGATCTCTTTCTATGTGTCCTGTCACTTCTATTTTAGATTTCTGCAGATACTTTAGTTTTATCCAGCTCAAGGATGGCAAGTCTGTGATGTGAGTGCCAGAAATGACAACTCCTTTTTCTTCTTTTTCTGTTTGAAACTTTTTGCAGAATCAGAGCAGCTAAAGTGTAGCTTTATAATTGAATAGCGTTTCAGTATTCTTTGTCTGTATTTATTGTGGTTAACATTAAAGGTCAGGCATTGTCATTCAGCACAACACAGTTGTTACTTCTTCATGCCGCGCACAAGAGTGTTAGGCAATTTGACATACTGAATTGAAATAAAAAATGTTAGTCAGTCTGGTTTAACAGAAACTGATATTCCTGGGTGGTTTTGCTTTGCATATTGCAGTTCACTCTCACTGCCTTTCTCATTTAGGAAACTGGGCACCTAAGATCTCTGAATCTCTAGACTGTAGTTTTGCTGTATACCACTCAACAAATCATGGTCTAGAGCTTTTTGTCTCTTTTTATTTTTAAATGTTGAAGACTGAATCTAGCATTGTAATCAACAGGTAAAAATCCAGCCCATGGTAATAACAGGGTAGGAATTTCAACTCTTGAACTCCAGACTAGAAACCAAGCCAAAACTTAATTCATGTTCTCATGCAGGTGATTCCACCTCTTTGTTTCTTGATTAATCATTATCTTTGTTTTGTTTATGTAGACTGTAAGTTCTTGTGGCAAGGGTTGTCTCTCGTGCGTGTGTGTGCGTGCGCGTGTGTGTACCCAGGACAAAAAGGTCTGGAGCCCCAGTCTGTGGAAGCTGTAATAAGCAATCACCTTGTTATTGTTTTCCTGGATATCATAATAAAGAGTATCAAATTAAAACTGTGCTTGAATAGTCTGTTACAAAAGTGGAAGCATGTGAATTGCTTCTGGCCTTGCTTGCAGTCCAGCAGCATCAGGGAGATGCTGCTCAAAGGCAAATAAAGTGTTTTGTTTGGGGATAATCACTTGAACCGGTGAACACAGAGACAGGAAATCTGCTTAGGCTGAAGTGGCATAGCTTGTAACTCAGGCTGGAGCTGGAACTTGCACAAAATTATCAGGAGTTCAGGGCTGACTTTCAAACCTGTCAGCTTGAGAAACTGCATTGACCCTCCCTCTTGGGAAGGTGGGGCTTGTTTGCTGTAATATTTATGCAGCATTTTATATCCTTTGAGTAGCATTTTCCAGCTTCAGAGAGTAACCATGAACTTGGAGAGCACCAAGAACTATGCTGGCCAGTGTCTGGTCTGGCCTGAGGACTTGCTATTCTGGTGTCTCCGCTCTCTTCCACTGAATAACTTTTAAGGCCTTTGTAGACTTCAGCTTCCCTGATACAGAAGAGAAAAATTAAGAGAAAAATTTCATCCAGTCTGAATCAGAGCCTCCACACTGCTCTGTTGGAGGCTCTGACAATGTGGTGGGATCTGAGAACTGTAACCAACTTAGGAAAAGTTAGACTGGTTTTAGGAAACTCTTACACTGAATGTTGCTTTCCATTAGGTTTGATTTGATACATTGTAGAGGGGATATCTACAGATTTCATGACCCCTGTATTCGCTTCAGTTCAAGACACATCAGATTGTTGCTTTTGAAGAACTGCTGAACTACTTAAGTATTTCATTCTTAAAACCCACATTCGAAACTTTTAAATCCTCAAATTAATTGAAAAACAATGTTAAGGGAAGATTAGTCTTTCATGAAGACACATCTTTTTCTTAACTTAATTGTTAGACATTGTAGCCTAAACTGTGGCTTAAATAGAAATTGTGTTTGAAAATCAATGGAAAGCACATAATTTCAAGGACCAGATCTACCTTGCCACTGTTTATACCTGTCAGGTGACAGGAAATCTACTGTAGGTGGTGAGGGCAGGTAGATCTTGATGGGTACATGGCATCTAAGATGATTCTAACAGCTCCTACTTTATCTTTCCTCTCTCAATATCATGCTCTCGCTCATGCCGGGTTTGGAGTGATCCAGCACGTACGGATGGGAAGTGGTGCAGATGCAGCCTTAGGAGTCCAATCATGTGATGAGTTTGGGATGTGGACAGAACAACCACTAGAGGCCACCAAAGTCTGTGACAGCTGCGTTTGGCTCCGGGTGACTGGTAGCCAGCAAGAATATCTCCAAAGGCGCCCACTTTCTTGCTGCACTTTTCAGCGAAAATTACTTGTCTTTTAAGAAGCATTTCTGCTGTAACTCAGAAAACCGAGCACTGAATTAAATTAGACCAATCTCCTCGTGGTTTTGACATGGTAATAACACCCGTGCTCTATTCTGCAGGGCTTGGAAGGTGTCCTTATTGGGCAAGAATCCACTTCCTGACTTCTGGTCGAGAGAACAGAATGTAGATGTCCAGTATCAAAGCTTTTATCTTGGCCCAAAACTGCAACACCTTAGATTGAAAGCAGCATTGAGAGTGCAAAGTAAGCCTCAGATTGCATCTGCTGCCTGAGATCAGTTTTGGAGGCAGGTATACAGTGCTGTGGGAGATGCTGCTTTCTTTGCTTAATCCTTGGGGTGAGAGAAAATACAAAAAATACTCTTTATTTCCACCAATTTTTAGTGCTTTCAAAATGAAGCTATTTGTTAGAAAGGCTTATGAAATTGTTTCCTGCACTGAAATTTCAGCTTTTATCAGCCAATAGAAGACCCTTATTTGGTGGGAGCTTTGCTTTTGAACATCTCCCTCTAGATGCTGCAGGAGCTGCATGAAAACTTAGCCTGCAGTAGTTAAAACAAGTTCTCAGAAAACACAAGTTAAAAGTTGCAGTCTACAGATTATTTTTTTTTTAATAAGGAAGTGTTTTGTTCTTTGACACATTCCGCCATTTATATAGAAAAAAGTGTTTTGGTGTGGCACTGGAAAACAGTGTAGTCCACTAATTTTTGTAGTTGGCTTTGGGGTAATTTTATCCAGCTCTGCCCAGAAAAAAAAAATCATCCTGCATTGGCTCTAGGTCCTCTGGGTCATGGTAGGATTGCTTTTGCTGCCAGAAAGCAGTGCAGGGAAATCTGTCTCTGGAAAAATAATAAGAAATATGGCTCTCCTTCAGGAATGTCTTGGGACTTTGGTGGAGTCTGGGCAAAATTTTCCTGAACATCTGGATTTTGGTAGCCTTGGTAAGAGACGGCAAACTATCTGAATCATGTTATGAACTGTGAATGTGCTTTGTTTTGTAATTCATTAAACTGATCACGATGGGTTGAGTGTCTGCCTGGCTAATTGTTTGCCTGGCGTTGCCACGCTGCCCTCTGAGACAGGCAGTGTGTGAAACATCAATTTTTGTGGCTCCACATCCATGGAAATGCAGCTGAAAACAAGTCTAAAGACTTGCAGTGCTTACCCTGAGAAGGTACAACATCAAGCACTCTCTTGCTCAGGTTATGGCTTTGGAGATGAACGGCTGCACTTAGACCTGCAGGAATGCAGCAGGAGCCAGGAGCATTCAAGTCCTGATTCCCTCAGGACTTGAATCCATACCCCCTGGTCCCCACCACCAAGCCTGCTCTGCTTCAAGAGCTTCAGAGATTGGAAATGGAAATGTTCATTTACAGTGATAAACACAGTTCAGTAGGATGTTAGGAGCTTCTGAGCAGAGGCTAGTATGCCCCACCCTGGAGAGAATGGTGTAAATCATTCTAATTCTTAGCACTGGTATTTAAATTTTGTTCATTGCATGCCATAAAAAAAAAAAAAAATCAGATGTAAACTGTGTTGTCAAGAAAACTCTCTGAAGCTTTCTGGAGGGAAACTTTTTAGAAGGTAGAGGGAATGGTATAGTTTCTAGAGGAAACATGAATGGTGCCATAGTTCTCTTGACACTCTGCTTCTGCTCTCTCACTCTTCCCCTTCTCTGCCCCACAAGTCCTGAGAACGAGCTGCAGTGAAGGCCAGAGAAACTGTGATTAACCCTGGAGGTTCCTCTTACAGGGCAGCCTGGCAGACTTCTCGTCTCCAGAGCTGTAAGGCTTCTCTGCAAAGAGCTGCTGTGCTGGGCAAACCCAGGGGACCATGTGCTCCAGAGTCTGGCACTCGTGGCCCTTTAGGGAAGGGATGCAAAACTGTGAGAAGTGTCCTCATGTTTCAACCCCCTGGTTTCTGGCAGTTATCACTTTACAGGCTTCTGAAGCATCTGGTACATCAAAACCGTAGGGGTTTTTTTCTTTTAATTTTTTATAGCCACCAATAGAAGTATTCTACATGCATTTGTATAATCCCTCTTGAACCGATTTAAATACTTGGCATCCACAACACTCAATAAGTTACACAATTTAACTATGCCTTGTTTGGAAAAAATATTTCCTGTGGCTTGTGCTTTAAACCTGATGATTTCCTTCTGTGAGTCTCAAGTAGTGAATAATCATTCCCTCTTCATCTCTCCCATATTATGCTTGATTTTATAGACTTCTATTTTTCAAGCCTGAGGGTTCCCTGTCTATTTTGTATTTTCTTGTGCAGAAATTGTTCTGTACATGTGATTATCTGTGCTTTTATATACCTTTTCTTGTTCATCTAAATGCTTAAAACTTAACCTTATATGTTAAATTTGTTGAGAAGTATATCCTTGCAGTTCATTCACTTTTAGATTTGAATCACTGTTTACTGTCTTGAACCACTTTTTTTCTGATACACACTTCACATCATGGAATCATAGAATCATCCAAAGGGAAGGACCTTAAAGATCCAACCCCCATGCCATGGGCACCTTCCACTCGACCAGACTGCTCAGAGCCCCATTTGGCCTACTCTTGAATGCCTCCAGAGATGGGGCATCCACAACTTCTCTGGGCAACCAGTTCCAGTGCTTCACCACCCTCACAGTGGAGAATTTCTTTCTAATCTTTAATCTAAACCTATCATCTTTCAGTTTGAATCTATCCCTACTTATACTGTCACTTTATGCTCTTGTTAAAAGTCCCTCTCCTTCTTTCTTACAGGCTCCCTTCAGGAACTGGAAGGCCCCAATTAGGTCACCCCTAAACTGTCTGTTTTCCTGGCTGAACAATCCCAGTTCTCTCAGCCTTTCCTCATTTGGATGCAGCCCAAGACCTTTTTGGCTTTCTGGGCTGCAAGTGCACATTGCTGGGTCACGTCCAGCCTCTCATCCACCAGTGCCTCCAAGTCCTCCTCAGCAGGACTGTGTTGATCTGTGTTGGTGCCAGGGGCTGCCCCGACCCATATGCAGCACTTTGCACTTGGTCTTGTTAAACCTCATGGGATTCCCATGGGCTCACGTCTCAAGCTTGACCAGGTTCCTCTGGATGGCTTCCAGTCTTAGCTGCAGGTGTTCACATGTCAGTTGAGTTGCATATATTCCTAGAATGCTGGGATATTAATTGATTAGTGATGCAATAGTTCCTCACAAGGAAAATAAACAGTGACTTGCCAATGCAGAAGTGAGAGACTTTATTTGAATGCAGCCTCACCCATGCTCACTCTCTAGTGGTCTATTGGTTTTGTTTGCAGTGTTAGTGCCTGTGCAGTTGTTGTTCTCTGTTATTTCTCTTCTTTATCAAAACATTTTTTGGATTATTTGGGAAAATGCTTTTTGACAGTACCATTTATATGCAAGTGAAGCTGGCTTTAATACCTTAGTTCTGCAATATTTCAGTAACAAGCACTGGATGTTTCAAAGGTCTGGGGACATGTGGTCTTGAAAGAAGGCAGCATAACCAATTAACCCCTTTTCGCAGGGGCACTGCTGGCTGGCCCTCATTGCTGGGAGTAGTTTGGATTTCTTTGGAGACCAGCTAGTTCTTAAAGGGTCATAACTAATCCACAATACATAATGTTTAGAAACAAAAATCTTCAAGAGGGATCTACCTTATTATGCTGGTTTGTTTTGTCCTTTTCCCATTATACTATTCATTCATCTTTGCCCATGGCAATTTGATAAAAAGTTGTTTTCTTCGAGTCAGGAACAATCTTTTGGAGATCCAAGCAGTACGGTTTGACCACACCACTATCAGCTGGCTAATACTTCCCAAGAGCAGATTTAGATCTGAGAGCAAAGATCTCAGTCTTTTTATGAGCCCTGGAATAGTGATTTTAAACTTACTGTCTGCTTCTCTTTAAATAGTGGATCATATTTAGCTGGCATAGATACTAGGCCACTGACTTAAGGATCTGTGACCTACAAATGTACTTTATCTACTGTACCTTGCAGTGGCTGCTGTGTAGGAAAACAGTCAGGCCTTGCATTCTATATGGCCAGATTCATGGGGAGGCTTGTCAAAAATCACCAATAATTTCAAAAGCAGATTTTCCTACTCGAGACATACTGTGATGAAAACAAGATGTTGTGCTGCAGTGCTTTGGATTGTCCATATTTTCAAGTGGAAGTCCTTTGACCTGGGTATCTTAATGACGCTGAGTTAAAATAGCACGTCTGCTCTGGAATAGCTAGTGGCCCCAGGAGTTGCATCTAAACGTGATAAAAGATGATCTGTGTATCAGACAAGGCAAACTGGAGAAGTATGTTCTAATCTTACTGCAGGAGAACAGGAGCTGGTGGTCCAAATGCTTTTGTAACACCATGGAGCATGAAATACAGTTCAACCACTGGAGGTATCTATTGGAAATGTTGCCTTAATGTGTTATTAAAATTCATCTGAACATAGAAGATATGCTGGCTTTTTCTGGCTGGTTTTTTTTTTGGTTTTTTTTTTTAAAGATGAACTAAAAAGAAGAACTGAAGAAGGTTGGGATTTGAGAGGCATTCTGATAACCAAGACCTAGAGACCATGGGGTGCCAGTGCTCAGATGAACTTGCAAGTGCCTACAACAAAAAGAAGAACTCTGTTCTGGAAGTCACATGCCTTCGAGGGAGCTGCTGACTCCAACATTTAAGGCTCTGAGGTACAGTATAGCCATTTATTCTACTCCAGCAATGTCCCAGAGGACTAGAAACTTTTTCAAGGTTTTTCCCCCCTGCTCTGGCACACGATCGCTTTTCCATGCCTCCAGCTATGAGCAGCACTTGTCTCTGGGCCTGTAATTTGGTGCAGTTTGGGACTTCCAAGTTCTCCAGTGCCCCTACAGTTCTTGGCAGCAGCAGAGTTGCTAAGCGGCCAGAACTTTTGATCTCCGTTCAGCCTGCAAATGAACATTTCATCCAACACCTCTATACCTGTGTTCCCCAGAACAATCAGACTCTTGATTGCCTCCTCCATGCCTCCCTCCCTTCCTCCCTTCCTCCCTCCCAAACTGGAGCACAGCAGAGCAGCTCCACAATGGATGACTATACTTCCAGCAGTGTCTGGAGGACTATAAATAGCCTTAAATAAATGCGCGTAAGGATCCAGCGTATTGTCTGAATGATCTAAAATTAGATTGCTCTAATGTTTGTGCATCAGTCTTCCTATGCTGCAGGAAAATGAATTTCTTTCCAAAGTATTTAAGCTTGAATTATGGTTCCTTAAGGATGGGGGAGGGTGGGGAGGCTGCTTGAGGGGAAACTCCTGTAGGGATGGGTCGAGTTTTCTTATACAACAGAGACCAGCCACAGTCACTGCAGAGGGGAAAACAGCAGCTGCAAGTTCCTGGAAAGCATGGACATATGTAGATTCAGTTTATTCCTAAAATATCACCTTTATGCTCTCTTCATTTTTCTCTTTCAAGGACATTTGCACCTTGAATGCAAGAAACATTTTGAAAGAGAAGGTGGGGTGGAAAAGTCCTAGAGAGCACATTTCCTTTTTTTGCCTCGGATTCAGTGACATTGAATGTCCTGTGTTCAAGATATTTTAATTCTTGATCTCCAGCCATTCTTTGCAACACATAACAGTAGCTATGTATTTTAGATAAATGTGAACATTTCCTGATATCAGCTGAAAATACTTGAGCTAGCTGTTACTCCTGTGATTAAGCATATTTGCTCATACTATACAATGGAATAATGCTTTCTTATTAAAATATCTTGCTTTTGAGTTAAGAGACACAAATTTCAACAATTTCAGTCTTCTATTCCCATCTTCACTCTCCAGTCTTTTCAGGGAGGAATTTATTTTACAATGATATTTCATATAAACCTTCTAATACACTCAGCTTTTTAAACAAATTGTGGTTTATGAGCAATGAAAGCATAGAAAATAATTCATTGTTCTCTTGATTAAATTGCAGCTTGACTGGAAATAATACCGGGTTTTTTTAGTTTTTTTTTTCTATAGGAACCTGTTTATGCAAGCTTACTGTGCTAAGCTGCATAAGAAGGGTCCACTGCACTGAGACAAAATGAGAGGCATCCTTGGTTGTGCTGTGAAGCTGGAAATCAGGACAAGGGAGGGGGCTCTGAGGCATTAGGGTGCTTTAGTACAGCTCTGTTGAACAGCATTAATAGCACATCTCTCATCTACTTACATGCAGTAAGGGACTCTGTCATTACACTGTGTGTTGGACTCAGAAATGCCATTCAGGTATGAATTAACAGGTAAATTGATGAGGTCTGTGGGCACTCTGAATGCTCACAGAAAGTCTTATATAGGATCCTGCACACCCTGAGAAGATATTTAAGGGTGTGTGTTAATCCTGTGAAGGGATCCTGTAGTTTCACATCTTCAATTTTCAAGCTACTCTGTGGGTTTAACTATTGGTTATCTAGAGGGCAACAATTCAATCAGTGTTTCCATATAAAAACTCAATTCTGTACAGCCTCTTTTGTAAAGAGCTGTAGATTTCACCGTATCAGATCCCAGTTTTCTCTGCTGTTTTTATCAGCCTTTTGAGGGAGATGATTTTTTTACCTTTTTAACACAGATACAGGGTGAAATTGTCTGTACAGAGTGAACTCTGGGCAAGGTGTTTTATTGTACTCATACTTTTGCATGCATGAACGCATATGTGACTGTGCATTGAGATGCAAACCCCGGCAAATAATCCTTTCTTCCCTGAATTTTCATGCAAAGATCTGCAGTGCCGCTAAATTAGCAATAGTGAGTTTTAACCACACGAGGGAGCGATGCTTATCTGCTCTGGGAACGCTGCAGTCCCTAGCAAGGCTTAGCACCTATTTACAAGATTAAAAGTCTGTATTTTCCGTTCTTAGCACTGTTCTTTCTGGTTTTCCTATGTCTCTTGGTGAAGTGCGTGATAAAAAGAATGTAAGCAGAAAGGATAAAGCAGATTATAAACCTCCAATACATCAACTTTCACCTGAAAATGGCAGAGTGGTTCTGAGCAGAGTGAATCCACCAAACCCTGGCTACGTAATGCCGAGCCTGCCTGAGACAGTGCTTCTGCCTGAGGATTTCTCTGGCAGAACTGAAACCTGCAGCTCTATCTCCTGATTCTCCAGAGCTAAGCTTTCCTCTCTGATTCTCTTCTGCTCCCTTGGAGGCAGCAATTGGAAATATAATTTTATTTCATTTTATTCCATAATTTACTCAACAGCAAATGAGTTCAGAAAGCATATGACTACCTTTTGCTCCTGCAGGCTGCTGGTGCATTTTTTCCTTTGGGTTTTTGGGCAGATTTCCCCTTCCCTGCCCCCACTAAAATATTCCAGTTAGTCTATTTAAGAGTTTGTCCTGGACACTGGCCACTTTATTAGGTGATTCCTGAGCTGGGATCTGCACCTGCAGAGGGGAAGCCAAAAGGGCTAAGAAGGAGGTCTGGTTATCTCCACCAGCTACAGGCGAATGAATGTTACATCTGATTATGCAAGATCAGATATAAAACAAAGCAAAATGGGAGCAGCAGGTTGGAAGTGGCTGGTTGTTCTGGGGGGGGCCGTTGGAGACAAAAAGCTTGTCAGTGGAAAAGTGAGAGCAGTGGGAAAGGAGGGGTGAGGAGCAAGGCGGATTGACAGCTGGTGGGGGAAGTGCTATGGATGAGAAGTCTTCTGCTGTTCAGCTTGAGGGCCCAGGGTGAGAAACTGGTGGGGAGGACTGGTGTCCTGGTCTCCTGCAGGCAATGGCTGGCTCTCTGGAGGAAAGGAGTTCTAAGGGTTAAGGGTGTGTGACTGGGAAGCAGCCTCAAGTCACTGCTAAGAACTCTCAGATTTGTAGGTATTTGTGGGCTGCTGTGTGTATCCACACTGTGGACACAGTTCTGGGTTAGAAGGATATCTGCTGCCTCCTTATCTGGCCACTTGGATAAAAATCATCACAGTGATCTGTCATTAGTTACTCACATGGCTTACAGAAAACTCTTACTGTCAATATGCACTCATCCCAGCTCCACCTGGAGTCCATGTGAGCTTTCTTGATTTACCAAAATGTATAAGGCCAAAATAGAGTTTAAAGGTGGTAGTGTAAATTAAAGACACTGTCTTTTTTCTGTTTTACTTTTCCTTATATGCCATTCTGTATTTTGTTTTCATGCAATAGATTTTGTTTTCATGCAATAGATCTCACTTGGTGGAGTTTTTTATGTATCTTCCTTTTCATGGAAGACTAGAGAGCTGATCTGTAATGCAGAGACATCACACTCTAATGGCAGCCTTGTCACTGTTCATGGGCTCTTTTCTCTGGCAAAAATGAGAAATGACATGCATTCTGCAGCAGCATAGCTGCAACAGCCCCTGCTAGCCTGGTGCAACCCTTGGACACCCAGCAGTGGCTCTTTTCCTCTGGAGGAATTTTGGCTTTTATTGGAGAGGGGCAAAGGGAAGGGCCATGGGCAGCTTGTTCTGGAGGTATTATACTCTGGGTTCTGAAAAGGGCATCTTGTAGTGCTCCCCACTCTTTCCAAGCTTTCACAGGGGCTGACAAACAAAACCATGAGGGTCTTTCAGTTTAAAACTCAGTTTTCAGTCAATATCAACATATCCAAAGTGTTTTTTTTCTGAGCTTGTTATGTTAAGGCAGCTCCTTTCCTGCTATGAGATGGACACAACTGAACTTTACATTGTGTCCATGCCTAGAATATGACATGATGAGAAACAAATGTACCTCTGGCAATGCTCTCGGGGTAAGTAAGGCTGTAGATGGTCGATTAGGCTGGGAGATTCAGTAGAAGTTTAAGTATTTGCATATGATAGAACTGGAGATTGTTAAACTGTTTTATTACAGGGTTTGATCTAAGCTATAATAAGAGTCTGAGCTTGGAAACAGAAAATCATCCTTCCCACCAACAAAGCTCCATGCATTTTTGACAGCCAACATGACCAAAAATGCTGGAACATCCCAATGGGTGTATCCCAAAGAAGAAATTTTTGTAATACAACCAGAAATGTGCTTTAGATCAGAAAGACTGGGTAGTTCTGATCTGCTTTTCTTTACATAGAAAAACTTGGCCTTAGTCAGAAAGCCCTTTTATAAAAGTTAGTTTTTTATCCATTTCTAGCTGTTTGGATGATTAATTGTTTTCCTCTATCTCATTTCTCAAGGATGCTTGGACACATAAGAGATAGACTATACAAACATTTAGGTTGGGAAAGACTTTTGAGTCCAGCCATTAACCCAACATTGCCAAGCCCACCATGTCTCTGAGTGCCTCATCTGTACCCCCAGGGATGGTGCTCCACCACTTCCCTGAGCAGCCTGTTCCACTGCTTGACAACCCTCCAGGTGATGAATTTTTTTCTGATATTGGTACAACTTTGAGGCATGTTCAGTTGCCATTCTCCCTTTTACAATTTATTTGCAGGAAACTAAATTATCATGGTAGTTTTTGTGCCTCAAAGATCTTTCTGAAAACACAGATTCCCTCCAGCACCACTGGACCAGGGGAACTGTGTCCTTGGGCACTTTGATATTGCAGCAGGTGTGATAATGTGGCTTTCATTCTTGTAGCAATGGCAGTGGTGAGGAGCAAAAGAGAACAGGGGCTCATCTCCTGTTACAGTCATTTTGGCTGCATGAATATGCTACTTATAAGAAAGTTAGAGGCAAGCTAGACCTTTCCTTTTTTTTCTCTATAAAATATCAGTTTTGATTCACAGACACACTGCTAGAATGTTCCTGACAGCATCGCTTGGAGAACATGGAAAGGAGTAATGCTTGGAAATGTTTTAGCAAATCAAGAAATGTCCTGTAGGGGAAATACTTTCTAGTGGAATAATCAGGAAGACAGCCAGAAGAATTGAGTGAGATACAAGTGTTGGTAACCAGAAGTTTGAATTTGGTGTGGAAAACAAACTATTTTAGGTGCGAAGTTTTGATCTTCCTGGAAAGCAAAAAACCTCAAAAAAATCGCACTAAAAACCACCGAACAAAAATACACCAACAGAACCAAATCAACCAAGATTTAAAAACAAAACAAAACAAAACCCGCCCAAAAAATTACACCCCAAAACAAACAAAAAGGAAGTGGCTGATGGACAAGAGAGAGTATTGAAAGGACATCCTAGTTCACTTCTGGGAATGCTGAAGAAATGCTAGCATGATGAAAGCAATGCTTCCATGTGGGAAGGAGGAATCTTTCAAGGTTGGCTTTGCCAGTGTCATGACTTTAAGTGCTTCTGTTGTTCTTGGACATCCTCTCTTCTCTTGCTTTCCTGAGATGACATGATGAAGGAATAAAGCCATTTTTCAAAATCCTTCTCATGCTCCTAAAATGTAGCTGTGAAGTGCACAACCTTATTCCTGCCTGTAGTGAAAGATTTCCAGTATTATGTGATCAGTCGTTGCTAATGGAAGATCACAAAAGGAAAGACAATAACAAACAAATATTCACCAGAAAACAAAACAAAATCATTGCATTTATAATTATGCCTTTAATTCCAGAGCTGCTCTGGGAGTTTTAGTATCAGGAGGGTTATTTCACCGATGACTGAATCACAGCACTTCTGCTTGAAAGAGCAGTATCAGTTTGACAACTCAGAGCTTTATTGCTCAACAGCTTTGAGCAGGAAGAGGAGCCGATAGTCATCTCGGAGGAGTCTGAGGACAGCTTCCAAAGCTGGAGCCTGGCCAGGAGTCTGGGCTAGGCTTTCTTGCTGAGAAGCCTGTGCCAAAGTCTTTCCCTTCACCCACAGTCATCCAGCATTTCACATTTTGGTCTTGTTCTGTAAATTCTGGGTTTTTTTTAAACACTCCTCTTGAAAACCTTATTTTAAAATACCAGTGATCTAAAAATAGGGCTTGTAATGCAAAAGCAGGGAACTTTTTTTTCTCAGCCACTAGGTGCTCCTGGATATGCTCATTTTAGACATGTTATTCCAGTGTCAGCTGGATGCTTTAATGCTGTGACTATCCTAGCTCATCTCCAGTTGCTGTTCAAAAACAGGCTGAGCAGAGTTGCTCTCTGTTGCTCTTTAGTCCTAGACAAGTAAAAGCTTACAGCAATTGTATAATGTTAGACAGTTTTGCTTGTTTTCTTCTTGTTCCAATCTTCCATGTTGCCACTTTGTTCATGTTACACCAATGGAACAGTCAGCATTAATCTTCTTAATGCCTGCATTGGATTGGAGATTACACCTCTTCCATCCTTGAGGAACCCAGAGTACCTCAAAATGCAGCTAGCCCAGAGCTAGCAAAAGCCTATTTTTCATCACTGCATCAAACTTACTGATTTCCCTTGGTTTTTCTTTTACTTTTCTTTGTTTCATTACTGGGTCCTGGTTTGGGTCCCCATAAAAATTGTAGATTTGATGGGTTGTATTACCTAGGAGTCCAAGTGAATCAGCATTGCTCTAGTGCTTCAGGTGACTTGGGTTTGCATTTTGGGACTGTTTTTTTTGTTGTTGTTGTTGTTGTTTTCTAGTTGTCTAAAGCTTCCCAGGTCTTTAGTGCTTTAAATGCTGAAGAGTTTATTCTGTACAGGATAGGAAAGCTACAAAAATGTAGCAGCTAAAAACATAGGTTTTCATATTCCTATACCAGAATAGGTATAGGTATAGAATAGTGCTGTAATCTTCCTGAGAACCAAATCTAGCTTTTTAAATCTCCACCTCTTTTCTGCATCCCTCATCTCTGCAGAGACACCCTACTTAAGTAACTTTCCACTTACAGCAAAACAGCCCAGATTCCTGTGCAGTGCATCAACCTCACTCAAGAGGTGATGTTAATACAAGAGTGTTACAATTCTCTCCATTATTCTCCACCTCTCTCTTTTCAGAATCCTCTTAATTTGGGTTGATATTGTGCTTATGTTCCAGCTTATGTTAAGAACCCTCATAAAAGTAGACTTACATGACCTTTCAAACTGTAGTAAACTAAAAAAAAAATAAAACCTTCACTTTTGTTACAGCAAAGAAAATTCTGTATTAACCGAGTATTTTCACTTTTGATAGTGAGAAAGATGAGGGCTTTTCATCTGTTGATATCTAATTGTGAGCAAGGTGATGGAAAGGCAGCTCTCCTCTGCACTGTAATTGACTCAAAGAATGACCTAGGGATAAAATTATTTAACTCCAGGCTTTTACACCTGGCAAAGCAGTGGTTGGTATCAGTGATGTGTATTGCTCCCAGCTGCAGACGGATGCTCTCTGATGCAGAACAATGACAAGTTATGTCTTAAAGGTGCAGGAAACAGGACTCACAGCCCACAGGTTTCTGAAACTCACAGAGGACTTTTGAATGTCTTGATTTTTGTCACTCTTCTTCATGCTAGCTGCTTTTGAGATGCTTTTTTGTTGCACTCACCACCAGGCCATCTTCTTAAATCTTCCTTTCAGGATTTCAGCTTCGCTTCACAGAAAAATACACTCAAAAACATTAATGATTTTCTGAAATGTCTGAATCTTTGAAAAGCATTTGGAGCTTATTAGCTGAAAAGCATCACAAGCAGCTGTGAAAGTATTAGGAAACAATACTGTGTAACACACAGAGCATTTGGCTAGGACAGGCTCTGGATGTGCCATTCGCTTCAATCTGCTGTCAGTCATTTCCTTCGTTGCCTACTGTACAAAAGACTTTTTTTTCCCACCTTCAAAGTATATGAATTGTATTTGAGACCAATAACAGGGCCACCTAAAGGAATTTAGAGACCTTGGACCAGCAAACTCTTGTCCACCGTCCAGGGATGGTAAAATGGCACGTGCACTACAAGTGGATCAGGTTGTCTTTACCATGCTGAAGATGAAGGTGCCGGATTTGTTGCACATGGATAGATCCATTTAGTGATATGGTTCTCTTACATGTATGCAGCTCTATCCACAGAAAAGCAACTTGCCCTAACAGAAAATCTCTGTCCCCTGTGCTTTTTCTGTGCCATGATGAGGGTTGTTTTTTTTGTCATGTACTATGAAGTCACAGAGTATTTACTGTGTCTGGCAGCTATATTGCAAATAATGGGGGATCTCCAAATCAGTGCTCAGGCTCTATAATTCAAGCCCTTGCCTTAAGATGACACCACTTAGCTAAAGAGCCCCCATAGCCAAGTGAGGACTGATTTTCACAGCAGGAATTTTTCATGGCCCTTATCTTAGGTTACTGAGAAGAACCCTAGGTCTTTACAGTCTTTTACCATGCTCCCTTTGCAAAATGGAAATCTTTTGAGTTATACATATATTTATATATAATTTCAAATGTTATACATTTTTATAAATATAAATGTAAAAACCAGTCACATAGCAAAGGAAAAGCAAAACGAGACATCAAAATGTAGAAAAGGACTCTGTGTGCAGAGTAAATATGTATGTATAGATGTATACACACATGCACACACAACTTTCTGGTTACATCCCAGTCACAGCTATGATGTATCCATGATGTTTAGATGATTGGTTTCCCCATGGTGCTTTTTGCATCATATATAAATAATACTGTTTGAAATAGATAGCTTCTATGGATCAGGAAAAATCAGAGAATTTCTTGGAAATCTGTCTCAGTTGTTTCTGAAGCAGTTTTTTTTGTTTCCTTTTGAAAACCACCTGTCAGCATAAGGGCAGCATTTTTGTGTCAGTGATTGTTTTATATTAGGGTTTGTGTACCACAGACTTACTGTCCTCTAGTAGAAGTTTTCTCGTAAACAACAATTATATATATCTATATTTTTATAAAATACGTTTCAACTTTCTTTTCATTTTCACAAAATATTCTGTATTTCATGAGGCTAGGGATTGTTTTTGCCAAGAGAGTGGTTTTTGCCACTTGTAAAAGTCATTACCCTACTGGCTTCAGTCAAGACAGCCAAGTGCAACATACGGAATTGCTGTTCTGTGGAAATGTGTTTATTTTTCCAAGAGGTGATTGTGGCTCCCAAAATAGCTTCTGTATGACTGTGTAGTAAATTTTAGATTTGCCAGTCTTGGCACTGTCCTTTCAAGCAATTTATTTCCTCCTCCATATTACTTCAATGGTATCTTTAATGAGTATATGTCTCAAGCAGGCACAAGGGCAATTTGGGTCCATCTCATTTCCTGGTAAACATGCAGCCTTCAGTGAAATAAGCTCTTCTGCATTTTAAGTTGTGTGCAAACTTTCACTTGCATTTATTAGCACTTCCTCAGATCAGCCAGTGTATATTATAGCAGAAAGTGAAAAAGAAGACCTCTATTTTATTCAATTTTTGGGTAAGAAGAGTAAGGAAATAAAAGTACAATGTTTATTTTGACTTCTCTTTTAGTATTAATATTGCTAAAGTGGGTAGTGGAACTCAAGTTCCATTGCTTTTATTAGAATGAGACCCTTGAATATTTGTCATGGTTTAACCCCAGCTGGTAACTAAGCCCCACACTCACTCCCCTCAGTGGGATCAGGGAAAGAGAAAGGTAAAAGTGAGAAAACTCAAAGGTTGAGATAAAGAAATGTAATAGGTAAAGCAAAAGCAACACACACAAGCAAAGAAAAACAAGCAATTAATTCACCATTTCCCACAGGAAGGCAGGAGTTCAACCATCCCCAGGAAAGCAGGGCTCCATCACAGATCAGGGTGACTTGGGAAGACAAACACCTTTACTCTGAATGTCCCCACCTTACTCCTTCTTCCCCCCACTTTGTACACTGAGCATGATGCCATATGATCTGGAATATCCCTTTGGTCAGCCAGGGTCAGCCGTCCCAGCTGTGCCCCATCCCAGCTCCTCATGCACCCCCAGCTCTCACTGGTGGGACGGGGTGAGGAGCAGAAAAGACCTTGACATTGTGCAAAACCCTGATAAGCAACAGCTAAAACATCCCTGTGTTATCAACAGTTTCCAGCACAAATCCAAAATACAGCCCTATACCAGCTACTGTAAAGAAAATTGATTCTACCCCACCCAAAACCAGCATGATCATTGTAGCCAAAAAGCCACTGACAGGTATTGAAAATTGGTAGAAGTTTTATCTGAAAGCAGGGAGAAATCTCAAAGCATTTCTCAGTGATTGGGAAAAGAAAACATATTACAGGGATGTTGCAACATGAAGAAAGCATCAGAAGGCAGAAGAAAGTCTAATGAAGCACAGGAGATCCTGTATGAGGAGACCAGCAATTAGAGGGCTGCTCCCCTTTGCAATTTGATTAAGCAGATCTTGTCAGAAACAATGATTAAGGCTGTGAATCCTGACAAATTTATTAAAAATGCATTGTATGGTATTTTCACTTCCCGCAGAGCAGTCTCATTAAGCATTTTCCTCCATGGACCCTTGTGTGGGCTTGGTTGCTAAACTTCCACAAGTTACAACATCCGTCAAGCCTCATGGGCCAGAAGCCAAGGTGCCTTCTGAAGAGGATGTATCCCTTTTCCTGCCAGGGAATGGACAGGGGCAATGCAAAATAGATTAAAAGAAGCAGTGATTGTCTTTGGGAAGGGTGGCCGTGGTCTGGGACCACATTGCTGGCAGCAATAGGAGGTGACAGCTTTTTGGAGAGGGGACGTTCCTCAGTAGAGTCCCATCCTCAGCTCTGTTTATCAGGGCTCTGCCCAGGACAAATGTTTGGGGCTGGAGAGCAAAGGGCTGGGGAGGCAGGGGGAAATTTCTGCTCGTGAACTCTCAGCACTTTTCAGCTCTGTAGGGAAGATTTGAACTGCTTGGCTAAAACTGCTTGGGATGGGGCAAGTGTGGTTCTGTCTTCTGCAAAGTCTCATTCTAGAAACAAGCTTTATCTCTGTCCTTGTCAGAAATAAACTAACAGGACTGTTCTTATTCTCAAAAAATTACTTCTGGTCCCAAATGATTATTTTCTTCATTTTGGGAAAGAGATTTACAACTGAAATACCACAAAAATTGTCTTGCTGCTTTACTGATAAGGTGATGTTTACATTTATTTATGAACTGCCTCTGTAACACCAGCTAAAGACAGATAGCAAATCTCCCAGTCTACCTGAACCCAAATGCTTTCCACCTTTCTTTCCTTTTGACTTTAATACTGTGTTGTCCTACATCCTGAATTAAGATAATTAGTAATAGAAAAATCCTTTAAAAAATACTGAAGGCCTGACTTATTTTTATATCAATAAAGCTTTTGTAATTTCTCAGCTGTCTTGTAGCATCAGAGAAAATTCAGAGTACCAGCAGAGTAAGTGTAGTGTGGGAGGGGTTCATCTGAAGCATAAATTAACTGTATTTCATTTCCCCTTAATAAAGAATTTCAGTTTTTCCACAGCTAACTGTATAATCAATTTGATCCCCTGCTGGCTTGCTAACTTGCTGTTGGCTTTGCTTCAATAATATCAAGCCTGTAATGAGGGAAATGGGAGGCTCTAATCACACAGAGGAGAAATAAGCAGCTGCAATTGAACGTGTAGTTTAACTGTGCAGAATTTTGCTGCGGCTTTTATCGCTGAACAGCTCCAATACATTTCCCCCCATGTCCGCCTTGCTTTGGAGACTGAAAAGCAGTGTACTCCTCCAGACTCATTAATCATATTTCACTGATTGGGTGACACTAAATACTTAAATCCTATTCAGTTTTCGGCAGCCTTGAGCTTTCTCCTTCATCTCTGTAAAGTTTTAGCTGTGAGCTGTACTTGCGTAGCCAGGGTGCATTGCAGCTCTGCTTTGCTGTGTTAGTAATGTCACATAATTCGTTCCATTCTGCTGTGAAATTGTTAGTCAAAGTACGCTTTAATTGTAACATTATTGTGCCACAAGTCTGGGAGTGCTTATAAAAGAAAAAGAGAATAAATACAGTATAATAACTGCTGAGTTTGTTTTTCCTGCCTTCACCATGCCTAGAAATTATACCCTGTGTTATGGGTTTGTTCAGTTACTCACTTGTAATTCCACATTTTTTTTTCCAACACTTTGGGTATACAAGACACAAGTTAAACATACAAGATAAACAAAGATTATCTTTAGTCACAGTATCGCCAGACAAAAGACTCTTCTGAGCTAGCAGTCTCCACGCCTACATTTCTATTTCTGCTCTTCATTCTAAATGCTCTACTTCTCAATGCAGATAATCTGCCTGGCAGAACTCTGCAAAATGGAAAGTCTTTGTGTCTAATTAAACGTTTTTGCTGTTTGTCTGGTTGTTTTGGTTTTGGGTTTTTTTTGTTTTTTTCTTTTTGTTGGTTTGGATTGGGTTTGGTTTGGCTTCACTATTTGTGGGGGAATGACTTCTGATTCATATTTGATTTTTTTTTTTATTGCCAATGCATGGGGGAAATAACTGGTGACAAGAAGTGGGGGTTAAAGTTCAGTTTTAGTTTTCTGCGTCATTTGATCTCATTTTCACTTGTGGCCATGTGATCAGGCAGAATTCAGTGCAAGGAGAGGCAGAGTGAGGGAGGCTGAGCTACGGTCAGAAAAGCTTGGAACAAAAGTAAAGATCATTAACTAAAATTTGTTTTTGTTTACTTTTTCCCTTCCCCCCCCCAATTATTAATTTAAAAGTATACTTCATAAACAATTCCTTGCTGCTTCATGTCTAGTTTTGGAATCCCCTATATGCAGAGCCCCAATGAAAAAAAGCTTTATTTTATTGCACACAAACATCACAAGTCAATATTGCTGCAAAGTTATCTGCCTATTTTCTGTGTCATTAGAAAGTCCTTGAGGTCATTCCAGAATACATGCCCTGTTTATGATGAAAATTTAAAAACCAAAGTGATGTAAATGTAATTAGGAAAACAATCTTGGTTTGATTTATGAACAGGATGATGCTTACCATTGTGTCTGCCAATGCAGTGCATATAACAGTGCATGAAATGGCCCTCTTTTTGAGAGGGAAGAGATCAGAACTTATTCATCACCTTTTTTCCTGGCTTTGAATGGCTGTCACACTGTGTGCATGCAGGCAGGTATGTGAGCACGTGGAAGTCTGCTCAGGTATCAGGAAGCTGACAGGAGCTGGGATGGCTCATTGGCTTTGCACTCCTTCAGTCTCAGAGGACCACGCTGTGCCCACAGTGCCAGAGCTCTGGCTTTTTGTACAATTGTGTTGGGGCAGAACTCATCTGATACAACCCAAAACCAGAGCACAGAGGAAATCCTCTGGGCCACAGCCTGGCAGGTTGGAGCCCTGGGGATGATGTTTGGGGCCAAGAAGCAGCTGGAGATGCCATGCAGGAAGCAGCCTGGTTGCAAATCAGGAATGAGCCAAGTGCATGTGTTTATTTCAAACATCACAGGTAACAGCCAGAGGAAGAGGCTCTGAGGAGTGAGGGATCCTAGATATGTGATGGTGAACATTCTCTGATACTGTTTTGTATGCTGGCTGCACTGAACTGTTCCACTTTTTATGTTGTTTTCTAGTAGGATCCCAAGATTTATGCAGCAGATGAGTCTTCCTATCTTGGCTCAAAAGACAGAGTTGCATTGCCTTTTCATTCTGGTGAGTCACCATTTTCAAATCTGAGTGCATAAAATTGAGGATGAGAAGCATGTTGTTTTGGTTTTAGCCCTTCAGAAAGGAAAAAAAAGTTATTAATGAAGTTTCACAGTTCTCCCTCTGCATAAGGAAGAGTAGTTTTTATTACAACATGACTACTCCAAAGTTTCAGAGGATAACAGCAGCACTGAGGAAGAAGTGCACACAAACCCTCCTTGGTCTGTAGCAGCTGTTGTTATATTCATTAGAAACCAGGCCAGGAACTGCCCATTCTCAAGACATTTGCCAGAAGCAGCTATTACCTGAAGCACTGGTTGAGAAAGGAGCTAAAAAGTCTTAAAATAGAGTCAGCAACAACACAATTTAAAGGAAGCTCTGGCAGGATGAGGGAGTACCAAAATCTAATGGCAGTGGTGCTCTTGCTAAACAGCAAAGTCTGTGGCTTTACACTTCAGATGATTTAATATGATTTGGGTGTCAGCTTTCAGAATGATGCATTATTAAAATGTTGGTCAGAATTCTTGTGAAAAATGCAGATAATGAGCCCTGGTCCTCATGATGAATATTGTTCATGAAATTATTTAAGAATTATTGAGAGCACATACATCTGAAAAGAAGCCGCTTGTCTTCTCCTTTCAGATCTTGACTCTTTTGTTGTGACTGATGGAGATGTCATTTGGCACAAGGCCTTTGCAAAATGAAGCCTTTCTCCGTGGGACTAGCAGAGAGAATGACAACCCATTTCTAATTTGCCACCATTCTTCTGCAAGAGACTTTGAATGGTTTCTGGCTGGAATGAATTGACTCAATCAAAAAATATACGCATTGCCAACCCTCTTCTTCACTTCCCTCCATCATGCTTTATCTAATGTTTCCAAACTTTGCCTCTCGTAACGTTTGTGAAGGGGAAATTTCAAAACCTCTTAAGAGTTTAATGTTCTCCTTGCAACCTTTAAGACCTTTTCTCTCTTTCTACCCTTCATTTCAGTTCGTTTCAATCTATGCCAGCGTGCTGCATGTCTTCTGGGAGTGAAAACTGAGCCAGATTTAGCTCGCAGGAGTGCCTTTCTCTGCTCTATTAGAAGAGAAATGCCACAGTAGCAGCCTGAATTTTACATCCTTTTTGTTCTACTGCATCACGTTGTGAGACCGCCTCCAAATCACTGTCAAGTGTCACCTGCAGGGCTGCTGGGCACGCCTGCTTCTGCTGCTCCACCTCCCCTTCACTGGCTTTGCCTGTACTCACCCTATAATAATTTTCAAAGCTTGTTACTGTATTTTCTTACACTCTTTTAATTTTCTCTGTTTTTTGTTTTGGTTTGGTTTTTTTATACTATCTCCATTCTCATTAATGCCATCAGACCCTCTCATTTTAGCATTATGTGATGTGATTAGCATGTTGTTTACTACATGCTCTGCCATTGTATTAATGAAGCTGCTAAATGAGATGAAACCAATTTAGAAACCTCCTTAAGCTCATAGAAAGCTAAATAAACTCACATTCTCACTGCTTACCTTTCTGGTTTTTAAAGATGGCTTTAAATGGCTTTCAAGCCATATAAGTCAGCTTGAAGTCACTCTTTATGGAAGATTAAGAAGACAGATCACCAACCATCACACAAACGTGTGAAACAGGCCCTGCTATTATTTCATGAGGACAGCCAGGCTGGGGACTACAGGTGCTACTTCCTTTTCCAAGGCATTTTAAATAAAATTGTATCATCGGTTTTTTTAAACTACTTTTTTCAGGTGTATTTGGATCCTTGCTGCACCTTATTAGAAGCAATGATTTTCTCTTCTGGTCTGCTGCCTTGCAACACAAACCAAAGCATTCGAGCACTTCCTTTATGAGGTTACCCAATATGAGTCTTGAAAATGTATGTAGAGAGATAAATGTTCTCCAGAATACTCTCTAGAAATTCCTGGCTTTTAATTTAGTGAATAGGCACCCAGGTGGCTACAGTTCCAGATCATGGGCTGTAACAGATATTTGATGCAAGGATAAGGGAAAATGAAGATTTTGAGTAGACCTAAATATAGGGCCTTATACACTTCCTTTCTAGTCTTAACTCTGTCCAGAAAATATTCAAATACCTTTGAAAAGTTGTAACTTACTTTTTCTGGGCAACAGTCTTGATTGTTGTGGATATCCTATACACAGGTATCTTAAAAAGATTTACCTGCAGCTTTCTGGCTGAAAAATGAAGAGCATTGTAACCGTAGTAACAAAAATCGAGCACATAGCACTTTATAGTTTTATACTGCTCTACAGAAATTAAAAAACCACTGCATCCTGTGTTATTAGTATTAATTGCACCAATTTACCATGGTAATAGAGTCAGAGGGGAAAGCATCAGCATCACACAGCACTGTGGTTGTCCCATTGAAAGATATTGGGCATTCCTGGCTTTTTGTTTGGTACTTTCCCAAAACATTCAATACATCTGATATGGGTTTGCTTGTTAGTGATTATTCTGATGCACTAGGAGGATGTTTCTTGGTCTCATAAATAAGCTGGAATTTCTTTCTTCATAGTTTTATCAGATAGGATGCTGCATTTTAGTTTTTCTTTTGAGGAGGTGTGACTTATGTGTTAATATTCATTGTTGGACATTCCACTGTATTCTGCCTCTGCCCAAAATTTTCACAGGAGTCAGTCAAAATGTTCATCAAACTTTGTGCAGTTATCTATTTTCTGAAGGTATTTTCAGGCCACAGTTTTAACAAATTGCTAGTTATTCTGTGTGCCCCAGTTTCTGAGAAAACATCAGAGGGGACCTGATTTTTAGAAAGCATTGAGGACAGGAGAACAGACCACATTAAATTTTCAACTACTCTGAAATTACCTACTGTTAGGTCTTGACCATCATTGTATTAATTTCCCCAGATTGTACCCTGTACTTTGCAGATCATCTGTATTAGAAGTAACAAGTGTTTCCTCTTGCTGTAAAAAGTATCTAATGGAAGAAATTTCAATGAATGCATAACTTTTGTGCTTTGATGGATGTATGATAATTATTTTGACTGTGTTAAATCTACATAAATACCAGCTTTAAATCCCTCTTCAATTGGTTTTATCTTGTCTATTTATGATATAAGTTAGTATTTTCCACTTTTTTTATTGTTTGCTTGGAGCTGGAGTTATGATGGTCCCACTTTTTATGATGGTTCCCCATACTTTTACTAAGTCATACCAATTTTCAACATTTTTTTCTTAGGGTTCCAAAATACTTTCACCAGTCTAATAAAGATACCTTTCTCTCCTGTCCTAATTCTCTTTCTGCAGAGTGACTGGGATTTTTCCTTTTGAAATTTAATGCAGCTATAATTCTTTCTTTGACTTTCATCCTCTTCTTCTAATGAAATTAAACATTCATGTCACAAAACTTGTGCTCAGTAAAAACCAAAGATCTGTTTTGTGTCTCAAGTTATATTGTAGTATTTCAGTGAAGGGCTTGGAGAACTGTTCTTCATTTCTTAATGGAACTCTAAGCAAAACCATGTTAAATGAGGATTATTTTTATTTTTTACTGTCCATTATTTTGTTCATTTTGAAAGATGATATCTCAGTTTTCCATGTGAAGTTTGTAAGTTCATTCTCCAGCTAACCTAGAAAAATATGTTGTTTATTTTAAAAGATTTCAAAGTCTGGGCAAGCTGAGATAGGGAGACTCAAATCCATTTGCATGACAATATTATACTACAGGTCGTATATTCTTTTCTTCTACAGAAATGGGATTATGGCACGAATATACAGGATTTCTTATCCATATAATTTAATGGCAGGAAATATTAAAATAAACTATAAACTCAATTTGCAGCTTGTCTTAGGGAGGAAATTGGGATATTACTGGGTAAAATACAGATTGCAGACTAGCAACTAAAAACATGGATTTGCAGAAATAGAACGATTACATAACATTCTCTGTCATTTTCTTTCAGTAACATTGAATATAATTACCTTACCATTTTATCTCAGTAAATGTTAGGTTCCCAAACAAAGCTACATAAACAGAAATTTTTGTATCCCTTAAAAAAAAACCCACGAAGAGACTTCAACTAACTATAATCTTGATGAAGTTTCTACATCTTAAATCGTGCAATCAAATTAACTAAGGAATTCAAGTCCAAAGAAAACAGTCATTACTTTGTGGGAAATTCACTTCTACAAACAGAATTAGTACTTTGTTAATTTTTTACAACACTGAGGACCTAAGTTTTAAAGGTGTTGAACATCTAATTAGTTGGTAAGTGAATTAATTGCTTAGGGGAGGTGTTCTATGGAGTTACAGGGAAATTGCAAAGTAAGCTTTGCTGCTGTGAGCTCCATCCCTGTGCATCAGGCCCACTGGCATCTGACATGTTTTTCTTGTGCTCATTTCAGACCTGTTCAGGTATGAGAAGCCAAACTGGGTGCCTGTTGGTACTGACTGCTGAGGCTGCTGTCTGGTACCCCCTGTTATGTGGCTTCTGAGCAAATGCATTGCCTGCAGCAGCCAAGGGGGAGTTGTCCTTTGTTACCACTAGGTATGGAATATCTTTTTTCACAAACTCCCCCTCCCATCAAACTGGTGTCCAGGTTTCAAGAAAAGAAGTTTCACCAAAAAAAACCCCATTTGCTTTCTTTTTAAAAAGCAAGAAACAAATAAATTAGAATGTTTATTATTTTTGTGTTTTTCCCTTCAGAACTATTGCTTTGAATTGACAGCAGTGCAAATTTTTTCTTCCTGATGCCCGTGAGGAACTGCTGAGGTTGAGGACTGGCTTTGGAGAGCTGGGGATCCACACTACACTTGCCAGCACCTACTGAGGAAGGCTCCCCAAGCTCCAGCCTGGGACCACGTCCTCCCCAACCTTGTGGCCTCCTCTCTGGCCACGCTTGGTCAAGATGGAAAAGAAAGCAGCTGCTCTGCTGGAAAGGGAGCCTGTGGATTTTTTAAGTCTCAGTGAAAGAAGAAGTAAAGGCCAAGAGAAGACATGATATAGGTAAGGATTGATCTAAAGAAGTCCAGATGGGGTAATCCAAGTGGTGTATATTCATGCCTCAATCCTGTCTTGGACTAAAATGGATATCTTGACACAAGTGTTACATAATATCTCATTATTTTGGCAAAGAAGTCCAAAGCAGTTGTTTTGTTTTCTGAAAGCTGAATGCTTGTATTACTTTTTCCACAATTATTAAAACCATGCTGGGATAGCTAGTTTTTGTCAGCTTTGAAAGTTTGGCTTGCAAAGTAGTTTTGTTCAGAAGTTTTACAAAGCCATGAAGTATTTACATGTGGGACCCCCACACAATAAAACACTTTGGATGGGACAGTAGGGCTTGATTATTGGTGTATAAAACACAACAACTGACTGAAATAGTACAGCCGTTCTGTGCTTTTTAATAAAAACCTTGTATTTAGGGAATTTGGAACCTTCAGTTTGGAGCTGATACACTGCAAGCTGCTTGGCTTCCATTGCCTTGCTCGTTGCAGCATTTCCTCCTTAGAGCAGGCGGCAAGGAGCAGTATCAATAGGAACACAGAGAGATGACTGCTGCTGGCTGGAAAAGAAGCACAGAGTATAGCCAAAGAAAGGCTGTCTGTGCTCTGCTTTTAGTGCTGTACGACTCGGTTTGCTCTGTGTGAGTGACGCCAGCCCTGCAGTTCCACCCCATTTCGTGGGGCAAGGAAAGGGTAACACACGGCACTCAGGGAAAAGAGCTGACGCAGGGGTTTGATGCAGATTTCTACCTACCTGTGTGTGAACCAGTTACACAAGAACTACAAAGTGTTCTTGTCTTCTTTTTATTTTTTTCTAGTAAGTGGTAGTTGCAGACACTATGATTTGAGTTAGGGCGAGGCTGCTTTCTGCTTGTGTTTAGAATAATACTTGCATTTACAAAACACAGTGTAGGGTTGAACCTTCACGTTGTGCCTTTTGGCAGCTTTTTTTTTTTTCAATAAAATCAAGCCATATTTCAGTGTAGATTCTATCTTTGTTGCATTCTGTTCAGGAGTTTGATCAACTGTTTCTATCTGGATTATTGGTTGGTAGGTAGGTAGGTCTTAGAGAAACATAGGAAGTTTGAGATTGCTGCATGTATAAAGGGATATTTCCATACCCTGTCTGTTCAGGAACTCAATTTTTTTTTCAATAAACCTTTGCACTTGCTCTGAAGTAGCAATTCAGTCATGATTTGGTTATGGATTATGGGATATCTAAAATGTATGCACATTTCCTTGTTTAAGAAACAACTTGATTTTCAGTTTCACTTTAATTTGCATTTCATTTCCAGAATTTCTTACTCCAGTCAACCAAACTGGCATGGTGCACAAAAAGAGGAGAAATTATCTCTTGAAGGTGGTCTTGTTTATTAGAATTTTATCTGCTCTGAAATTCATGCTTTTATCTTTTCTTCTCTTAACTTCTATTACTTTGTCTTTCTGCCTTGACTTCAGGATGTTTACTTACAATGGCTATGAATAATTGCAGTCGGTGATTTTACAGATGCCATTTTATGTCTACAATGTGTATCTGGGCACAATTCTAGATATAGTGCATTGTATTAGAAGTGTCACATATAGGTTTTTAAAGCAACATATATGAATGGTGGTATTCAGATGTAATTCCAGATGTTTAAATACTCTGCTTCTACAAAATAAACAGCATTAATTAGAAATTACTCTTGCATTACTTCTTCATTCCATTGTTTGGGGTTTGCCAGCTCACTTGATTTTCTTGTTTGAGTTATGTGAATTAGGAAGGCTTATTAGACATAGGCAAGCCTACTACTCCCTGCTCATGCGCTCCCTGATCTCCATGATTATAAGTTATTTCTTCTAGTTTTTGACAGAAGAGTGAGAAAATATTAGGAAAATAAGCTCACACAATGAGTAAATTGCAATTTATAACTACATAGCTGCAGGTGCCTGATGTTTAAAGAGAAATTTAATACCTGACTTCTCTAACCAATGCATTTTCTTACTCCTCTAAAATTTGCAAGTGTTCACAAAAAATGTGTCAGTGAAGGGGATCTTAAGCAAGACACGTTGAACTGCACAGTGCACTTTAATCAGTCAATACAATTCCTGAATAATATCATAAACAGTTTCTCCATAGAAAAGGTGCATAATCAATTTAATAGGAATGTGTAATATTTATCTCAGTTTTTATTGGTAGATTACAAACTAAAAATTGCATGTAAGATAGCCAGTATGAAAAAGCATACCATGTGTATGAAAAATTTTTATATTTATAAATATCAACACATTCAAAATTATTCACAAGTTACACTTAATTATAAGTTGTTTTCCTTAAATAGAGCTTGTTCTACATGTCACAATACAGGGTTCTCCCTCTATGATTGTTATTCAAAGAAAATGAAAGATTTTATCAAAGTAATAGGGGATAGATTTAAATTTTTTTTTAAGAAAAGTATATGTTTTTTGCTTGCAGACATGCTTTGCCTCAAAATTATAAGTATCTAATGAATAGTGAAGAGTTGGACTGATTTTGAAAAAAAATTGTATCATTTTAAAAGTAAAAAAGGAAATACACAGATCTACAATAATGAGTATGAAAAACAATCTTACAAAAAAATAAATCGGTAGCAAATAAATTCAACTAAATGCATGTTTGGAAGGCATATTGTATTATGCATGATTTTGTCTTGCAAGAACCAGCTAAAACCAGGCCCACCAGCTTCAAACAAACACATTTCAGTTTCTGACTCCAAATAGCCTAAATAGCCTCCTGATTAGCAAGGTGCTTAGGCATGTAAGTAGTCTCAGTGAGTATCCCCAGCAAAGCTAAATATATTTGCCAAATCACTTACCTAAGGGTGTCTCCTGAATTTTTTGAATTGTTGCATTGTTTACCCTGCTCTAGTTTCTACCAAGTGACTCAACAGCAGTTTAGCAGCTGCTGGAGTAGGACATCTCTCTGTCATACCAAGCCCTGTGCTTGACCAGTTTTTCATTGTTCCCTTTAGCTCCAGTCTCTAGGTGGAGGGTGGGGATGGGGCTTTTAGGTTGGCTTGGAGTGTTTTTTTTTTGGTTGGGTTTTTGTTTAGTCTTTTTTTTTTTCTTTCCAGTCCACCCATTCCTTATCTGGTATTTAGCTTGCAATGTTTGGCCAGGGAAAATCTTTTTGCAATAAACTTGTACAGTCCTTAGCAGAATGGGATCCTGTTCAAGAGGTAATTACTGCTACAGCAGCAGTGCCCTGTGTTTAAACCTATAGTTAAGTGACCTGTTTAGAAAAGTACACAGCTATGAACAGAATACCTAAGCAAATGTCACCATCTCAGTTTCATGGACATAAGTAGTATTCTTCTCCACCATGGAAGGTTTTTTCCCCCCCCCACATATCAGAATGCTAGTCTTAAGACGATAACGAGGTGTCATTGAGCCTTTTCTGTAGTTTTCTGATGGTTCTGTGATATTCTGGATCATGATTTGTAGAAGTACAGGCAGCACAGAAAATAATGCATGTGCCATTTTGTTTGAAAAATTCAGGCAGATCTGCTCACAAGCAGTGCTGTTTGTTTTTTATGCTTTGATATAGAGCCTTGATTTTGCAAAATTGTACAAATATTTATGCTCTAAATAGCACTGTTAGATTTCTTTCTTCAATTTTTTTTAGTAATGGCTGGGAAAAGTTTTCATCTGAAGTGGTGGGTGTCTTTATATCAATGCAATGTATGTAATAATGTACTAAACTGCATTTTAAAATTTGGGGAATCCTAAAGTTAGGAGGGGAGATCTGATGTCCGAACAACAGTGAGCAATGCCATATTGTTGGAGAGGAATAAAGTAATTATTGGGATGTGGAAAGTGACCTACAGTTTGCATGGCAAATTATGGCAATGGTAAAGTAATGCTTCCAGCATCAGGAAGGCCTCAAACAAAGCACTATGCTTGGTATCAAAAATTAATTCCTTTCTCTGTACCAACAGCAGAAAGCCCAGAGCAGCTTGAGTGAGCAGGGACCAGCAAAACGTGCCCTGGAAGGAGAACAGGAAGGAACTGGGTTTGCTCAAGATACCAACAGACTGAAGAGAAACACTGCTGCAGCTCTGCTTAAGGGTGAGAATAGCAAAAAGAGAGGGGGAAAAAAAAATCTCCATATGTATGGTAGATTTGAAGACAAGATAAAGGGCTAAACTGCAGCAAAAGAAACCATGTTTAAGAACTAGAAAAACTTATGGTGAGAAGTTTAAAGCAATGCAGTTGCCTGGGAGGCTGAGATGTCTTCATTACAGGTCATTAAGAACAGGTTAGACTGATCTATTAGGAGCGAGACAGGTGTTGATCATCCTGTCTTAAAGGAGGGGGGTGGACACAGATGGCCTCTTGACCTCTTTCAGCCTCATGATCTTGTTGTTACTTTTTTTTTTCTGGATTCAGGGTATATATTTAACCAACCCAGCTGTATTTAAACTAAACAGGAATGTGATAGTTTTCTATAAAGAAATTAAATTCTTCTTAATACTTTGGTTCTCTCTGATGGACACCTTTGCCTCAGCTCGGTCTGTCCTTCACAAGACTTTTTTTTTTTTTTTCATTTGGTAAACATATGGCTGAGACTTAGTACAGGAGTAGACACATACAAAGGACAATTTGTTCTTCATCTCAGCAAGCAGAATATTTGTAAGAATCTCACCAAGTATACTTGAATTGTCTAACGTAGGATCTTTCTTAAGTGTAGTGTAAGCATCAAAAGGAGAAGGGGAAAGCTTAGGCTGTAACTTGCCTTCTGAGAAGGACAGCGCAGAAAGGACTGCAAGGGTGGGGGAGGAGGAGCAGCTTTACATCGCTTCTCCTCGAAACCTTAGGGCTGCAGTGGCTCTTGCAAAACACTTGTTGATTTAAAGAGCGCAAGCAGAGCTATTGACAGAGCCCATTACCTTTGCTGTCAGGTTGGACTCACCAGACAATGGTAAGGCTGAGTTGGTTAAGTTGTGTGTAAGTACACACATGATTACAAATTGTGCTTTTCCAAACCATTCGGTACATTTGCATCATCTTTCAAGCACCTAGTCAAGCATGTTTTTTCTTACTGGAAATTCGAGTTCTCAGTGTATCCATTTCTCTCTTACTCCCTTTCCTCTTCAATTATTATTTTTTCTTTTTTATGAAACAGCTTTCACTGGCCAATATTTTTAAACGTTGCTATCATCATTACAAATGTCTTTGAGAACTTAAAAATGGAAGTGCTGTAGTGGGACAGCACAAGAAAATATAACAACATTTTATACAATTGTAGCCTCTCTCTTCTTCAGCCTTGGTTTTTGCTAACTTTACTGTTTCTTGATGAGCCATATTTAATGTGTAGTAAAACCAAAACCTCTGTCTGGAAAAACCGAGATGTGAGAATGTACTATGGTACAATTACAACTTTAGCAATGTGAACGATATAGAGTTGTCGCCTTGAGTATGCAAAGAGATTGGAGCAGAAACTCATTTCGGTGAGGTGACAATTTTGATGGCCAGTGATTATTTCAAATTCAGGGCTGTTACCTTTTCTTCCCGATGCAAAAAAAAGGAGAAAGAAACCCAGAGAATTTCTTTCTCTGCGGTGAACAATGTGTCATCTCGGCCTACAATGGATGTTCACGTGGCAATAGAATCCATTCCTAAAGCAGGGAAGGCAGTTCATGGAGACCACCAGGGTCTGCAAATCCAAGGAGTTGTTCGGGGTAAGAGGACAGATGTCCAAAACTGATTAGGGAAATTTTCAGCTGTTCTGGTTGTTTGCACTCTCTGGCTCAGTCGTCAAGAATGACTGTTCCCCATTCCTGATGCCTGTGATGAGTTAGATGAAACTGATGTCAAGGAGTTTTTCAGAGGCCATGCCATTAGGGTCAAATGGGGGTAGTCTCAGGGAATGGAAAACCTCTGCCCTACACATAGTCCAGAAAGCTCAAGGACAATTTTTTTTTCCTAATATTTGTTAGAGTCAAATACTTCCATACAAAAATTTTGTTATTCTAGGGTTTAGGGTTGGAAGTAAAACAAAAAATATGAGCGTGGGGAGATCTAATGAAAATGTAATTGTTTTAATAAGAAAAATAAATTTAAAAAAATATTTAAACAATAGAGCAAGAAGCTGATTGTCAGATTTTACCAAAGTATAACTTTAAACTTTTAACTCTCTCTTGAATTGAAGCCAGACTCTTTAAATTTACTCCATACTTTCTGGACTTTATTTACTTCAGTTAAAAGTTTCTAAGATCAAGCTACTGTGCTATCTGTAAATCAAAAAGCTATCTTTGGCCTCCAGTTTGGAAAGTAATTTAACTGGTTCTGTGACTAAATCACTGTCATCCTTCCATCTTAATTTCATTTCTTTCACAATGGCATTAGGAACTGCAAAAGAGGGGGGCAGATTTTAAGTCTGCTGCATGAAATGTGTTGCTTGTAGAGACATGCATGTTTTTGCCAGTTAAAAAAATGCTTCACTACCACTCTGATTTTTTTTTTCTATCTTCTGGACTCCAATTTCATGAGCTGGTAAATTTACATGTGTACATAACTCTAGATCTACATAGTAGGTGGCCAGTGGTGAGCAGAGGCTGATCAGACTCAAGGTGTAATCATCTTAACAGTAAATTTAGAAAGTACTTTCAACACAGAAAATGTGGAGTCACTTGGGCTTGCACACTCATGATTTAGGAGGAAAGTTTTCTAATGTTTATGGTCAACAATAGAAGAAGTTGTTAATTATGAATTAATAAATCTGCCTTAGAATCAATTTTCAGAGCACATCCCAAAGAGAGCAGCACAAAGGGGGCTTGTTATTGTGTACATCTCCCCTCGGTAGTGGTGGCATGGCCTTTAATTATACCCTTCCTCAGCAATGCTCTTCAATATGAAAATCTTGTGAAGGTACAAAAATTTGTGCATTCAAGTGCAGGAAATCAAGGGAAGAAGACTGTTTTGTGCAATTCTAACAAAAGGTAAGTTAACATATTCAACAGTGTAATTACAAGGGGGAGACAACACTGCTCTTTAACCAGCAAAACCATAATTAAATACTTCTATCTCTATTATTTATATATTTTTTTATAAGTAGCTCAGTTCTGCCCCTTAATGTATATGCTTGAGGCCTGTTTATCTTTTTGGTTAAAGGCAGAGCACAGGGGTGAGCTGGGCTTTTTTAATCCTCAACAGGAGGGATGGCAATGCCTTTTTTAATAGAATACATGAATACACAGAATATGTCACAGCATAACTATTGTTGAACACATGTTGCAAGATGAGAATATGAGAGAGACAGACAGCAAAAACAAAGGTAAAAGAGAAAATAAGGGCAAAAGGGGGAAAAAAGGTTAAAGAAAAATTGTAGAAGTTCAGACAGCAGTGCAAAATAAAACAGAATAGCAAAAAGAATTTTTTTTTCCAAAAAAATACCAAAGAGCCATAGAATTCCTGAGACTGGAAAGGGCCTCTGGAGTTGACCTGGTCCTGCTCAAGCATGGCCATTTCCAGCAGACTGTCCAGGAGTACCCAGCAGGTACTGCCCTTTCTCTCAGGGTTGGAATTTGGAGTCACCTGCTCAGCAATCCACTCACAGTGTTCAAGAAGAGCTTCAGAGGCAGATGTTGCTTGACTGATCCAGCACTTCATGATGTCACAATTCTTATTCTTAGCCTATACATTTATTACTTTCTTCCAAATATTTTATTTAGTAAAATTTATCTTGATTTATTTTTTCATTAAAAATGTATTAAGCTTTCCAAGATTATTTTATTTTAAAAAATATTAATGTGAAGAAAATTATTGAATTAATAAGGCATAACACACAACAAGATATTTAATTAAGCACTTTTTTAGTTAGGAGCTTGTTATTTAAGGTACAAAATATATATTTATCTCTAAAGTTTTTCTAGGAACAAAAAACAACTTATTTTCTAACTGCATAAGCACTATATGCCTAGGATATGCTCTTTACTGCAAGCTCTTAATGAGGCTGTTGTAGCACTGTATCAAATCATGATAAAGCCAAAATGTCCTTGAAGAACATGAACCAGATCTCAGATGCTTTAAAGGAAGCCGTGTAAGTCAATGTGTTGTTTTGAAAGGGCAGATTGTGGTAAAGGGCTAATGGAAACAGGATAATTGGCAATAGTTTGGAGATGTGAAGGGAGGTCAGAGGTTCATGGGAGTTGTAGGAGCTACAGGGTGTGTGTGTGTCATGCCAGGGGAGTGGTGTGGGGGTGTACTGAGTGAAGGTAGTGGTGAGGGGGAAAGGTGGGGAAAAGGAAATGTCAAGTCCATCTTCTAGGATGGAGAACCAAGGAACTACAGGCCAGTCAGCCTGACCTCAGTCTTTGAGAGGATTAAGAAGTAAATCTTCCTGGACACCTTGTCCAGGTGTGTGAAACACAATAAGGTGCCTGAGGGCAGGCAGCAAGGGTTTACAAAGGGCAAATTCTGCCTGACCAATGTGACTGGCTTTTATAATGAGATAAGTGAATCTGTGGAGAAGTGGAGAGCAGCTGATGTCATTTACCTTGACGTTAAAAAAGCTTTAGACACAATCACCCATAGACCTCCTTTAACATTGGAGAGGTATGAATAGGTCAAGTAGAAGATAAGGTGGAACACTGACTGGACCATTGGTCTCAAGGGCTGTGATCAGCAGGAGCAGGTGACCAAAGTACTTCAGGAGTGGATACTGTGACTGGTACTGTGTAACACCATCAGTCAGTGAGCAGATGAAGAGTAGAGCACAGCAAAGTGAGAAATAGTGGTCAGCATTCTGGACAACCTCATCAGGCTGGAAAAATGGGCTGGCAGAAACCTCACAAAGTCCAGTGAGTGGTGGTGCAGCATCCTGCATCTGGTACAGAATAACCATTGCTTTATGAGCTGGAGGCTAAAAGGATAAGAAAGGATTTCCAAAAAGAAATTTGTGAGTCATGGTGAGCAGCAAGTAAGTCAGCAGTGACCTTGCAAAAAAAGAAGGTCAACAGCATCCTGACCTGCAATAGCAAAAGAATAACCAACAGATTGAGTAAAGGGGTTATTCCTATCCATGGAGTTCTTGTGAGACCACATCTGGAAAACTGAGTGCCATTTTGGGCAACCCAGTGTGTGAAAGAGTCAGAGGAGAGCCACCACAATGGTGAGGGTGCTGGAGCACATGATGTGCAAGAAGAGACCAAGAAGGTTAGGCCATTAGTCTGAAGAAGAGAAGGCAGGTGTAAATTTTAATGTTCACTTCAGCTTCTTAATGGGCAGATACAGAGAAGATGCAGCCTTCTAGAAAGTCCAAAGTAACCTTTTCATTGTGAGATGCAATATGCATAAGTTGGAAGAGACCAATTAGACGTCATGGGGAAAAAAACCCCAAAACCTCACAAATGTGTTCAAATTGTGGAATGGGTAGTTCAAAGAGGCTGTAGAGACAGCAAAAATCATCTGGTAACGACCCCAGAAAACATGACATAACTTCAAAATTGGTCCTACTTGGAGCTGAGACTTCAACCAGAAGACCTCAACAGGTCCCCTGAATCCTGCAGAAGGTTAAGACAGTGGAGTATTTTTACATGGTTTTAAATTTAAATTTGTTTGGTTTTTTGTTAGGTTTTTTTTTTTTAATGGGTTTGAGTTAGGCATATACTGTGTCAACAAAAATCTTATTGGTTTCATACAGACCATATTTAAACCCACTTGGGAAGGTTAATGAATAAGTGGGGATTCAATTCTCCACGAAGGTGGGCAAAGTGATTCTACAGAGTAAATGCAGCTGCTCATGAAAAAGGCTTTGTGCACCAACAGCTGCATTATATATAGCCCTGATGTCAGCAGGTGCACATAAACCATTCTTCCTTATGCATATAAGCTGCAGGTAGAGCTTTATGAGACAGCAGCCATACCTAAATGGCCTACCAAGTTCACAAGCTACCAACAATTTGCTCATAACCTTTCACCTTATGGAAAAATAGCTGTACTTATTTGAAAACCAGTTAGAAACACACCTGCATATACTAGTTTTACACACCCTGTGTATTTTTAGGAAATATGGTACATAGAAAAAGTAAGAAAAAAGAACATTGACCATATAGGACTGTACTTACCAGGAAAACATGGCTGTATTCAGATTTTGAATTTTTTTCTGTTAATTTAAGCGGAAAAAAAAGTTTTGAGAGGAAATCCAACCAAACTTCACTGAAAACTCAAAATAATTAAAAACTGCACTCTATGCTAAATTCCACACCAGGAAAGGTTTGCAGATCACAGTGAATAATCAAATGAATACATAAAGTGATGCTGTGAACAAAATAGCAAAATAGCAAGTGGAAGAATGAAGGAGAGGAAGGTGAATACAGAAAGCTTGTATTACTCTTGTTTAGAATGGATGAAGCTTTTGCTGAAAAACTAAGCCCAGCTCTAGTCAGCACAATGCAGCAATGGTGACACTGGAGAAGGTTCAGAGAAGAGCTGTAATGCTGAATAAAATTTGCAGTGAAGTGTGTTTATCAAATCTCTTTCCCATCTGGAAGATGGTCCCTTCCCTTTAAAGAATAGCAGTTAGGAATAACATAATTACTGGTCTTTGCCTACAATGATACTTGTAACCAGGGCTTTGGGTTTTGGCCTTAGATGACAAAATGTATTTGCTTACCATTTAGAAGCTTGTAACAAATTTCAGTGGATCCGAGCATATGTGTGTAGTTAAATCTCCTCTCCCACACAGTTTGACTAGGAAACTCAGCCACATAGGAGCCAGGGCTTTTTGTCAATGTTGAGACTATAAACTCCATGTTATATGAGCTGTCTTTTATGCTTCTACCACACCAAGCTAAAAGATCTTCCTTGCTTTTCCCAGTGGATTTAGGTATTAGTTTAATAAAGATTTTTGGGTACGTTAAAGAAAGTTAGACGTTAGGAAAATAAAAATCCAGCTTTCATAAATAAGAAATGCTTGAATTAAAATAATCTGTGCAATTCTAAATTGGATTGTTTATGGCCACAAAATTAAAGACATATTTTTTTCCTTCCCCCCCCCCCCCCCGGTGAACCACTGTTTCACTTTGCATAGGAGAATGAATCACAACTGTGAGGTAAATGAGATTATTGCCTATCTAACTGTTAGCTTATTTGCTACAGAGATTTGCACAGATATGACAAATGAGGTCAGAGGGAAAGCTCTGTCTCTCCAGGACTCTTAACCCCATTTTTTTTTCTGGGTGTGTTTTTTTGTTGCCTTTTTTATTTTTTTTCTCCTGTCAAATGCAAGCTACTCTAACTCGCTATGTTATTTCAAGGTAATATTCTATTCTGTCTATTCTAGAGACAGCATTAACCCTCAATCTCTTTTTGCCTACCTGTGTATGGGCAGGGAGGAAGAGCTTCCTGAAGACGAAGTAATTTCTCCATCAAATACAACTGATGGGGAGGGACATTCAGAAATGTTGTCCTCTCCCGCTGCTGCAGCCCAGTGCTGGAGCCTTGTCTTCTGTAGATGATGTCAAAAGTACTCCAGCTAAAACAGTGGCATTTAATGTGGATTGGATCTCTGGTTACTATCGCATCAAAGCTCTAATTGAGCATACAAAAACGACAATCCCTCCATCCCCACCTCTAATGGGACTAAATTTAAATAGATTTCTGATGGCCATCCATTCCATTTCTGAGTTCTCTCATTAGCAGAAGAAAATATTGCAAGTTTTCAGCTACTTGGTTGCAAAGACTTTGTTCTTTAACATGGGGGAGGAGAGTGGGAAAGAGTTTTCCTTTAATTTGTTTGGAGAAACAATTGAACTATTTTTGCCCAATGCAAGAAAACAGCTTAAAAAATGAAGTCAGACAAGTATGGGAAATTGTATGCAGCACAGTAGGGCAAAATGTAACCATCTGAAAAACAGTTATTATGATTAAAAAAATATATTGTATGAGCCTAATTGCAAGCAGAGTTAGCTATACCACCAGGAATAATATATAATCTGCAGATAGCTACAGAACAACTTGGGGCTGCACATCCAGGCTTTTAGAAAATGTCAAAAATAAGGACCGTTGCAGCACGTAAAGTGTAACTCGCCATTATCAATACGTGTGAAAACATAAAGCTTTTCTTGTAAGATAGGATTTCTGCATCACGGATTGCTTCTTGAACTAAAGGGCAATGTTTAACAATCGCCCTCCCGCCCTTAACAAATTTTAACTCATGTATTCAGTCCTCCAATCTAGGGAGAGCCTGCATCTCAATCCTCTTGCTCCCATGAGTGAGGTACAGCTGACACGATTTTCAGCATGTGTGTCTTTTTTTTTTTTCCCCCGGAGGCAAAGAAAGGAAATAAGACTGTATCCCCTCGCCTCGCTTCCCTGTTTTCGTGAATATGGGCCACTGAAAGCCGTAACAGGGCTGCCTGCCCCGGTCCCGCCTGGGAGCGGGGCTCCTCCGAGGACGGACAGCAAAAGGGCCACAGCCAAAGTCTCTCCCAGCGAGGGCGAAGGACTTTGTTTTTGCCTTCCCCTTTCTCGGCGGTTCCGTGCCGAGGAGGAGGCTCCCGGGAGCGCTGCGCAGCGCTGCGAGCGGGCGGCTGCCATTGTCCCTGCGGGCGGGGC
>JAHLSL010000021.1:15320526-15488561 GCA_025920805.1 Petroica traversi
GTCCCTCGCCTCCCTCGCTGCCCCTCGCTCCTTTGCCGCCGCTTGGGCCTCCGAGCGTCCCCCCCGGCTCGGGGACCGCGCGCTGCTCTTGCCGGAGAGCGGCGTTCGGGGCCGTGTAGTTGGTGGGAAACCTGCCCGAGAGCCTGGCAGAAAAAGGTGGGGGGGAGGGAAGTAAAAAAGGCAGGGAGGTTGCCGGTAGTCACCGGGAAGTCGTGATATCTGTGTATCATGATATCTACTTAGTTTGAGTTGGCCTGCATACTTCGGTCTGAAGTGTGTGTATGTGGGACACTGTATAAATATACTTGTAATTTAGCCGGGAGAGTCTCCTTGTGAAAGGAGAACAGCCTGCTTGTTCGATAATAATCAATTGTTTTTCCATTTCTTTCTTTTTTCTTTTATTTTCCCCCCCTCTCAGAGTAGTAAGAAGCAGGTGAATAAGCTTTAGAACTCAACCCATAATGTTTAAGTATAATTTGAGCTAAGCATATAGTGCTTGGCTAGGGCAGTTAGAGCCGAGCTCTATTGCCACTGTAAATAAGTAAGCATTTAAGAGTGCCAGTCTTTGTACTTAAAGCATTTTTTTCGTTGTTGTTCTGCCATTGTGGCCAAAGGCAGTCATTTGGATTTTATCCCTTTGGGTTTTTTATGTACTGAGCTATAAAAACAGCTCTAGTCAGTTAATTCCCTGACTCCTTATAACCCAATGGCAGTGTTGGGCCACCTGGTGGGCTCCTCTCACGGGCCCCCAAAGGGAGGGAGCTACTGGTCCACTGTGTTGGATGATCTCTAAGAAATGACCACGTTGGACATAATTTTTAGTGTCATACTGAAACCATTGCTCCCCAAAGTAGGGATCATGTTTGCTTAGACACAGATTAGTGTGGATGGAAACTGGTTGTTTTATCTCACTTGGTGTAGGTACTGTGCCTCCTACTTTTTCCCAGAACATTTGTTTGTTTACGTCAGCAGTGGTGTCACAAATAGGATATACCAGGCTTGTGCATATTTCCACGTACAGACTTGTATGCAAGCACATATGGACGCTTTATTTTGGCATTTGTGGTAACAGCTCTTTGGGGACTGGGCATAGAAGTGGGCTCTATTGTGTCATACGAGATAAGGAAAGTGGTAAATTGCCCCCAAATGGTTAATCTGTAAGTGTGAGCAGCTTAATGTTCATAGGAAGTCTTGGTTAGCTACTGTCTAGAAGAAAATACTTTGTCATGGACTCAACCTTCAAAAATATTGAGTACAACTTTAAGAAGAAAGGTTAGTCTTTTTTTAACATCATGGAATATTTTGAAGAATCACATTATTTTTAATACATTTTTATCTCAATGGCCATTATGCAATAAATACATGTCAAACGTGCTGCAATCACCTAATCTATTTAGTCACTGTACTCTTATTTCACATAAAACCTGAATATTTCTCAACTTTTTATTTTCTCAGGCTTGTGGTCTTTACAGGGGAGAGAATCCATGTCTGATGTGGTTCTTCAGTATCTCTGCAATGTCTGAAGGCACTTCCTTACTAAGTGTGTAAATTCCTCATTGTGTGTCCTGGTGGTGTCAGTGCTAAATTTGAAACTCAAGACGTTTGAGGAAGGAATACTTTATTGCTATCAAGAGCGGTGCTTTTGGATTCAGTTTAAGTTTTTAAGCTGGATTTGTGTTATTTGAGAAAGAAAATAAAAGTTTTTTCTGGTGGAAACATTAGAAAATACAAGAGATTTATTCACATATAGTGTAGTCTGTTGCATTAAACTGAGACTCTGAAGTAAAAATTAATTACTTAAGAATAATGTTTATATTTTTATAGTCATTTAGGGTGTAGCTTGCTCATTAGAAGGCTGAAAGGCTATGTTGAAAGAGGCCTGTAAACCCTCTGTAGTTCTGGCATTCCCAACTTTTCCCTCCGTCCTCCAAAAAAACCAGTAAGAGCTAGCCCATCTGCAGGGAGCCCAGATTTTGCAGCAGGAAGAACAAAGTCAGTGAGCGAGCCAGCTGCTGCTACAATGCCCACTGTCTTCTGCTTCTTGCCTTTGTTGCTGATGTCACCGTCTCATTGGCAAAATCTGGGCTTCTGCTCTCAGCTGGAGTTTCTCTAGCACCTGACACCAGAATTGCAGAGGCTTAAGAGGTCTAAGCCTTGAGGATGCTGTCAGTTCATTTGAAAGAAAAAGAGGAACCAAAGACTGCTACAAAATTTAAATATAAGCATAGCTCTCTTTGTCTGCCGAGCACTAATAGGTTGTGCATTGGAGAAAGGGAACACTGAACTAAAACTGTTCTTGTCATGTTCAGTTCTTTGTACATTTGCTGTGGCTGGCCTCTCTAAACAATGCAGTTTGCATGCAAGTAGGTATATTTAACAAATTCCACACATTTCTTCAGTATTCTTATAGGCATTAAAATTTCAATATTCATTTATGTCCATGTTTGGCTTTAGAGGTCAGAGGTTAAATGTGTTGTTACTGTATATACTCTGCTGTGTGACGCAGCATTTTAAACTAAGAACAGAGTAACATTGATAATTACTTTGTAGAAGGCGTATAACAGCATCCATTCATCCACCCATTTTCTGCTGTTAGTTAACTTCGTTACAGACGGCTACTCTGGCAGGATCCCCTGCTTTTATTTTTAAATGAGGTGAAGTTCACTGCACTACTTTATTTTTTTTTTAGTTGTTAAAACATTCTTATACTTCTGGCAGCAGATAATGACAAATTCTTCAATGTAATACTGGGAGCAAGGGAGGCGGAGAGGGAGAAACAGGGAGGGAGAGGAGGGGGAAAACCCTCCTGAGCATATGGAGACATCCAGAAAAAGATGTGCATCGTCAGCTGTGATTCCATTGTGTGCTTGCAGACAGGATCTGAGCTCTTCTTCTCTTGGGAATTTAAACCTTACAGAAGTATTCTTTGGCTTTTACCCATCAGGATAATGGAGCTTAGATAACATATATTTCATGTATTTATTATAGATAATATTTTGATAATATTTTATGATTTCAGGGAATAAAATACAGTTGCCAGGACTCCTGGTCTGTGTTGGAATAGCATTTTAAACAGTCATATGTATTGGTGAAATGGAACTTTGAGTAGTAAGAATAATTTGTAATATTTTATCAGTGGTCTTACATATTACAAAGCCATCTTACCAGTTCTACAGTTAGTAGTTTGTCAGCAGTATTTACATTATGCAAACACTCCCTATTTTAATGATTCAGTAGCTTAGCCTTTTCAAAACATACCAAGTAGAAATCTGACATGAAAAATGACAGGTTGTACAGTTTAATCAATTTAGGATACAGAATTAGAAAAAAAAAAAAAAGACAAAAAACCCAGGGAATTTTTTAGGCAGTTTTAAGACAAAGCCATTTTGTCAGTGTTGTAAGTATTCAGAAAAAGCATTTATATGATGAAAAAATGAGTAGAAGAAATTAATTTTCTCTCGTTCAGTCCTGCATTTACCTATTACCTAGAACAGCCTTTCCTCTCCTGAGCATCTGGAATACTTTTGCCGATTTTATACAATTATTTTGAGTTGATGAATAGTTTGAAAAATAGATCTTGAATGTGGTAAATTTACTGCACTGCGTTTTGTAGCTGTTTATGATTTTTCAATCTTTTTCTGTGGAAATTGCACGTTATTCAAATTAAAGACTAATGGAAATTTTATTTAAGAGTTTTATGGATATATAATGGAAACAATTCCTATGGAAAATGTATCGTCATTGGGGTGCTTGACATCTTGAAGTTTGAAATTAGTTCATTAATTTAAATGTCTGAAGCTATACCGCAACATATTAACAATATGCACATTTTTTTCTTCTGCAGCTGCATCATTATGCTATTCCAAGTCTTGCATTTCCTTAAATGGCTTCCATAACAATCTCCCATTAATACAGTTACTGACAGATATTATTTTTCCTTTGCTCTCATTTTAGCAGTTACAATTGATAGTAAATCTCACTCTTTCTGTGAGTGTGCTCCCATTACTGAGATATTCAGAAGCTTCTTTGGAATGTGCATTTGCTTTTTGCAGCTAAGATGCAATGCCCTCAGTAAATCCTATTTACATTTTTCCCTTTGTTTTTAAACTTCAAGAAATTGTTTTCTGTTTGAAAAAGAAAACTTGTATTTTGCTGGAACAGTCCCCATTACATGGAAACATTTAATGTATTAATGAAAAGGCAGAGAGTAAAGGCAACAAATTAATTAAAATATCTACTGAATGTGTTGATTCGTCCATAAATCTTAGGTGGTATGGATCACATGAGCTTCTATGAGGGGACATAGTGAGAACATATATCTGCTATAGTGTTGACTGAGAGTTGCTATTTTGATGCTTTTTTAGTGAGCTATGTAAGACATATTGTTGCTCCTGGGTAGGATTTATAGTGGGCATATCACAATTGGCTGCTTTATTGGCTGCCTCGGTGGAGAAACCTGGAATTGAAGAATGAGCATGGAAAGTGAAAGAACATTTTGCTTGTTAAGTCAGAATTATTATGGAATTTTACACTTACTCTGCCTATGCTGTAATTCATCTGTGTGTGAACAGATTTAGTTTTTCATTGCTGTCAGTATTGATCTCTAATGAGCCTGGCCCATGGATTTTGAAGAAAATCACTCCAATTAAAAACAATGCAGTTTGTCACCTATTTGTACCTCATGGATTTTGTAGGAGATACTAAACTGCATTTCAAAAGAAAACTTCTTGAGAATAGAGGAAAGTCTGCCTATGAATAAATTTGATAGCGTATACTGACACTTTGATTACACATATTTTTATGAACTTACAAATTCATTATATACCTGTGTGTTGGAATTAGAAATTAAGAAAAAAGACCCCAAAAAAACCTAAGGCAACTGAAACACTAAGAAAATCCAGTCATAAGTTTTAATACTTGTGCATCTGAGAGTTCAGGTGTCATCGGGATGACAGTGGAGATCGCTTTTCTTCATTCTGCTTCCACCATGCTTTGAGTTCACACAAAGTAGATCTTCAGTCCTTTCTCTTTACTCTTTCAAAATTATTATCACAACTTGCTGACCAACTACTTACATAGTCTGAGAAATACATATGATTATTATCAACTAATTTCACTTGCTGTCCTCACTCAGATTTATACCTTGGTCTCCAGATAGATAAACAATGTCATCATCCTGTTCGATCCATTTTCTGAAATAGACTCTTTGTGGAGGGAGATTGAGTGTATACAAATAAATAAATAATTTACCAGTTTTCAGTTATATCCTCAAGGAGAAAAACTCTTCTTCCAATCCAAATATTTGTATTTTTTCCAAAATAAAAATTTACAGCTAGAAATGTACTATTTTCTCTAAATGAGTCCAGAAGAGTTGTTGCCATTATCTCGTGTGCACAAAAGTTAACTTGTTGATGCTTTACGGGCTATAAAATGTAACTCTAATAGCATAGTTTAAAGTTTTTTTATTTTAATTGAATGCCAATTTTTGTTGGCATTTGCAGTGCAAACATACTTTTGCTTGTTTTGCTGGATTTTTTTAAGCGTTACTTTGAAACAAAGATACTGCATTTTTCATGAGGCCTCAAAATATTTTCTTGCTACAGTTCTGTGTGAAGCTAGTGATAAGGGCAGGATAGTGAGATCATTTGTGGCTCCTTTTCTTCTTAGTTTAAGAATGATGGAGCCTGAAGATTGGATGTAGATGAGTAAAGCCTCACTAAGATCATCAAGTCCACACTCACAAAGCTCCCATGCTGTGGATGGTCTCTTCCAAGTATATCTGAAAGTGGCAGGTTTAAGTCCCTTTTAGCTTAATTGTAGTTTGTAGCATTGATGTTGAGTGTCTTGTTCATAACAAAGTTTATATAGACCAAGGAGGTAAACACATCTTAGGTACCTGAAATAGAGAGTAGAAAGGAAAGAAGTGACTCTGCACGAATGGAAAATAAAGATGTAAAGTGCTCTGAACTCAGAAGACAAACAGTGTGTTATTCTGTTCTATATCAATGGTTTTTAGTTGAGGTTTTTTGACCTTTAAAACAGTTTTCTTTTACTCTTTGTGGGATGGAGGATTGGATGGTGGTGTTGGAAAATGGCAGGTGTGGCTGTGGTATATTCCATTTTTATATGGTAGCTAATGTTGATAATTTGTGTATTGTTTGAGGCAGAGACCTGCTCTTCACGTGGGCCTTTGTGCACCACTGTTAACAGAGTTGTGCCACTATGAGACCTGGCTTCATGCAAGAGAGTTCTGATGGTCATCCCAAGAAGCTCCTGATTCTTGTGGGATTGGGTATAGATTTGCATAGGGCATAATTGGCTTGCTTTTGCTTTAACCTCCAGAGTGGGCTTGAGAAGGGAAAGCAAAGGACTGACAGATAATTTAATTGTTCATAACTTCATCGCTTTTTCCTTCACTCACAGTCTAGTTTAGTTGGAGAAATATATCTGAGATATACTAGATAATACATCTGTTCAGGTACATGAGCCTGTCACTAGTTGCTCTGTAATTCAAGAGTCTTATTTGGGAAGAAAGATCTTGTTAGTCATGTTTTTGTGTTCCGAAGGTAGTGCTTCTACTGTGAAGCTATAATGCATTGTCTTTGTTTTCAGACAATATTATTGTAAAACATTTTACTAATAAAACAAATGAGAATCAGCAAAGCTTGTCCTTTCTTGGGAGTTCCTGGAGACACTACTGTAGTAGTGGTCAGGAGCCACATGACTTATGTACAGACTGCTTGAGTGGCTGTATTGGAGGGCACAGAGACCAGGTGGTGGGATGCAACTACAGGGAAAAATAGCAGGAAAATAAAAGTGGGCAGCCACATTAGTTGTCAAGTAACAAAATGGTAGTAGAGTACTCATTCACTGGTGCTCAGCAGGTAAAAGACAGGAGATGAGTGGGAAATGCTCCTGTTTGCACAGGCAGTGTCCAGTTTACTGCTCCTCAGTGGAAAAGGTCTCTCCACTGTGGGCTGAGGCTGCAGCCCCCATCTGCTGGTGAGACAGTGAGTTCTCTTTGGTGCCTCTCTGAAGTGCCAAAAGCTTGCTTAAAATTTTATTCCAAGAAAAGATGATTTTTTTCTGTCAGCAAGGACCCACTCAAAGCCCTGAGTTTGTGATTCACAGAGCTTGTGTGCTTTTTGGACATTCCTGAGGAAACAATGTAGTCTTATCTTCTGTGTATATATTTTATGTAAGAATACTTTGTCAGTGGTGCCCTTGAGTAGTCTGTTACTGTAGCGGTATCCTGTCTGTGACTGAAACAACTTATGCAGAGTTTGTTTGAAGAAGGTTTCTATAAGATGGCAGAAATGTCAAGGAATGAGGTTGATTCTAAATTCTGTTTCTCTTGAGGCATAATTAGTGTGTGGTGGTGTTTTTTTGTTTTTTGGTTTTTTTTGCTGATGACTCTTGTATTTTTCGTTTTATTTGTGTTCTCATTTGCTTTATGTTCTGCCTTTTTGTTTGTCAGAATAAGAAAGTAGAAAACTCTTCTTAGGTAGTTTGCTTGGATACATTTGACATAAAGTGCTATTTGACCTGTGAACAGAAATTCAGATATAATATTTGTGTGGGCAGTGGCAAGCTCCTCCTCCCTTGAAGAAATTATTTTGCTGTTCCATGTATGGCCTTTGTTCTGTGGGGCTCTTTACTGCTTTATGGGATTCTACTTGTGAAAAGCTTTCTGTTCACTGATACTTGTCACTTGGGCCGGGGTATTGTAAGAGGATACTGAGAGAAGAAACTCTTCTGTACATGCAACTTACAATTATGGTTGAAAGAACACCAGCTTCTCCTTTTTAAAGATTTGAAACTAATGTGCTATCAAATTAAGCAGTCAAGCAAAAAAAAAGGAACCAGCCACTTTCAGAGTTCTCACAGATTCTTTAGTGAAAATAGAGGCTGTATACTGTGCAAGTTAATGTCAACATTTTAGTTGCTATCACTGTGAATTTGAAGTAGGCAGCAGGTAGAAAGGAAGTTGTGTGCCTGGAGTGATTGTACAGCTGGAAGGGGGTTGTAGTTATGTCTGGAAAAGCAGATAATGCTCTGCAAAGTTTGCGTTTCCCTTGTTTTGTTATGCTTAAAATGGCAATGTGTAAAACATCTTATTTTTGTTCTTCTATGCTCATCTCCAAAAAAAAAAAAAGACTAATATTTTTCCCTTACATTTGTTCCTAGCATTCTTGAGATGTATCTGAGTAGCGAGGCCCCCCTGCACACAGAGCCCCTAGAAATCATTGTCTGCATCACTGAGTGTTGGTGAGTTGTCTATATCCTATTGCATTTAATTGGATTGTGTTACAGTTTTATCTTCTTCACTGGGGAGTTTGATGTGAGATGTCTTAAATTAATTGTGTGAATACAGCAGAACAAACCTTGGTTTTAAGTAATGTGTGGTGCTGTACACTGAGTGGAAATACTAACATTTTAGAAACTTTGAAAAATAATGCTGAGTCTGGTTATGGAATTAGAGGGTCCTTGTTTTGGTGCCAGGACCAGGAATGGGACTTTCTGCTGAGAAAGAATATCACATGTTGATCCCTTCAGCCTTTCTCATTAGGTTTCTTTGATATTTTATACTGTAACTAAGGAACTGACATTTTTCAGATGTGCTGATTATGGTCTGTCTTATGGCAAAGGTTGAATATAAAATAATACATGCTTTTCCATCCAACTCTGTGCACTAATAAATTACTTAAATTGAGGGTTGAAATTGGTATAATGACACTGATGACTTAAACTGCTTGTTGCTCAAGAATTACTGTCTGATGACTCCATCAGGCAGTGCTGTGCCTGTTTAACTCTGCTCTCAAGAAGGGATAATACCACCGAGAATTAGAAAAAGAGACCCCTGCGGATTGTTTAAATGCAGACTAATAATAGTTTGGTAGTGCAGTGAAAGAAAGTAGAATATAAATGCTGTGGCTTTATTTTAGGTATGTTTGATATATCAGTATCCTCACTCGGTATAAATCTTTTACAACAAATACGCATTTGAGATTTTATGTGAGAATCTTTTCAGTGTACTCATGAATAAATGTTGTCTTTTAACATGTAGAGTGACTTATTAAGGTCAGAAATATGTATTTTAGAGGCTTGTACACTAAATATAGAGGTGGGAAATGAGCCTGCTGAAAGAGTTTTTAGTTGTTTGGGGGATGACTGTTTATAAAATGCCAACCAAATATGCGTAAAATTATGTTTGTCCATATCAAGTATCATTTCCTCTTTTGTTAATTATGTTCAGCAGTTTTTGCAAACCTACAATGCTTTTCTTTAAACTTTCCTTATTTTCTAGCATCAGTGAATGAAAACAGGTTAAGCAGTTTTCCAGCGGTTTTTTTCTGTTTTTCCTGTTTTCATTTCAGATAAAACACCTTGTAGTTCGTTCTGTTCAATGAAGTTTATAATTCTGGTTAATAATTTGTTTTTGTTTTATATTAATTTGAAAATGCTTAGCCACAGAGGTGTTATTACTTATTTACACTTCCTACGTACACCATATTAATTATTATTAATTTGCACTACTTAACTGGACTGCATAATCATAATGTGCTTGTGTAGGTCTTCTCAATAATGATCTGCTTTTGTAATCATTTAAGCAAATTGTTTAAAAAACTCTAAAATATTGTTTTCCTAGTGAATAGCACTCAGAATGAGCTAGGTGTGCTTAATAAAGAGAAAAATATCACTGCCAGGATTCTCTATGGAGAACATGAAATTTTGTTGTCAAGTTGATGGTATGTTTGTTTTCAGTTGTCTCAATTCTAATTTTTGATTAAAAAATGAATGCGTTAGGGAAATATTAAAAGAAAAAGCAATTTCCATATAATTGCTTGTGTTTTTTTCCTAATTAATTTATGTGGAGAAAAGAAACCGACCCTGTCTTTTCCTTAGTGTTGCTTCATTCTGCGCCAAAACTGTAGATTTGGTTGATACAGTGACAGAAGATAATCTGGTAGCTTTATAGATATTGACCAAAACACAGTTGCTGTGTGTAGGAAGCTCAAAACCTTTAATATGAGTAAATAGGACATGAATATTTGTATATGAAGTCTATGGTGATAACACCGAGGAATAAACCACTGTAAAAAATAGGTGTTATTAAAGGACTTATAGGGCAAGGATGAAGTAGAGAGGTAGTTTTCACTCATAATATCCTTTTGCTTTAAAGTGTTTGGTTTTCGCTGTGTTCCTGTTTTAGACAGTTCAGCAAAAGCAGGTTCTGTCAGCCAAGGAATAGTTTAAAATCTTGGTTCCATTGAATTCTTGAAATTTTTTCTATTGATTTTTGAATGTCCGGGGTTTTAGTCCTATTATTTGAAATTACTTGCATGTTCACCTTCTCTGTTGCAAGATGAAAGAGCTGTAGCTGTTTGTTTTAACCAGTATACCCATCTGAAATTATACTAGTGTGGAAGGATATATCAGTTGGAATGTCATTTAAGAAATCCTGGCCTTGGCTTTTGACTAATGTTGCTTGTGGAATTATAAATGTTGGTTTTGACTGTATGTCGTGAGACTGTACCATGACTCTGACTGAAATTTTGCACATTCAGCTTGTCTACCACTGTATCAAGTTTTTTTGGAAAATGAAACTACTACTTAAAACTATTTGGCCTAATTTTCATGTTAGTTGAGGCAGTGGGACGCAGCTGCTGTGTGCTAACAAGAAAAGGGATGCAATTAGAATGATGATAAGTTTAGACTTGCAAAAACCCCAAACAGCTAAAAAAATCTATTTTAATTCCCAGTCTAAAAGTTACCAGTCAGAAATCACGTGGGTTTTTTTATCTCTCTCCTTTTTTTTTTGTGAAGTGGTTTGCTTTGAAAGGAGTATTTCTCAGCAAAAAGTACATAGATTAGAGAAATCTCAGTTTACTGTCACCCTTGATCTTGGAGAGTGTTTCCATCTAACTTTGTAATGATTTCATTGTCGTTTGTGTTGTAGTTAGTGTCAAGAGTGATAGAAAATATTTGTGTGTCTATTCATTCTGAGTTATAGCGTTTGTTGTTTACAGCTGTAGTAGATATAGAAAATTCTGACAAATGTCTCATTTTTGACTGTGTTCTCCTAATACATGTGCGTGTAAAGGGAATTTTGCCAGAAAATAAAGTGCAATACTGAAAATAGAAGTGCCTTATATCGAAACAAGTCTTAAGAGCCTTGGCTATTAATTTAAGGATGCAAATGAGGAACTTGGAGGAAATTCCAACTATCAAACCTGAATAAGGCAGAGCTCACTTCTGTGAGCTTGCAAAGCAAGGCTGGAATGGTGCTTACCTAGAACTCTGGAGTCAGTTCAGAGCACCCTAATTCCTACAGAAGCTGTGTTTCTGAAATAGTTGAAATAAAATATAGGTATGTGTAATCTTTAATGATTCTGGTCTTCTCTGTGAGGGATACTTAATCTATGTTGAATTGGTTTGTGATAAATAAAGGGAATGTGTTTCCATTGCTAGACCTCAAAACCAGGGAGTTGTGTTTTGCATGAAATGTGGTAAGATTGTTCTGTGTTCAGTCACTGCTATTCAGTAGTGACATAAATTAACATGAATTGTCTATGAAGATGCTTGTAAAAGTGGATGCTTGATTATGGTGAATTTAATGTAATCAGTGTTAAAATGATACTCCTAATCTGAGAGTGAAGTTCTGTGTGGGTGGTACAATGAGAACTGAAGTATTAGGAAATGAGCATCTATTGAGATTTATACAATTACACCCTAAAGGCATTTTCTCCTAAAATTGGAATTGGGAGCTTATGAAAAACATTATTTTGTGGAAGAGTTGAAATTTACACAAATGGAATATATTGCATTTCTTTCCTTTAAAATTTATGAAAATCTAGAGTACTGCAGAGACAAATCTTATGCTTGCAACTAGCAGAACTAGATTTGTAAGTATTGAAAGTACTTTTGAGGCCACAATGTTCAAATTTGTTGTAAAGCTGGATTAAACTATTCTTATATATGTAAAACTCATTAACCACTGTAAACGGATTTAAATGGGGTGCTCTGTCAGTGAACTTTTTACTTCATTGATGGAATCAAACTTAATATATATCCAGGACTGTTGAAAATGCTCATTCAATTGATTGAAGCTCGCCTTTTGTATGTAGTTATATCCTGGAAGATTGTTTTGAACATTGCAGTTTCAGTGAGATAAATAAAAAAATATTTAGGAAATGAGATTGCTAACTTGATTTTATTCACTTCTTAAATATTGGTTTTGACTTTGTAATGGACTTTGCTAAGATTTTTCATTTCTTACCTTGATAGGAACCTTTTTATAAGGACAAAGTTATACTGTATTAGCATTAGCAGAAGAAATAGCTGTCATTATCATCTGTGGAAAATCAATGTATATTTTATATATAGATTGATGACATTGTATCACCAGTATTGGAGCCTAGGAATTTTCGAGGGGTCAAGAACAGGACAACTGAGCACTTGCATCATCAAAGAAGATGAGATGCATTTACTTGGGCAGATTTTCCTCTGGGCTTGCCTTTAGTCCCTGAATTGGGAAGAGTGAAATATTTACACAGCTTGGCTCTTGACAGTAAATAGTATTAATTAAATACAGGGTTTGAAAATGACACTAGTATTTCAGATGGAGGCCAGTAGATTTTGCCTTGACTTTCTGGAAATTGAATTCCAGTAGTCTGTTTATTTGACAGCATTATTGTACAATACTTTGAGGTTCATGGGTATTTCTGTACATTAAAGTGGGTGAATTTTTCTAATACCACAATGTGGGTATTATATTAGGCTGAGAAGACTTACGTGCTATAATGGTGAGCAAATTTGTACATGATTATAATATAGAGTGTTGTACAATGTGTTTTTCTCTGATTAATTTGCTTTTATAGTAACTGGACTGGCAAGAAATTACAGGTTTTCTTTTTAAAACAAACTTTGAATGTTGAAAAATTCAGATGAAAGATCCTAGATAAGTCACAGAAGTTCAGTATTATGAAAATTATTTAGAAATATTGATGAGCATTTCAGTATCATTGTGCAGGGCTCTAACTGTTCAAATACATTACAGAACCCTCCTCAAGTCACTTCACCACAACAAAAAAAGGTACTGACACTCTTAGGTACACAACATTTGCCAGTGTGTAAATGTGTTGCTAAAACTCTATTTGCAACTGAGGCCATGATAAATGAAGAATATGCTCTGTTCTCCTATTCCAACATCTGTTTTTATGGTCCAGATTCTTGTCTTTTTTCTCCATTATCAGTATTTTCCTTCCTTCAGTAGTCCCAAATCAATAAACTGCAGTGTTCTCTGTACACCAAACTTGCGTTTTTCAAAATGACAGCAATAGGCAAACTAGGAATATTTAAAATTAGAACTGAGAAAAGAATTCGTTTTATAGTAGGTATTGCAATTTGGTTTTTCCTTGAGGGAAGCTGTAGGAGGAATTAAAATGTTTCCATTCACGTTTTTTTTTCAGCATATTTTTCTTAGCTTATATTTGAATGTTCTCACTTAAACTTTAAAACATCCTTACAAGTAACACTGAATTGAAGATCACTTTTTGCCTTGGATTCCTTGGTTCTTCAATCTCTAGGTACCTATTTACTGCTTTGTCAGAGAGAGATACCCCCTACATTTCTTTCTTCAGGTTGAGAGCTTGAAACTGCTGTGTGGTGACACAGTTTTAATAGTATTTTAAATGGGATAAACCATCAACATTTCTCTAAAAGGAGGTAGCCAACACATATGAAATTTCACTTGGGTTAATTTTTATGGCCTTTCAGTTTTCAGTTGTGGTTTTTTGCTTGGCTTCTCTTCACAGATCCTGGTTAACTGTGTTTTTATTGCTTAGTCCTGCTGAACAGACTCATGTAAAACTTTTTCTGTCTGGAGTTACAGTATGTAACTTCCAGAATGTATCCTGTGGTGAAATAGGGTTTATCTGCAGCTGATGGTATGTGAAGCTTGATGCATGACTACTAATGTTTTAACATATTCCTTGTCCCTGACTGTGATTTTAGTCTTTCCTTCCTCATGAGCTTACTCTTGTGTGAATATCCAAGTTCTAGGCTCTTGATCAGCTGTATTGGGTTTGCATGGCCCAGCTTTGAGAATGGGTGGGTTCTTTGAGAAGCTGCCAGAAGCTTTCTCCTTGTCCAGCAGAGCCAATCCCTGGCAGCTCTGAAGATGAACGTGCTACTGGTCAAGACTGGGCCAATTAGGAATGGTGGCAATGCCTCTGGGATAACGTTTAAGAAGAAGAAGAGGAAAAAAGTTCTTGCAGAGTTGTACTTGTGGGCAGAGAAGAGCAGGGTGGGAACATGTGAGAGCCACAAGTGTGCAGACACCAAGGTCAGTGTAGAAGAGGAGGTGCTCCAGGCACCAGAGCTGGGATTCCTCTGCAGACCACAGTGGTGAAGCTGTGCCCCTGCAGCCCATGGAGATCTCCATGGAGATCCATGGGGATGCAGAGATCCACCTGGAGGAGCCCCATGCCAGAGTAGGTGGATGCCTGAGAGGAGGCTGTGACCCTGTGGAGGATCCATGCTGGAGCAGGGTCCTGGCAGGGACCTGCAGACCAATGGAGAGAGGAGCCCATGCTAGTGCAGGTTTCTGTTAGGACTTGACCCTGTGGAGGGCGCACAGGGGAACAGCCTGTATTTGAAGAACTGTACCCCATGGAAGTGTGACCCACACTGCACCAGTTTTGGGAGGACTGTTGCTCCTGAGATGGACTCACTTTGGAGAAGTTCATGGAGAGCTGTCTCCCATGGAAGGGACCTCATGTTGGAGCAGGGGGATTCCACTGCCTAAGTATTGTCAGAAGCAACAGGTGATGAACTGACCACAACTCCCATTTCCTCTTCCTGAACTGATGGGGGAGAAGGCAGAGCTGGGAACGAAGGAGGAGTGAGGGGAAGGTGTTTTTAAGGTTTTATTTTACTTGTTATTATCCTTCTCTGATTTTGTCAGCAGCAAGTTCAATTAATTTTGCTGATTCCAACCTGTTTTGCCTGTGATGGTATTTGGTGAGTGATCCTTCCCAGTCCTTTTCTCAACTTATGAATCTGTCATTACACTTCCTTTCCCCTGTCCATCTGCAGAGAGGAGTAAGAGAGAGGTCCTTGATGGGTGTCTGGCATCCAACCATGGTTAGCTCACTACATCGACAGAGAAATATTTGAGGAACCAATACTGAGGAGTCAAATTGTGTAACCCTATTGTTGGCACACTTAGAACATACTCAATACAAATCTATAGGAGCCAAAAACACCCCAAACCCAAACTAGGCCATTTTATATGAGATATTACCTGCTATTCCACCACTGCTGTACACCACAGGGTATTTGCCACAACCTAAATGGTTAAATAGATTTGTTCTAACAATTTTCAGCTTTAGTTGGTTAGTGCCAACTATGCTGTGTATATAGCACATATGTTTCACAATAGTAAGTATTTGTTTTTGAACATGGGCACAGAACCGTGCATATGGTGCTCTGGTCCTGTTTTAGGTACTGTGGGCACTTAAAGGGGGAAAAAATCCCTAACAGCCTGCTGCTGCTGAACTTGATTCCAGTAACAGTGCTTATCAAAGTTGCCTCCTACTTACTCGTCCTCTTATTTACTTCATCACTTGGTTTCTGAGCTATTTCCTTCCGCCCCCAGCTTCCAGGAAAAAATTGTTTTGTGGTCTTCTGATACAATCTTGTAAAGCTTTGGGATAGTCCCAGGTTTTGGGTAAGGACAAACTTGATCCATGGTTGTGAGGCTCTTACTTGTGTGTGTGTATTTTGAGGGGGAATTGCTTACTGAAAAATTATTTTTGGCTAGCTTAAAACTGTTAATGAGTTGGCTTGAATTTCCTAAGTAGCTTCATTGAGGAAGGGGCAAAAGTCCCTGCTAATGAGAAATGCTATAATGGCTCACTTAGGAAATTCTGAAAGGAAAGTTTTGGATTTCAAGGTTAGAGTTACAGCAAGACTCAGCAGTCAGTAGGGCACAGGGAAGGCACCTGTGTGCTGTGGGCACTGCTCTGAGCAGGAGCTGCTGTGGGGTGCAAGGAGGGGGCTCTTGCAGGGCACCATGGCAGGGACACAGTCTGTGGCCTGGGTACAGGGACAGCTGATGAGTCAGATGGCTCCCTGCTTCTGGTCCTCTGCTCTCACTCCCTGGCTGCTCCTGGGCCAAGGGTGGCTCTGCCTCTCCCCATTGTGCCAAGCTGGGGACGGGCAGGTTGCCAGTGTTTTCCAGCTGTGGCCGAGAGTGTCACACACCCGGGGTGACTGCAGGAGCTCTGCCTGCAAATGCACAGCAGGTCTGGACATCGGGGTACACCCATCTTTGCAGGAGGGTGGATAGCAGCTTTCCTCTGCCTTCTCAACACTGGGATGCACAGGATGGGGGAGGGAATTGCACTGCTCCTGATTCAGAGCTGAGGTTTGCTTTTGGGTCTCCTGCCTGTTAGGAGATGGCTGCTGTCTCTGGGCTGCTCAGTGTTTCTGAGCAGAGCTGCCTCTGGAATAGCTCTGCTTTTTTATTGGTATGTCAGAGAACTGGTTTTCCTACATTGGTGGTGAGCATCCTATCTGTTTCATGTGTCCTACAGTAAAGGACACCAGTTTCTTCTCTTGCCTACTTTTATAGATGTAATTTATTTATCTGCTACCCATAAGGTTTTCTTCTCAGACAAGGTACTGCAAAGGAAGCTAAGGTATACATTCACAGATATATTTAGCAATTACATCCCCTTGTGGATGTTCTTAATGCTTTGAATAGCTTACCCTGCTTTGACATGAAGTAAACAATCTGAAACAAGGGCATTTTTTCCTGGTGAATTGGCTGTTTGCACAACTTGTAACAGTTTTAAAATATGTGCTTTTCCTGTTCAGTGACTGAAATGAAAAATTCATTATAGGCACAGCTCTGCTCCTTGTATCAGATGTATCATTGTCCATAATTAAATGGATGCATTTGACTACAAAGATGTAATACAATTAAAGTTTCACATGGTTGCCACTGAATATGCAGTCTTTTCTTTCCAAATCTATTGCTAAGGTCAGTGTAAGGAATTTTCTCATGTAAAAATGATGAATTTTTGAAAACCTGAAGAGATCAAAATGAAACTTATTTAGATATCTCAGAGCAATTGAGAAGTAAAAATGTGAGCTATGTTTATAAAGTGGCCGGCAGTGTTAGAATTGAACTCCTAAAAATTTAAACCCACCAGGGAGTACTTTGCGTTAGGGTGGGAAGGGCCATATGCTGTAAACTTTTCTTGCTGTTGACATGATTTGGAGACTGTTCTTACTGTTCTGATTTTTGTGGAAATACTGCTGTGTAAACATAGTGGTAACTTCTTCACAAATGAGCTGTACTGCGTTCTGTTACACTTGTGTAAATAAGTTTCACTCAAGTTGTATTGCGGAAGCTGAGAAAGGACGGCTGTGAACCTGCCCTTAGAATTTCCTCGGGGGAGTAGGGACTTTTTTTAAGAGGCAAGATTCTGAGAAGGGAAATAAGGTTTCTTGCAGAAAGTTTTGAGCTAACTGGCAGTACAGGAAAGATGAAAATGTAAAATCCAATATTGGGTCAAACCTGCTTCTGCTAATATTTTAGTGGCATTAGCTGAAAGTAAAGACAGCATTGTGTTTTATTGGTTTTTAACTGACTTTGCTTACCACTGGCAGGGAAGGAAGTCAGTAAAAGGGAGCTGGTATTTTCTTACACAGACTATCTTGAGGAAGAGAATAAATTAATATAACATAGTTTTCTGTGAGTGTGCATATCTGCAACAACCTGAGAATTTTTATTTAATATTTTAATAATTAAAAATGACTGGGGTTTTTTGTGTGTGTTTTTCTATGTTGCAGTTTGTACTGGTTGTAGTATCAGTTTTTAGTTCTGTCTTGTTGATTTGTTTAGGATACCAGGTGATCTCAACCACTCTTATGCCATGCTGGTGATGGATTTTGTGGCTCTTGCTGTGCTAAGCTTCTGCTGTTGCATTGAACTGGCAGCTAAAATGATTTATTTAGGCTGGCTTAGGGTCAGCTACAAAAACTCGAACATATTGCTGCCTTAGACAACTTTTTTTTTTTAATTGAACCAAGAGTTTACATAAGGTGGCAATAATGGTTTTTAAAATTTGGGGACTTGGAATATTTGCCCCTGCATGTGATTGAAATTTCCCTGTAATTATACCCATGGGAATGAACTTACATAGGTAACAACAGGAATGGAGCTAAACCTTGTGCTAGAGAGCAAGAGACTTATTCTTCAGTGCCAGGTTTGGCAAAAGTGTACTAAACAAATCACTTGAGGTTAGGTTCGTCATTTTCTTAGCTGTAAAATGGGGTCAATCTTCATTATTTTCTCCATGTGCAAAATTCAGATTCATTGGCATTTGTGGATTGTGTTGAGAAAATAAATATATTTATGTATTTTATTTCATAAAATGTAAATAAAATGCCTGCTTCTCTCTACCGATGTGAATTAATACTGAAATTGTAAAAAAATGCTAGCGAGAACTTGCCTATTAAAACATTGAAGTAGTGGCCTTTTGCTATTTTATTAAACAAGAGTTAACCTAGATTGTTTTGAGTTAGCAGTATTTTTGTCTGCTTTTGTTATGAGATAAAACACCAAGTATTGACTTAACTTCACATTTCACAGGAGAAGAATTAAAAATTATCCCTGTGAAGGGTGGCTATGGAGTTACTCTTTGAAATTCTAATTTAACACTTCAGTAATAGGTCAAGCCTGCTCTGAATCCTCTGTGGGATTATTTGATTTGCTGTCTGGTTAACCTCAAGGAAAATGGGATGTCTTTAAATTACTAGAGGTGCTAGCTATCACCTCAGACTGGTACCAAAAGGGAAAATTTGTTGTTTTAAATTAGGATTGTGACCTGATGACTAAGGCCTTATATGAATGGAGCTTATTTTTAAGATCTAACTAAAGGTTGAAATTGTAGGGTGGTGATTTGTGATTTTTTTGTTGTTGTTTTGTTTTTGTTGAGTTTTTTTGTGTTTGGAGGTGGGGGTTTTTGGGTTTTTTAAATTTTTTTTTATTTGTTTGTTGTTATTTTTTGTACTTACCATTAGCATTCTAATTGGAGATTAATATAACTGAGGGATAAGGGTGAAATGTCTTTACCTGGGAGGAAAGTTGGGTTTAGGGTTTTACTGCTTGTTTTGTCTTCAGTGTTATTTACACATGGAGACATTTTTATTTTGTGTTCCTTCTATTTGCATAAATGTTTTGTGCCCCAACAGGAAGAATCTGTATTTTTTTCATAATAAGATTGATTATGAAATTAAATTCATGTGACTGGAACTGAAGGGAGTTCTGCTTTTTATAAGTAGATAAAGAAGCAGCTTGCATATTTTCCAAGTTTATGCATGTAAAGTTTATCCTGCCAAAACGTTTAAAATTAATTTGCAAATTACTGAAATACAAGTACTCAACTCTTTTATGCTGTGTCATACAAGAAGGGAGTATTTGGCAGTTATTTAGTAACTTGAATTTGGGGGAGTAAAAGCAGGGGGATTTCAGTTAACAGTGAATTCACTGTAACATTTTAATTTTCTCTATTTTATATTGGAAATTTGGTCCATATTGCTATTACGTTTTTTCAACCATACTTCACCTTTAAAATCATGTAAGAGAACTAATCATATCTCAGCAGATTACTTATTTCTTTGTCTTACAAGTTAAATTGAATTTTTAAAAAACATCTATAGTTTGTGATGTCATAGGATATAAATTAAGATAATGAAAAGCTTAGCATAATGCATCATTTTTAATGATGAGGAGTATTGAATGGAGACAAGCTGTGCAGTGTGCCTTGCATATAATGAAAAAATTCACAAGACTTTTTGACATCAGTTTTGACATGAGTCGTGGGCTCAGCTCCAGCTCTGAGTGTAGCCTGTCCTACAGAACTTTCCATTGCCAATCTGCCGCACACCACTTGCCTGTATTTCACTTAAGATTTCTGATTTGAGTAACTGGGTCTATACATAGTTTGAATTACATCTATAACAGAATTTACTCACTGTTGTTTCTGAGAAATTTTTGTTCCTTTTTATATTAATATAGCTATATTTATTATGGTCTAGTTTGATCTATATAAATTTGAAATCAATTTTGAATTTTATTTCAACGTCGTATATAATTTTTCTGAAGCTGGTAATTGATACGGAAATAAAAGCTTTGACCAAATCTGAGGATTTGCAGTTTTGGGAGGAAATACTAGGTAAAACAGCATAGTTATCAGTTTTGTACACATGTTGGGGAAGGGAATTTTTTTAGGATATGAAAGTTTATCTGTGTTGAGAGCTGACACATATGTAACTAACATAGTGCAATAAGGTTTATAAAGAGAGAAAAGATGCACTTTGATTTTACAGTATTTCAATCAAAGGTTTGTTTACAAAAGGAAAAAAAAGATCTGTCTACTGCATTAAAGTGGATGTAATGAAGTGCTAGCTGCAGCAGAAGCAGGCAGGGCTGGGCTTGCAAGCCTCTATCTGAAGAATTGCTAGCATGCATGAGCTGGGCTGCTTGTCCACTTCAGGCTGGATAGCTTTCAGTGATAGGAGAGGTCCTACAGCCACCCATTTGCTGATTACTATAAATAGTGGTGCTGGAGTAAGGGGAGTGCAGCTGCATAGCACCGAAAAACCTCTGCAACCCTCAAAACACGAAGATTGAACCAGTAAATGGTTAAAACAAAACACACCATCACTCTGTGGTAGGCAGAGATGCAGGCCAGCTCATTCCCTGAGCCTGGCTTGGGCAGCATTCCCTGCAGGTCACTCATTCGAGCTTTTGGGGAAGAGGGTGGCTTTGAGAAGCGCAGGCAAAAAAAGCTTTTGTTAGGGAGTGTTTTATTTGCTTCTTTTGTTTTTCCTAGGGGGGAAATATTAACTGAATTATCTGGCCAGACAGAAAGTTCAAAATATTTCTGTGGAGTAGATATCATTGGATTGGGGCTTCTATGAAGAGTGATTTTATTACTGACAGATGAAGTCCATCTTGATTTGTCTTTCCCTTAACTGTGAAGTGACCCTTCAGAAGGTGAAAGGTGGCTCAAACTCTGATTAGCTGAGATTTGGGGATTTCCTGAATATAAGGTTACATGTTTTGCCAAATGATACGGCCACAAATCCTCAGGCTTGCTCTAAAATTCCAACTTGGCTCAAAGAAAAAAAGAATACCACGTAATAACATAATTTACACAGACTGTTTCATGTGACAGTGTTTTGTTTTTGCTAGCTACTGTTTTCTCTCCATGTTATTTTTTAACAGTAGATCTTTAGTTTAGGCTGTATTTCAGGCATGCCTTTTCATCAATATTTATGTACAAAATACCACTAAGAATAAAAGAAGAAATGCAGATTTTTCTTTTTTCTTTTTTTTTTTTTTCCGGGCTTGCCTTTAGCATACACAGAGAAGTGATAAATATGTTCAAAATCCAAATGGAAAATTTTCAGTATTGTAGGTATCATTTGTCATGAAAGAACTAGTCATTCAGCAAACTATTTGTGTAGGTAATTTCATAAGACCATTTTCTCGTTGTGATCACAGCATTTCCCCCAATGGCAACAACTGCTTTCATGTGAAACGAGTAGTAAGAACATGTATTGATGTATGTTTAATTTCGTTTAATGTAATTGAACACCTGGAAGTAGACAGGACCATAATCATGTGAGCAGCTAGGTTTCCACAGAACCTCAATTTGCAAATGGCTACTACAGTTATTTAGTGTCTAATCTTTGTTCATGATCCTCAATTTAGTGGCCTGTGCACATTGTTAGGGTTGGTTTGACATCTGGCCAATATTCCTAACTGCTTACTATTAAGTGCTTAGCATGCTTGTTGCTCTGTGTGAAATTAATATATATTAGGATTCACAATGGTCTTGTTGAGGTAGGGGTTGTACAGGAAATTCAATGGCAGGAATTAGGATAAGAGACTAAACTGTGTGTCTTCTAGATATTAATGAGAAAATCAGTAGGGTGATGACTAGCAGCAAATAAGATAGTTTGATTTGTAAGCATTGATAATGGCTCAGTAAAATGGGTTTCATTTGTAGAAGCACACTGTCACAGAGTGAGAAGTTGGTAGCTCAGTAGTATCTGTGCAAACAAGCTCCATCCTAGTGAACTTTTTGCCTCTCAGATCTGTGCTGTGTTTGTATTAGCTGGGTCTTTAAATACAGAATAAATGAGCAAGAAAAATAACTCTCTGGCAAAAACTAAGATGAACACTTCATAAGGTGTTTAAGAAAAACAATCTTGATTTCCTTCTCTCCCGCCTGCCTTCTCTGCCTTCACAGTCTCTGCTTTCTGCTCATGTCCAGCTAAGATAATATAGTAAATGTCTGAGTTCTCGCAAGTAAGGCTGTCACATTGATGTTTAACTGACTTTGAAACACTGCAGCTGTAAAGGGGAAATGAATTCTGTTCTCTGTCAAAGCCTGTAAAAGAGTGTTTGTTTTAGCAGCTACTGAAGATGGAAGTGTTTATTCCATGACTGCATTGATTGTCAAAGCTGGACATATTTTCTTGTATTAATAATATTCAGATTTTTTCATTAGTTATCATTTCCTGTTGGTTCTTGAAAGGAGTATTGAGATGCTGATCACTGTCCCAATCTTTTCAGCTCTTCTGAATCTTTTCAGCATTTGAATGGAAATCCTGGAATTCCTTTAGGGTGGGGGTGTATGTGTGCACAGGCATGTGCGATTATGTATTATATAAAACTTCTAAAGCACTTGAAAATGTCTGATACTTTTTGATCCCAAAAAGCAATAGCTTTTTTTTGCAAGAGACAGAGGGTTAGCTCTTCCAGTTTGTCAGGTGATGGAAGACTATACCTAATATGCATGAAATGCAACTTATTACTCACCTTGTTTTTTTTCAGATGACTTCTGTCACAGACTTTTGCTCCTGATACATAGAGTTCTCTTGATATGAAAAGACTGACCAGAATCTGGATGCTTCCTGTTACTGAAACATATGTTATGCTGTGTAATTTATTTCAAAAGTAGCTTATCGCATGCACCCACCAAATCCCAGCCATTCAGCACAAACTAAATCCTTCTGGAGTGTTTCTGATGCATTGTTGATATAGCGAGGGGGGAAAAAAGGTGAGGTAATGGAGTTGAGTATTTTTGGTTTGTTTGGCTGTTTAAGATAGATCATCTAGAGCTGAAACTTAATTAAGTATAAGGGTTTGAAACTGGAAACAATAACCATGTTAAGTAAGCCTGTCACGATCTTGGCATCATTAGAAGAGAGAGCAAGCAGTGAGGGAAGCTGGATTTGTGCTGGTGCTGCCTCCGATGGTATGTAACTTACTAATTACTTTTGCTGTGAAATGCTTGGTAAAAAGCCAAAATACTGCTTCCCTAGTTCCCTAGGATCCTTGTTTTGAGAGGATTATACTTCCTAGTGTTTTTACAGGAATTACATGGATGCCAGAATGTTTCCCGAGCTGCTCTTTGATGATTGGTACAATATAACAGGGGAGGCTTAGAAAAAATTACTGAGGAAATGGGTAGGAGAGAGATAAAAAGGTGTGAGAATAAGTGAACCTGATAGTTGTGTATTTATGAGTCTTCCCTACCTTTGTCATTTTTAGTCTGGTTTCTGAAGGAAGTGAAACCCATGTGATTGTGACTGAGATAAAACATGTTTATGTGCGTTTGTGGGATAATGTGTGTTTGCCCTTTTCTTCCTCTGCCCCAAAAGGAACTGCGCTTCTACAGGGTATAAGAAATTACGTCATCAGGTATATGACTGTCATCCTGTTAGTGAAAGAAGGACCTTACCTGTTGACAGCCCTGGTGTGGCATCAGAAAATCATTATGGAAGAGCAAAATTGTGGATGGCTGAGGGCACAATGTCGGTCAAGTGCATGTTTGTCAAACTAAATTTCCATGCTCCTCACTTCACGTGTCAGCTGGGGATTGAAACACCTTTTCGTGCAGCAGAGGGATGATGAGGTTTAAGACTTTTTATATTAAAAATTAGAAGATAAGTGATATGAAGATGTTGTCTTATGTGCTTCAGAATCTGTTGAAAAAAATACACACCATATTAATATAATCTTTTGAAATATATATGAGCATTTAAAATTTACACCCTTTCTTTATAGAAAAGCGTGAAAAACTCCATACACTGAGAAATTCAGATTAAATATGCAAATTATGGATCCTTTCATTCTGCAAAATTAAAATTATTACTAATAGTTGTAGTATTGTTTTTAATCTATGAATTACCCATAATGTCATGTCTTGACATACTCTTTTTTTCTTTAAGTCTCTTGATTTTCCAGGTAGAGGCAGAAAGAAAATGTACAGTGTTCTCTGGCAGTGGATCTGTACAGGCCTTCATTTGTCCTTCCCCACATCTAACATAATGATTTTTACTGCCAGTGCTGCAAGTTGTTTGTTTCAGCCTCAGATAATCAATCTGATTAAATATCTTGGTGGTATTTGATATTGTACAGAAAGCATTAGAAGTGGCAGTAATATTTCACTGAGCTACTGCTTATGTGGAAAGCTTCATTTTAATAGTCTTGGTGATAACAAAAACTCACTGAAAAGAGTGAGGTGTTCGTATGTATTTATCTTTTGGTGCAAGTGATTGTAGACTTAGACCACTATGAGAATATTTCTTATGTGCTTACTTGCTATTTGGATGAGTGAAAGCAGTGAGATTTATGCAGTTAGTCTACACTAAGTGTTACTCAGTAAAATGACTCTGGGAAAAACTTCTTTGAATGGTAACATGGTAGAGCCAAGTGTCACAAACTCAGGCTATTACTGGCCAGTTTGTGTTGGTCAGGTTTCTGTGTGGTAGGAGATGCCCCTGGTCAGTTCTGATACTCCTGGTAAGGACAGTTTTAGCCTAGGCTTCATTATTTCTAAATTTCAGTGGTTGGAACTCTTTGCTTCAACTTACCTTATAAAACGACACTTAATAAAATTTTCCTACTGGGATTTTCCTTAGGAAAGCCCATCACTTGGCAGCTTCCACGAGGGCTCACCAGGTCCGGTGCCTGCTGCAGTGTCTTTGAAAGCCAGGAGTCATAGTTTTATCCTTTAAGTCTCATGTGTCTTCCTTTCTGTCTTAAAAGTCAGTTTCAGAAAGACTAACATTTTTCTGCTTCATAACATCAAGGCAGAAATTAACTTTACAAATTAAAAGGATCCCAACAATCAAAACGAAATAAACTTAGTTTGTAGTGAAAACTTTCTTCATTCACCTTCCTCAGCATTTAAAAAAAAGTCACCACATATACCACTGTGCCTGGTATGTGTATAAATGCAGACCTGGCTTAGCTTCCTGACTACAGCAGAAAAAAATTCAGGCATACTTTTTAAGGAATGGTTATTTAAAAAAGAATGTGTTTTTGTTGCACCATGATTATATATTTAACAGGAAGCTAGGTTGGAGCCTTTATGACTAAGTCTTATTACTACTGCTGCTTTTGGTTTCTAGGAGATGATGACTATAATGATATGTAAGATCTTCAGATAGGTAGCATAATCTTGGACGACTTTCTTTTTAGTCCCATGGCATTGTTCTCAATTTTTGTTTTATAAAGAAACAAATGAAGTTCAAAACCTGTATCAATATAATATTTTCCTTTTCCTTCCAATTTCTTGTTAGTCTGTATGGACTATAAGAAGATGGTAATGGGACCATTTAGTTCTTCATGTGCTCAGGTACAAAGTGTGACAGGAAGTCTCGTTTATAGAGGAAAAACATTGTTTTTTTAAATCGGCAAGATATAAAAAAATAATTAACTCTTTGAGATGGAATCAAGCAGGGATTATTGGGAGGAATTTTTTTTCCCCTCTTGCATATGTTTTTAAAATAATTTTCTTATTGACAAAGGTAAGTATATAATGAGAATAGCAAGCATTCCTTGTCCTCATGCCATTTGCTGCTTAGGAACAGTATTTACCTACAATAACTGTAGAGGCTTGCATGAGTAGTAACTCATGCAATAACTCCAGGTAACTCTTTCAAAAAGCCTTGTGTGGAAAAGAAATAATTTGGGACAGAGTTTAGTTTGAGATTCAGAAGCATTAAGTGTGAATATTTTTCTATGGACCACCAGCCCTGTTCAATTACTTTGGTAGCAATGCAGATGCGTATATTTTATGATTGTTCTTTAAAATACCAAGAATGTTGCTGTCAGAGTGCCTTTTACCATCGTATATTACCATGATTTGACAGCTGACAAAACAAGCATTTGAAAGCTGACATTTGTGCCAGATGTCTTTCATTATATATTTTTACAGGCTTAATTTTTCATGTGTGCACTTTATATTGGCAGCTTTAATATATTTTGCAGATGAAGCTTAATTGTTTTTCTTTTGTGCACATTTATATTTTAGTAGATTAAAATTTTACCACAAAATGTACTTGTAATTTAAATTGCTGTGCAGAAAGTAAAAGCTTGCTGAAAACATGACCCAGAAAGGTTCAACCATTCTTCAGACTTTAGGAGTAGAAAGTATCTTATTCTGGTAGAGAAGCTTTTGACCACCTGAAGCTTAACACTATTATTCTTTTTATCACCTTTTGGTGGACCTTGAGAAACTCATGTGATACTGCTTTAAGGAGCTGAGTCCTGTTATCCATAATCATGTCCGTTATTTAAATTTTTTTCGCTGGCTTAGCTAGATTATGGCAGTTTATGAATCTTTGACTAACAGGTGAAGTACCTTCTGACATTTCATTTCCTAATGTGTCTGAAAAGTGCCTCCTAAGAAGGAACTTAGGCAGTGGAGTCCTTTGGTGGTCCCATAGCTCACTGCATATACATTCACACCAGCTCTCAGCCCCTTTTCACAAGAATGTTTTAGGAGGTGGTAGTGGAGGGTAAGAAACATGATTTAATACTTTAACAAGTGTCAGAAGTTAAGCAGGGTAGAATTAAGTTATATTTTTATTTTCCTTTTCTCAAAAATGGCTAGACATCTCATAAATGCTTGTTACATATGAGGATGAAATGATGGTGTTGGAAATTTTTTTACAGGCTGTGTTGATGGAAGGGAGGTTCTGAAATAAAAAATAGTCACTACTGTGGTATTTTCCTGTGGTGACAGGAAGTCAAGTTGTAAAATTGCCAACTTGCCCAAACCAGATTAGAGTTTTAAATACCTGTAGTAAGCATCAGAACTGTCCAGTGGGTTGTCTCAAGGTGATCCTCAGTCTCCCTCAAAGGTTCATCCTGGCTCATATTCTAACAGGACTCTCTTGAGAGCGTTCTTGCAAAGGAAATGATTTTGGTAAGTTAGTTCTTTGATGACCTCTGCCTGTTAGAAAATGAATGCTGCTAACCTGAAGTTGAGCTGTCTGTAGTGGCAGCAATGACCCCTTTTCCTCACTCCCTCATGGTGGCAAGATAAGTGGAAAGGAACAGGAACTGGCTGCCATTGCTTGTGCCCTAATATGTTTATGATCCTCTTCCAAATAAGATTTGTTTGGAGAAAACAAAATGGTGGGAAAAAGACTAAAAGCAATAAGATGGTAAGGTTATCCACTAAAGTCTGCTGCAAATGATGGAATAAAATTTCATGGTTATTTTTAAAACAATAAATGTAATTGTTGCCTCGTTTGTTTGTGGGACATAATGTCCCACCCACATACACACACATTCTTTGCTCTACTGTACTTTGTAAAACTCTGTTTGCTTCTAATGTTGTTGCTGTAATACTGTCCTTGCTTCTCTCAACTTATCCTTTAAGAGCTTTCAAATAATGATTTGAAATGTTAACACTTCTCTTTTTGAAAAATAGATCTTCAGCTTTCCAAATGAGCACCGCTTTGAATTGTACTTATGATACTTTTCATTTTTCTGCATAAAGAAACCAAAATGGAGTGCTGTCATCCTTTGTTTCCCTTTGGTAAAAGAAACCATAAAAATGAATAGGACCTAATTTGTGCCAGCAAAACTGGTAATGTTATCTACATACATTTGAACACCATTCAGAGTTCTAGTCTTATAAAAATCTTCTCTCTTCTCCCTTTTCTAAATGCAAAAGTTTTGTGCATTTTAATATAGAAAAGTCATGGAGATAAATGAGAAATTTGAACTGCAGAAAGGCTTTAAAAACTTAAGATACTTGTTTATTCTACCCAAGTGACAAATGTTTTTGGCAGAGAGACTGTTATGGCATGTTAGTTCCATTGTAAATATATTAATTTGTATATTTGACTACAGATAGTATGATGGATATTTTTATAACCATACTTTAAGGCCATGTTTTATTCTAAGATATTACAATCTCAAAGTACATAAATTTCTGTTGCACTGTTTATATCAGTAATAACCAGGAAATTCTAAATTAAGAGTGACACTTATTTTTCATGTGCAAGTGTATTCTAAGGTTTCTGTTTCCAGATCTCCTAAACTCAGAGCTAGAGCAATGATTTCAGTACTCATGAATTTCTGTGCTTGTTTTAGTATGGCATTGTTTCAACATAATTATGTGAATTAAGTGTTCATATCCTTTCCAAATATCTCAGGATTTGGTCAATAGATGTAGTTAAAAGTCCAGCCACTTGTGATTCCAATAACCAAGTAAATAAATAAATAGTCAGAAACTCTGGCAGAAGCGGAGAGATTGGGCTGTTGCATCTAGTGCTGTTCTACAAATTAAATGAGTGTTTAGTCTTCTCCCAAGTGTAATACACAAATGGATGTTACTGAAATATGCACTGTTATTATCAGGCAAAAGATTTAAGAGAAAAAAAAACATAGAGTAACAATTCTACGTTTCACATAAATGCCTTTTATTCCTCTCCTCCGCATGCTGTTTTCTTGTCCTTTTTCTATCTACTGGTGTTACATCACTTGCACACTTGGTTTTTAAAGGCTCTTGTGAAAGTATCACTCTATTACTTCCAGCTGAGTAAGTACTCAGTTGCACCTCATAAGCTTTCCAAGTCACGTCTTACAACAGTGACAACCCTGTTAGGAAAACAACTGAGTTTTTAAAGGCCCGTTCTTGTTCTCGAGCCCCGTGCTGGCGATGCTGGGGGCTGATTGCGGGCCCATCGATGAACGATGCTGCAGTAATTTCAATTATTCTATCCAGCGGTGATGGAGATGTTGATCGGTTTTCAGATACTGATCCTGTTCCTTAATATAGCAGTTGGCCACATGTGTGAGCTCGTCCTGTTAAGAAATGGCCTTCGGGGAAAACGAGTCCTGAAACATTTGGGCTTGGAGTTTACGCATTTCCTAGGAGCTGTAAAGTTAAAGAAGAAATGGTGGACAATTTCAAAGGCAATGCAAAGTATCACTGGCCTATGTCCCTGAAAAGCTAATAAAACAGTCTTTGTAAGACAGTATAAGACTTATTTCCTCGATTGCATTTGGTAAAAACTGTCTTAAACTTTTAAACAAAGTCCTTGGGCTATTCAAGTGCTGTCAGTAGTGAAAAAAAAAGTTGAAAGTGATATGCAAGGATGTTTTTCTTCTAGGGCAAATTCGACTATTCAACCTTAATGTCAACAGCTTTTGTCACCAGGAATGTAATATAACCAATAGCAGAGTAAAATCTCAGCCCAGCTGCTTAGGGATGGTTCCTTTCCTGTTGTAAATTAGTGGGAATTCTTGTGGAAGAGGCTTTCCACATCAGGAGTGCTTTGGAGAGTGTCAGCACAGGCATCAGCTGCCTTTCATTTGCCTGTCTTAACTGCACGTTATGTCCATCTTTGCTCTGCAAAGTTGTGTGTAAATAATTACCTGTCATCCCACAGATAGGCCAACAGAGTTGTGATAGGAAAGCCATCTTTGAATGGCATGTACACAAAAGGGCAAGTAGTTTTTCTGTGCATTTGGTTGTATTTGAAATTATTCTTTGCTGGAGTTTTTCTTTGAGCTGTTTCTCTTCAGCTGTGTAATTTCAGAAGACAGCTATACTTAAAGTTCAGATCCTCATGGTAAACTGCTAGCATTCTTGAGTCCATTTTTTAACATTTTGGTGTTTTCTGCTGAATTATTGGTGCTTGGTTTACTCACCTATCTTTAGCCAAACATTTTTGTCTGATAGGGCAAATTTCATTATCTGTGGAGAAAGTGTGTTTAAGTTAAGATCCAAGGACGTTTGTGAAGGACATATGTGTATGTGTGTGTGTTTGTGTGTGTGTGTTCAAATATAGAAATAAGAATAAATCATCAGGTCTTATTTCTTTCTGACCTTTTTAAACTATAAAAATGTGTTTCAGTGGGTTTCCTCAATACTGTACTGTGTGGAAGCTTTGTACTTTTTTTGTTATTCCTTGTTCTTAGCTTGATTTTCATTGCATCTTTCATTTACTTTGGCCCCTATGAAATATGAGAGTCAGATTTCTAATGTACAGCATGTTGGAACAGGTTTTACTGCATCTCCTTTCTTTCCATTTGTGTGTTTGCGTACACACAGGTTTGAGAGTTATCTTGCTTGCTGATTAGGCCATTTAATTTCTTTGCAGGGTTGAAAAGATTTACTTCTGTAGATCAATAAAAATTTGCCTGTTTTGAACTTAACTTGCAGTTGTTACGTGTTTTTGTACTTTTGGTAGATACGACTAACTGATTTTAAATTAACTCTTGGTCAGAAATCAACAGTATTGGGAGGGAAATGCCTCAGGCAAACCAGGTATATATTCCAACTCTTGGGGTGGCTAACATTTTCTGCTTACTGTCAGAAGCACTTCAGAACTATGTTACTTTGTTTTCATATTAAAACTGGATTCAAGTATTGCTCTTGCTTGAACTTCCTTTCCTCCCTGCCCCCCCCCCCCCCCCCTTTTTTTTTTAATTACTATTATTTGTGTATGTGCTTAAGGTTTTCTAACCTTAATGAGACTTCTAGAGAGGTCAGGGTACTATTCAACTTGGCTGTAGAACTGTGGATTTTAAGTTTAATATGATAGGAAGAGTTTTCTTTTAATATAAATGGTTGATATGGTAGTGTTTGTTCCTGATGGCATTTTGAAAGCATCTGCTATCATTAGGATATACTTGAGCTTTTTTGAAGTATAGTTGAAAGAATGAATTCTGATGGCACCTCTAATATATATTCAAGTCCTTTCTAGGCACAATTATAGTAATTTGTGATTTTTGTATTAAGATGGACAGCAAGGAGAAATGTTCTTAAAATTTGTTTATATAGCTATTCTCTCATGATATTTGTACATGGTGTTTCATAAAACCTCTCATTAGCTGCTTTAAGATAAGCCAAAAGAAAAAAAATCTGATAATAGTATGTAAAGTTTGCTTTGTGGAGTTAGTTGTTTAGAGGACTCTTCTATGTTTTATACTGTTGTTTTCTAGAAGCAAAGCAAAATCATGCTGTCTTTTTCCTAAGAATGCTAATTTTGACAGTTGGAGCAGTTGCTGAGGTTATTGAGGTTTCTAATGCCTCTATCACACTCTCTGGCTTTATGTGAGCTTTTTAGTTATTTTGGCTTAATAATTTATGCCTTTTTTTTTTTTTTTAAACTGCCAAGGTTCCTAAAAATGGGGGCAGTAATAGTTTGTTCCTTGACACACTTTTGTGTTTTACTGGGACAGAGAACTCTTTAGGGAATTTTACAAAACTTCTGTAATTATAACCATGGATCAGTTTTTTCCTTTGAGAAACCAGGAGGATACATGTTTATTTCTGCAGCAGCATGAAGTGAAGGGTTGCAGCAGCCAGTCCTATGCTTAGTTCTCCAGGTTGTGCTGCTTGTGCAAAGGTATTGATCTTTAGTGTGTTTAGCAATCTTTGCTGGTTGCCCCTTTGTACATTTCAGGATTTGTCAGACATGGGATATGTTGCCCTGGAAGAGGGTGCATTTGACAGGAGGCTTCATGCTCTCCCATTTGGGGCTTTTCCAAATATTACGAAGCACAATTTAAGTTTTGCAGGAATGTTCAGGCACTAATTTCAGTCTTAATTTTAAACATATGTTGTATTAGTTGTTTAACGCTTAAGAGGAACCTGAATGTTTCAAGGTGTTTATTTGAAATCCTAGTTCACAAGGAGACTTCTTTCAAGAACTGAAATCTGTTGCATTTGTGTAATAAGGAACAGAAATTAACATGCTACCATATATACTTGCTTACTGATAGCATTAATTAATGGAAGTACAGTGTTTATTTAGAATAATACTCCTTGGAATAACACGGGAAAAAAATCTCTACAATTTTTTACAAAAGGTTATGAATTCTAAAACTGAGGGAGTGCTGACATGCCTTTTCACTGTATCATAAAGTAGGGAAACCTTGTTCTGTTTTTTTATTAAGTTCTGTACAAATCCCGTGATTACTTGACTTACTGGATTATCTTTTAAACCTTTTTGACTGCACGGAAGGGATGCACTGACGTGGCACTTGCTGCGATCGTTGGAAACCCAGAAGATGTTGCTTTGAGTGGTCAAGTGGAACCTGCTGTGTGTTCTGTAGATAACAAAATTTAAAAGCACAGACCTTTAACTCCCCACTTATACCTGGTGTTTGTATGGTACGTGTGTTACCTAGGAAGGCTGAGCTGGCAGAGGCAGAGTACACAGAGCAGCATTCCGCAGAACTTGTGACTTTGTACCCAGAAAGTGTTTAGCAATCTGTAGAGGTTGTAACAGCAAACATTTTAACTAACTTCGAAAAAGTTGCTATTACAGGAAGAAAATAATAATTTAACCTTAAATAAACACTTTCTTAAACTTAAGGAATAAAAGGTTTTATTCCTACTTTGTGGTTTTGTTTCTGCATGGACTGTGAACATGTGCAAAGGTTTTGACTCTTCTTTAGTGTAAGAGTTCATCATAATGGATGATAGGTAGGACAATTTTATACATTACAAACAGCAAAAAAAGATAGGTTAGTAGGTAGCTGAGTTAGGAAGAAAAATCAGATTTTGACATTACTATGTAAATCTGACTAATCAGTAAAAAATACATTCTGAAACACATACTTACTGTGAGTCTAAGGTGTGTGTCTTGGCACAGTGCATTGGCTTTTTATCAAGTGGACAAACTATAAGGTAAGCACAGTAGGTATCAGGAAGACTAAAAGCTCAATTCTGGAGCAATATATTATTGCCAGGATGTAGTAGTTATGAGGCCATAGGAAGTGTAATAGCAATAATGATAGTGAAATTGAGGCAATTTGAAATGCTTTTAATTCCATCTGGAAGTGGGTGAGCACCTTCCTTTTCTCCCCTTATGGCTCTGTGAGTATCTTTGCAATCAGGTTGTCTTTAACCCCTGATAGGTTTTGACTGCTGAACACTAGTGGAACGTGTTGTATTTTGGGTATTTTTGTTGTGCTGTTTCTGAAGCACAACAAAAATGATCCTTTAACATGAGTTTATTTGTCAGCCTTGGATAAAATTAATGTTACATACTCTGGAGTATATCTAGATCCATACTACATGGAAATGAGCATTGTGTCTACCTGAAAGACTGATGTGCTGGCTTAGCACAAAAATATGTGTTACCATACTGATTTAGGTGGGCAGAAATTTCTGTGCTTGGGCTTAAGCTGAGGGCTGGCTCAAACTAAGGAATAACTTCCTGCTTTCTTCCTGTGCTTGTGTGTCACGTAAAGGTAAGTGGAAGATAGTCCAGTTCTGACACATCTGTTACTCAATGGTGTGGAGTTTTAGTGCTATTTAAGGAATAAAGTAATGCTGCTGATTTGTTTGTCATTGTTTGTTTGGATAGTGAATTCTGTGCTGTAGAATTTCAGTGAGTAGTTTAAACTATGAATTTAAATATTGAATAGAATAGTGTTTCCTAAGCAGCTATTTAAACAAAACATTGTCGGAGTGATGTTCAAAAACCCTGTTTTAATTGGCTTAGAAAGCTAATTAATGAGAGGGCCTTCAGGTCTTGAAAAACTCGAGAGAGTTTATATTTGCTTTTCAGATTTAAAAGGGGTTATATAATTGATTAGGATGAGCAGCCTCTGCATTTCAGACTATAAAAAGGGAAGATAGCTCCAAAGACACCAATTTTCCAAAATAGCTTGGATATATTTAAAAACATAATTAAATAATAACTAGTTTTCACTTAGGTACTGTTTCTGCAGAAACTCTATTAGTTATTGAATATGCATGAAAGAAAAGGTTAACTATTTGTCTTCTTAAACATATTTTTTTATTTTTTAACTCAAATTTCTGAATTTTTTAGCAATGGAACAGCTCTCCTCCTTCAGTATATTCAAGATGACCATGCATTTCTAATGGAGACTTACAGGGAAAATGCCCTAAAGAGCCATGTGCCAGCTGTGGCCTTTTGGACCACTGTTGGGAAACTGCTGCTTTTTAATATTTAATTCTTTTGGCCACTGCATGAACATGCATTTTAGTAGCGTTAGTACTGTAAAAATCATAACACTGACTGTCATGATTTTCTTCTTAGATAAATCTCCTACTATTACAACATTATTCCAGCTTTTTAGTGTTTGGTCTGCTGTATTGGAAGATGTGTAAGTTTTCACACTTGAGTAACTATACATGTGGAATCACTTAAAAATGAGAATAAATACATTTCCACATATGGACTTTTCATGAGCTCTGATTTTCAAAGCAGCAATTAAATTAAATACATTCTTTTTCTTCTTCCTTTTTTTTTTTTTTTGAAAACCTTTGCATAACATATAAGAGAGTAACATGTACTTTATTAAATAGGGTTTATAAGAGAGTAACATGTACTTTATTAAATAGGGTTATCTCCTGAGCTGGAAATTAGGTGTGCTAATTTTTTTCCTCGATTCAGCACTTATGACATGAGCAAGTCCAGCTTTTGTAACAGATTACTCTGGACATACCAGCTTGAAGATTCTCAAAATACAATTGCAGAACTGCAGACAGTAACAGAAAAAGGTTAATATGCTTAAATTTATTCTTGTGTTCAGGCTGAAAAGATGTCGAATGAAGTCTGAGTTGCTGTGTACTGAAAGCTTTCAGGTTTTGGTTTAGAGCTTCTTACATGTAATTCATTGAGAAGATTAGAAATACTTGAAAACAACATTTTTTCAGTCTGTAGTACTATTTCTGTGACATTAGCAGACCTCTTGAATCTAGTGACTTTTGGCTTTGATTTTTTTAAAGGCAATTTCTTGTTATGTAATTATTTCATTGTGTTCATGTTTGAGTTGAAACCTGGTATGCTGGGTGTTTGCCCAGATTGCCCATGATAGCTTTTCATGCAGGCTACCAAATGTGCACAGCTGCCCAGGGCTGGTGCATGCGCTTTGCCCTCCAACAAAGGTACAGCAGCATCAGCTGTGCCCTTGTCACTTTTAGCTGTGCTCTCCTCTTTACCTGAAGGTAGTTAGGAGTCACTTCTAATGGCAAGTTCTAGTTAAGCTTTGTATTTTACCATGATATTAGTCACAAATGGTTTGCTTTGATTTTTGTTTCTTGGTGCCAGGGTCTGTAAGATAGCAGTCAGTAGGTGCTCAGCCTGAGAATGTTCATATGTAAATTCTGCCTTTTCTAGGCACACATCTTGTGATCTGCCTCAGCTCTGTGTCTTTCCTGTGCCAAGTGAGTGCCAGGCTGCTGAAGTGCTTGATGTTGAGTGTATGCTGGAGGGTCCTCTCTCTTTCTCCACCTGAGTTTATTTCATTATCAGGACAGCAGGCAGGTCTTGTCTTTTTGATGGCCTAGGGGCAGCTCTAAAGAAGCAAGGCAGTTAAAACCAAAGTATGTGGTCTTTGAAATGCCTCTTGTATGTAATTTATTCAGAGGGCCTGTTTTCTAGCATTCCACCCCTCCTCATTTCTAAACTCTCAATGAAGACTTTGTGGGAAGTCTGTGGGACTTTCTGAGATGTCCATAATACCTGTCTAAAATGATTCAAGTGCAAAAGTTCATTAGGTGCTGGTGTGTCTCTGAGATGCTGCCTCAGCACCAGAATCCTGCTTTAAAGTTGCCTCTGTCACATGTGGCTGTAAGGGCAACTTCAGGAGACAGGTGACCTGTTGATTGACAGAAACTTCATGCCATGAAGAGCTATTCTGACCCACTTCATCCATCTATCTGGGCTAGTGGTTACACTTCTACATGAAACAGGAAAAATCAAAGATGCCCAGGTGAGGTTCAGCTTTACTTGCTGTCACAGAGCTGGCTAAACAAGGGGATAAGAGAATTCATTAAGGTTTCTCTAAGCAGGCACACCTCTTGTGTCAAAATTACATCAGTTCTGTGAGGTTGTTACGGATTACATACCTGGAGGATTACGTACCTTGGAGTCAGATCTTCATCCTTCATCTTTGAGTGAATCAGAATCTGACTGCTTTTGTGATGTTAATGTTGATGTGCTGGTACTTCTTGGTAAAGGTGTTTTCTTCTTCTAAGACAGCTTGGTGTCTGATACAGGTCTGAAATCTTCCACCAGTGTAGTTTTGCCCTCCATGTCTGTAAAGTCACTGTAGCACTAAAAAAGTGCTACTTTTCCCCCTTATTGGATTTCTTCCTTTACTTTGCTATGTCTTCAAAAAATTCTGTGTTAAAGATTATTTACCCTGAGAAGTCTTTCTTTAAAACTGTAAACATTTCTTTGAACACTAATCGCACCATACTGAGAATTACTGAGCTCTAGCCTGTGGGTTTTGTGAATATAGAGTTGGAAAGTTTTTCTTGGAGAATCTGGTGACTGTGCTCAGCAAAGCATGTATCTTTCAGGTGTCTTTGAATCCCCAAGTTGGATGAATCTTTTCATAGTTCAGACTGTAGCAGGACATGATGGTCCAAATAATGTTTGATGGGTTCATCATAAATGAGGAACTTAGACTTTGGTAGTTGCATTTAGAAGTTGTGAAGTCTCCATCCTCGGAGATATTCAAGGTGCATTTGAACCATGTCCTGCTGTAGCTGATCCAGCTTTAAACCAGTGGGTTAGACTAGATTATCTCCTAACCTCAGCCACTTGTGTTTCCAGTGTCATTGTGCCTCCAGTGTAGTTTCCCCAGTTTGGGGAGGAAGGTGGGATGGCAGGGATAGCTTCATGCAAGTTGAAGCAATGAGAAGAAAATTTCAGACAGTATTGGCCTCTCTTTGAGATTATCTCTCTGATTGTGTAACAGCTACAGCCCTGAACCTTCCTGAAGCAGGATCAGTTGAAACCTGCAGCTGGGGATGAGGGCTGTGGCTGTTTCTCACAGTATACCCCTCTTACTTCACTCAATGTGAAGAGCTCTGGGTCTGTCCTATGATTAGAAAAGATAAGACAGAAGTTGATAGACATAGGGAAATTTAAAGCACAACAGTTGTCAACTGATCTGTTTTTTGTTCCCCCAGTCCCAGAACTAGGGGCACTAAATAAAATTAGCAGTGGTCCTTAAAATGTGGTGATATTATGCATGTGCTTCCATTTGAGGCAGAGATGTGAAGTGTGTATCCTGCTCTGGTGGTACCATCATTTGTGAACTCTCTTGCAGCATAAACCTTTGTTCTGTGCTTCTCTGTTCTGAAGCAGGAAGGGAGGGGGAGAAGAAAAGGAAATTCAGAGTTCAAGGTTCCCTAGTCCAAAGCTTTAATGCTGAAAAAAAGTACTTGGCATCTTGAGGAAGAAAAACATTTTGCCAGAAGAAATTTTCCTATGGCAATGAATTTAGTGTATGTGAATGAGGGTAACTTCATCATCTGGAAGTTGCTATTCAGTGGGAGGGTGGTTTCTGCTCTACTTATATTTGGTTGCTGTACTCATTTGCCTTTCTCATCATGTTCTTTTTCTTAACAGTAAAGAAGATAAAGTTAATGAAGGAATGATATTATATAGGTAAAAAACGTAATCATATAATGCATTTGCATGACACAGTAGAATATCCAAAGCAGGACTGATGACTGTCAAGCTACCATTTCCCATGTTTCAAAGTCTTGAGTGTGTAACCCAATTTACATTCTCTAATAATATATGCAGGAACATTCTGAGATTTAATAAGTGGGAAGCAATAAGGTTTTAATTTTGAATTGCAGCACTGATACCTTAAAGTTTTCAACTGAACTATGAAATTGTCTTCAGCTGGTCTACAAAATTGTTTACCATCAATTGTCTTTGATATGCTGGATGGCTCACTTTGGGTTTTATGTGTTTGGATGGGCAAGAAAAATCCTGGTGATGACTGTTCATGCAGTATTTTCCCTCGTCCAAGACTGAAGGAAATTATTCTCTTTGTTACCACCTTGTGGAGTATTGGCTGCTTTAGCTCTGTGCTAATTCTGTTTTTTTTTTGAACCACTGTGTCATGGTTGGAGGTAAGGGATCTTCTGACCCTCATGGTGTCTTTTGGAAGGTAAATTGAGAGGATGGAGAGAGTCTTCTGCTGACCCTTTGAAATTATTCTGACACTTCCATTGCTGCTTTGGTGGTGAAATGAGCCCAGCTTTGTAACTGCTGGTTATGACTATGGTATGCTGCCAAAAATTTGCAGGAATGCAAGAGAGGAGAAGAATTTGGACTTTAACAGCGTATACATAATCCAAAAGTGAACAGAATTTCATGGGACAAAATGAAAACAGTTATGTAGCCCATGGGGATTTCCTTTACTGAATATCAAAGGTATACTGTAAACCACTGAGGTGCAGGCACTTCTGCTTGAAAAGCTTTCAAGATCCTTTATGATGAAAGTAGTCAGGCAGTTGAACTGTAAGGGTTGCTATTGCTAACAAGTCTCATTAGAAAGTACACAGCAGTGTTATTTGAAATGTCCCATTGACCTCAATAGGTCTTTGTTTTATTTCTTTTTTTCATTGTTGCTGTTTGACATTGAGACTGTGTTGAAAGACACTATGATTTGATGTTTTTGGGTATGCCTGGCATTTTCATCTCAGTGGCCTGGCTCACACTAGGGCCAAATTCAACTTCGACAAACAAATGTCCTAAAATTACTAGAAACTTCATTCTTTTAAAAACAAATATTGAAATTACAGGTTTTTGCCTGTCATGGTTTCTGAAGTTTTTAGGAATAATAAATTTTTTGCTTGTTAGATGTTTTCATTTCTAGTATGTGTGTATTACGTACTTAACTGTTGGACAGAGAATTATTATGATCTGTACTAGGAGATTATAGTTTTTTCCAAATCTACAGAAATCACTACCAAGCAAAGAGCAGTCTTGAGAAAATAGAAACCCTTGCAGAGCGTCATCAACTCCTCTAGTAAACCTTGTAAGACAGAGACTTTAATTCTGAATGGGGTCTTTGAAAATGACCAAAAAACTTACTTGAAAAAGAAAAAAGAGGGAGTTAAGGATTTCTGAGTTATCTGCTCCTGATTTTCATTAAAATTCTCAGCTATCTGAAATGTTCTTCTCTCCTTTTTCATTTTAGTGCTGGTCCAAAAACTACCACTGGCAGGCATGTTGCAATTTAAAATGTCTTGCTTCCCTAGGTATCCATGCTGAAAACAAAAAGTTTTATTCAAATTGTAAAAGGCAAATATATTCGATAACTTTTATTACAAAGTTAATTTGTTTGGTGTGTGTAGATTTAATCAGAATGCTACTGAAACTCAATCCCATCTAGCAAGTACCTTCAGTGACTAATTGTATCTTGACTTTTGGAGTGGCTGTTCAGGGATCTAAGAATCAAACAGTTAATGAAAAGCAAGCTGATGAGAAGAAGAGTGCTGAAATCCGAGGAGTTTTACAGTTTTTATTTAGAAATATATTTTAAAAAAATTAAAATTAATCAGGATTTCAATAATGGTGCTTCACTTGCCCTTCAGATGTTTTATCCTTTATGTTTCTCTGACGTTAAATAAGCAGATACACAAATGATTGTACTTAACTTGGCAACTAAATAAAAAAAGCTTTTCAGAACATGAGGTACCTGAAGGCTGCAGATTTTACTGATACAACTGTTCATGTAACGCCACTTGTAAACCAAATACAGAAGAAATTGCAGGTAAAGAAAACAGAGTTCTGTGCCAGGAATACCAACCCGATTACACTTTTTTAGCTGAACTGCACACAGGGCTCCTCAGTCACTCTGTAGAACAGCAAGTGGTTTTATTCCAGCAGCCTGGCCAATATAATCAACATTTATGTGAACAAATTACAGATAACTGCAACAGGATTATCTCTACTACTTAACCTGTGATCTCTAGAAGCTCAGTGCACACACATAGTCAAGAAATCAATGGCAGTACTACAGCCAGCCTGGGTACGTAAGGAGAGGTGTAAGTTGTCCAAAAGGAGTTGGAAACAGAGGTTTGTTCCAGGCAAGATGGTTCATGGAGTTGCTGCAAGACATTTCTTGAATACCCCAGCTTATGCACTCTGGTCAGGTGAAGCAGGAATGATATAATATTCCATAGCAGCTACATGTTGGTTCTCATGCCCCCTCCACCTGCCTCCACCGTTTGTTTTTTTTTTTTTCAAAAATATTGTACAGTTTTGCTGTGTTTTACATGAGAAGCCTAAGGGACATCTTTTTGTTTGTATTGATAGGTTCCTCATTTGTGCACATTGTTCTCATTATGTACTTTATGAAAAAGGCAGTTATAGGGATAAGCTAAAGTAAAAATATAGGCAGTAGTATTGTTTTAGTAAAACATACTAAGATGTAACATTAAGAGGCATAGCCATGGGGTCAGGATAGAGGTCTTGGCTCCCATTGCAGCTAGACTGGCTGTGGCATAGCAAAATTGCATACAAGAATGTAAGGAATTAAAAGTCATAAGATTACTAGGAATTATAAGACTCAACTGTGTCTGAGTATAGAAGAATATTTTAGTGCTGTATTAAAATCAACAGTTAAACACAACTTGCAGAAAAAGATAAGACCCAGAAAAGCTGTAACTCCAGCCTAATAGCACAGATATTTTTGAGCAGCAACATATTAGTTAAATAACTCTTGAATCTCTGCTCTTAATAAAATCCAGTGCTGGAATTGTATAGCAAAGAAAACCTCCTTTGAGATTTTTATTTAGCAGCTAAATCTTATGAAATTATGCATTACTTGATAGATGAATCAAATGAAAACAAAAGGAAGTAGAGACTTAGAGTAAGCAGACTGAACTGAAGTTGTGAATTGGAATAAACAGACTAAACTGAACATTTAATACTTGTATTAACTTGAGCTGAGCACAGGTTCTGAATGTGTAGGACTGTGTGCTTACTAGTTGAGCTGTCTTGTTTGAAGCTAAGGTTAATAGCTTAAAAGTTGATTAACTTGTCATACCAGTCTCACCATACTTTTGTTTTTCCCAAACTAGATGAAAGGTTTCTTTAAGTATGGTTACTGTAGTACTGCATTCCTGATGATGCTGGTAGCTAATGACGCTCTTTGTTGTAGAAATCAGGAAATGTGGGTTGAGTCTCTGGGATCTGTGTGGCTGGAGTACGAAAATATTCTGTTTTAAAAGGCAAGGTCTTGCTGGAACAACTTGGTATGTATTGTTTCTAATACAGATCATGTGTCTGTAGGTTTTGCTTTTCAGGTGAATTCAATTCCTTGCTGTAATGCTAATTCACTTCCACTCATGCCAAGATACTACTAAAACTAAAACTGTCTTTTTGCAGTGAGACATCTCCATATTTCTTATTGTGCTTGGTATGGACATCTTGCTTCTCTCAGCAATACTGTTGTATGGCTTTTTTTTCTTTTTTTTTCCTTCTCCAAACTCCAAACATAGACTCTGATTGTTTAAATGAGCTGGCATTTAACAAAAATTAATTTCTTTACACTAATTAAAACAGCCCTTGTGCCATACTGCCTTATATTTCCATTTGAATTTTTAATTTAAATATAAAGAAATTATTCATAAATATTTACATAACAGAATGTTTGCATAAAGTGCATTTAATATATACCAAGCTCAAATGTGTGAGACTTTCTTGCCTGTTTGGCTTGTTTATCTAAGTTCTCCATGGAGTGTAGGTGGGGCAGAATTGGCATTGGTGACTAGAAAAAGATTTATGAATTTGCAATTAATGTAACTGAAATTTTAGAATCCTTGTTAGAGATTTCATTTTGACTCTGTTTCTGAATAGCAAGATAACTTTACTGAAGTTATGTTGACACAACTTCCTAAATCAAATACATCTGTAGCATGCTGGATGTTAATGAAAGGCCCTAAGGTTACTTGTTTCATGTCTGAAGGAAACATTTTCTGTGGAAATACAGCCCCTGGTGTCTCTTGAAGCCGCTGCTTGCATTGAGAGCCTCATTTAATCTCCTTCTGAACCTTTAGTCCCTTTGCTAAGTATTTGAACCCTTGAAATCTTTATTATGTACTGACATGTTATATCTAGCTACATTAAGGACCAGCTCCTCAAATATGATCATGAGGGGAATAGTTAATTTCTGTGGAAACAAGTTTAGTCTCATCTAGAACATGATGGTTGTTTGCATGAGAGGTGTTGCAGTTTAATTCCTGGCTCCCTATGTTCACTCTTAAGTAATTGTTGTACACTTCAGTGTTCTTAGCCATGTCCTTTGGTGCAAAAATGTAAATAGAAAGAGCAACCGTTTAGGTTTTCAATATTTTTTGGAGGGATTGTTGTCATTAAGGTGCACGTACAGACTCTTCTGAGGTACACCTCTTGTGTGTTCCTCATTTCTTCACAAGAAAGTAATCTAGTTTTAGCATGAACTTACTGAGAAAGCATGGTGATTTTAGTTTCCATGAGGACTGAAGTATAAAGAGAATATGCCAAGGAGTTAAGCAGTGTCATTCCTTTGTAATGTGCTTATTCTTTCTGGCTTTCCTGATAGAGATAGTGAATTGTCCTACCAAGAAGTGAGGAGAGACCAGAAATGTGTATTTGTTGTCTGCTTTTGGGATAGGTGGCAAAACTTTGTTTTCTGCAGGTTTACGGGCAACAGTGAGGTTTTGAGGAATTACAGAGTGGTTCTAAAATGACCCTTCAAATAAACTTTTAATAAGAAAAAAAGATCTGAAATTTCTTTAGTACTTCCTATATGCACTGGCTTTCCTGCCTTCTACCCCAGTTCTGCAGAATGCTGAAAAAACCCCTAGGTTTTTCATTTTTCCCAGATACATTCTCTGCAGAAGGAGAAAAACTCCCAGTATCCTCACTCAAACTTTTTTTCTTCTATGAAATATAGAACATTTTGCACATAATAGTAAATTGAAGGGTTAAGTACAGCTAAGTACTGTTATTATTTGGCAAGAAGGCTAGAAATGTTGAAAGACTGAATTCATCACAGATAATAAATTAAAAAAGAGGGTGAGTTAGAATATGAGTTGGATTTTTGGAAGTAGATTGGAAAATTAATATCCCAATAACTGTCATGTAAAATGGCAAGATACTTATACTTCTAGCCTGTATTTGTTTATTCAGGTTTTAAATCTTCTAGTTTTGTTTCGTAAGATCTTTAGAGAGTGCTCTCTAACATAACTGAGATTCAGTAGAGTAATCCTTGCTTCATTTCTGCCTTAAAAACAATTTTTTGCATCTATTTTGAGCACTGTTTTGATTTCCCATCTGCTTGAAACAGTTGACTTGCAAAGGCTGCAAGCAAAGATTGGCCGTAAAGATACAGCAAAATTAAAAATACAGCAGAATGCTTCTCTTATTTTCAGCTGACTTAAAGCATTTTTTAGCTGCTACCACAGTTACTGTATGTTGAAGAGCAGGAGGCTGTGAGGATGGACTATTTCAGCTGTAGTCAGGGATGGAAAATAATTATTGTTTAAGGATCTAGACTTTTTTTGGCAGCTGATGGTGGTGAATTCATTTGTTTTTTCTTGGTAGACCAATATATAAAAAACCAAACCAAAATACCAGTGCTCCCTTTGCCCCAACCCCAAAACTCTATTTGGCTTCAGATTATAATTCAGAGTCAGAAATAGGTGCCTTCTGCTAGATGAATGAGAGCTGCATATCTAACATCTCTTAAGTTTTCAAGAATGATATTGAATCAGTGAAGGAATGGTGAGTATAGTGCCTTTTAAAGGTTTTGTTTTCCCCTATTTTGCATTACTTTTAAGTTTTGTTTTATTATTTTACTTCATGAATAAGAATCGTGATGTTATTGCCCGTGTTAGAAAATCTGTTTTCAAATACTAACAAATCTGGACATCAGGTTGGAGCCAAGGTTTCATGACTTGACAAGGCAAGAAAGATTCAGTAGTAAGAAAAACTGAGTACATTGTCTTTGGGAAGACATTCAGGTTTCTGATAAGACTGGAATTCTGCTTTTGATTACATCATTCACGGGAAGCCACATGCATACAATTGGTATCTTAACTTGCATAAGGGAAGGCATTCTGTAGAAATACTTTTTGTTTTCTTTTGTTATGGTACTGCTATGTCCTTTCTGTTTATTTTTTGTGCCACACTGAAGTAAATTTACAGGAGAGTTTTTGTATATACTGATTTTTTAAAAAATGTGCTTAAGAACTATCACTACATTGTTTTCTATAGTCCATTGAAAATTCTCCTCCTATAAAATCTGTCTATTTGGGCTACTTGTTGGATGATGAAAAAAAAAAAGAAAACATTAAAGTATGCATTTGTTAGACTTTGTGTAATGTGGTCATTGCATTTAGTTCTGGATTTAAACTCTGAAAGGTGGTAGTGTGGGTTGAGGGAGACTGAAAGACTTCAGTATTTTGCAAAAGTTAAGGGGAAATAATTGAATAATTGTTCAGTAATTTAATTAGGATTTTAGCATGACATTTAAAATATATAATCAGTGTTTTGGATTGTTTCACACTTGGAAAACTTTGCCCTTATAAAGGAGATGGATGGAAGACAAGCCTAAAATAGGCTGCTTGGCACATGCTTAGCATCTTCAGAGGGTTTTGAATGTAAGGATTGTTTCCAATAAGATAGCTCTAGAAAAACCACAGCATTTTAATCTGTTCGAAGTTTCAGGCAGCAAGATTTCCCAGTTGTGTGATAACCTCAAATAAAACTGCACAACTGCAAAAAGCTGGAGAACTTGCACAGAAAATAATCTGGAATTATTCTATATAGTTTTTTTTTAAAAAAACAGAAATACTAAATGAATAAATCCTCCTTGTATTAATTTCTGAAGTAGTCTGTAAACTGTGGGTGCTCTTATATCCTGTGGTTCTGGGAGTTTTGCACTTGAAGCTGTAGTAAGAAGAGAATACAGGTTTCTGCTTGCATGGCACCCACTGTTCCCCAGTCTGTAACCATTCACCCACACATTGCTGAAATGTCCAAGGGATAATGAGCTGCCCTTTCTTCTCAGTTGGAATTAAAGTCTTGCTTAGTGTGGAGAAGGAGAACTCATGTTGGTGCAGTTGGTGCAAGTTGTTGTTTGTCACTTGAACCCCAGTGCAGTCTCACCCTTTTGCCAATATCTGTGGAAGCTGCACAGCATAGATGGTCCCTCAGTAAAAAGCTGGGCTATTTCACAGTGTATGCAGGGTGTTGTGGGTGCAATTCCATTCACCAGCACTGCATGTGTGCTGGCTACAGGGACCTTAGCTCCTCTACAGAATTGTCATCATCAGTTCAGAACAAAAGCCAGTTACAGATAATAACTTGCTGAAGAGAGATAGATATTATCATAGAGATAATTCCATAGAGATATTAAAGCCAGTCCTTTATCATTTAAGTGATGCTGGAAGATGGTAGCCTGTGTCCAATTAAAGGCAAAACTTATACTGGGTTTAACTGGCAAGTATTCACTTAGCCCAATGTGTCACCACTATTTTTTGTTACAATAAACTTTTAATCTGTTTATATTATTGCACCTTGTAGGCATTAATGCTTACAAGTCTAGTGGGATATTTGCTAGGTGGTTATGCTAAAAATTTATCCACTCAATTCATATTAGTGTTCAGTCTTGTCTAGTCCAGGTTTTAAAGGTGTGTTCCTGATGGATTTACCTAGCTTAGTCTAATTAACTCTGCTGGTTGATGGAATTAAAGCCTGGGGGGAAGCTTAAGCATTAACTTGGGGAGTTTAGCACTTTCTGAAGAACAATTGCTTTGTTTTAAAGTTTTAACAAGGGGCTAGTTAGGTCAAAACCAGTCGGAGATTCAGTATCACTCTTAATTTCCAGGCCAAGTAGTGCCTTAGCTGTGTGCTTCCAGAAGTTTGGGCTTTCTGAGATTCAGTGCAGCTCCTCTTCTGTGTGTAGTACAACACAAATGAGAGAAAAGGTGTTATTCTTTTCCCATATATCAGAAGTTGGAAAAGACCTCTGAGATGATAGAGTCCAGCCCTTGACTGACCACCACCTTGTCACTGAGTGCCACACTAAGTTGTTTCTTGAGCACCTTCAGGGATGGTGATCCCACCACCAATGTTTAACAGCTTTTTCCATGAAGAAACTCTTCTTGATGTCCAACCTACTGAGATACCCTTCTCTTTGAAAGGATTTAATTATCATTGGAATTTTAGATGTTCAATGTTTAAGCTTGTTTTTTCATTAAAAACAATTACTATGATTACAGTGTCTGCCTGTCGTAGGGTTTCATCCTTGTTATTTTTGAATCATTAGCCCTTTTCAGTAAATATTGACTAATATCTCAAAGGGAGGAGGAATAAATATCTTAAAAATACATTTATAACAACAGAAAGTTAAATCAAAAGGAGAGAGACATTATTAGAGGCTGAACTGAGGAAGGGAAGGTGTGAGATGCAAAGGAGTTGGCATAGGTTAGGGTGATTTCATCCATGTCTCAGGCATGGGAAGAGCTTTACAAAGTCATCCAACCACATGGTACAAATCTGTAGAAAAGTAAGCTTTGTTAGTCGTAGCACTTGTTGAATGACTCTTAAGCAAGCATTTATTATTTTACCAAAAGCTTTAGCTTAAGTAATCTGCGTTAAACAAGGTGGCCGTGGAAGTCAGCAATTCATTACGTGCATGTTAAGTTAATAATTTCAGTTTAGATTTCAAAGATTCATTCAAGATACGTTGCATTGTTGTAAGTAAAGTCAAAGCTTTAGTCTTGAGATGATAGACTAGTACTGATTAAAAGAAAAGTTAGTTCAGAAAAAGCTTGCGAACTTGTTTATTTGTTAATGTTGTTTTGTGGATTCTTTAAGAACCATTCTCTGTGGTAGTTGAAACATCTCTTATTTGGGTGTAGTCCTTCAGATAAGTAGTTTAAATTTTTTGCTAATAAAACTTTACAAGTATCAAGGTGTCAGGTCAGAGAGATTTTCTTTCTGTATACAGTAGTGGAAAAAAATTTTAGATGCAGTTGAAGAGAAAAGATTGTCTCTCTGGGAAACATAGGTCTGGCATCACAATTCCAGATGGTATATGAGGGTAATCTTTCACCTCTCTGTTGTTTCACAGTGAGATTTGATGTCATTATTTTCTCTTTTTGGGACACACTGGAAGAGTTTTCTTTGAGTCTTTATACCAATTAGGTAATTGATTATATCTTATCACGCTTTGCTGTGTATGGAAATTAACTTGTAGATGTGCATAAGGGTTGCATAATGGCATCAGCAGGCTTGTCACTTTTCTGGTGTATGCAAAAGTGCTTAGCAAAGGGCATTTTTTAATGAGGAGATTGTTTGCTTTTTCCCATAAGACTTCTGCTTCCTATTTGCAATGTTATCTCTTGTTTAGATAATTGTGGAGAAGTAGAATTTTCTTTGCCTGCAAATGTGTTGTTTTTCCTATTAAATCAGAAGCTTTTTTATTGTGTGATGGGATGAAGCTTTTTTGGCAAATCTTAGAACTGTCTGGTATCTGTTTCTGACATGGTCACTACCTTGGAAGGGTTTTAAAGCATTTCTTATGTCAGTCAGAAATGAAGAAGTGATTAAACAATGTTTATTGCGTGTAGTTACAATTTTTTGGGGGTCACAACAATCCCATGCAGTGCACAGGCTTGGGGTAGAGTAGCTGGAAAATGCCTGATGGAAAAGGACTTGTGGGTGCTGAATGACAGCTGGTTGAACATGAGCCAATGTGTGCCCAGGTGGCCAGGAATGCCAATGGCATCCTGGCCTGGATCAGCAATAGTGTGGCCAGCAGGACCAGGACAGTGATCACCCCTCTGTACTCTGCACTGCTGAGGCTGCACCTCCGATCCTGTGTTCAGTTCTGGGCCCCTCAGTACAAGACTTTGAGGTCCTGGAGCATGTCCAGAGAAATGGAGCTAGTGAAGGGTCTGGAGCACAAATGTTGCTAGGAACAGCTGAGGGAGCTGGAGTTGTTCAGCCTGGAGAACAGGAGACTCAAGGGAGCCTCCTACAATTCCTACAACTACCTGAGAGTGTAATGAGATGGGGATAGGTCTTTCTTCCCAGGTAACAAGGGACAGGGCAAGAGGAAATGGCCTCAAGTTGTGTCTGGGAAGGTTTAGATTCGATATTAGGAAAAATTGCTTCACTGAAAGGGTGGTCAGGCATTCAAATAAGCAGCCTTATTTGACGGGAGGTAAGTGGTGGAATCACCATCCCTGGAAGTGTGCAAAAAACATGTGGCCGTGGTGCTTGGGGACATAATTTAGTGGTGAATACAGCAGTGTTAGGTTAACAGTTGGACTGGATGATCTTCAAGGTATTTTCCAACTGCAATGATTCTATGATGCTGTAATTTTATGATTTTTTTAAAGTTCTAATAAAATTTAAAATGTATAAAGCATCTTAGAACTACTATAATTAAATATCGTTTTCAAATTGGATTTTTACTACTTTGAGATCATAGCTTCATTTTTTGTTATTTCTTATTTCTGCTTAACTAATAAAGGGAACTGTATGCCTCCTGTTGTTTATATATCCATGGACTGAGATTATTTCCTTGCTGCTTTATTCACTGCAATAATAAGGAAAATAAACTTAATATTTGGAATTTTTTTTTAAGTTATGTGGGTCAGGGATAGATTATGATACTAATTTAATAATGCCCTTTTAATGAATGGGAAATCTCTGTGCACATGAGAAATAATGATGGAAAATACCTGGGTAAGATAAACTGGAGTCAGAAAGCAGAGATGCAGAGTGCCAGCTGTTCTAATACAAAGCACCTTCCTTCCTAAGTGATGTCATCAGCAAACTAAGCCAGCCACTTTTTAAATGGAATTGTGATCATGTTCTGCAATGAGTGTTGACATAATTTAGGGATTTAATGTCTTTGAAAGTAGAATAATTTAGGAGGACTTCAGTGATGTTGGACTTTTAATTTGAGCAAAGTGATGAAGTTGTCGTGTCATGCGTGCTGGTATGCAGCTGGTAATTCTGTAGCTGTGCTAATTTGAGTACAGCTGTGATTAACTTTTGCTGCAAAACATTTGTAGTCCACAGTTTCTTCCACTTTCTGCTTCTCATTTGAAGTAGATTTCTTTTCCTTTGTAGTTGAAATCTTCCTGTTTCCATTCAGCTCACTTTCCATTCCAATGAAATGAAGATGGTGGTGAAGGAAGCAAACTTACTTCCCCAAAAGGCAGCTAGATGAAAATGAGCCAAGAAACAAGGAGTCTCTTGAGAAATCATTATGGACTTTTTAGACTGCTGTTTCCAGCATATTGACATCTGATCAAGGATATAAATAGCAAAGGAAAAAAAAATTACATACACTGATTAGATTTTTTAGAAAAGTGTTCATTTTGTTAGGAAAGTGAACAATATACACTTCCCACTTCACATGCAGATTTATGATAGGAAAACTGAAACAGACCTAAGCCTATTAAGGACATCTGACTTTGTTAGAAATGGTGTCATTAATTAGCTGTGATTTTTCAGACAACCCTGTGGGAAATAATTCTAAATGTTTATAACAGAGTGTAAGATAAGGATCTGCTAAAGTCACACTGTAGATGAGAGTGGTTGACCCTCCCAAGAGAAGAAGGGGAGAAAAGGATACCACATGAGATTACAAGTTGAGGAATAAATACAAATTTTCCCTCTGGTAGTACCATTACTTTGGGCATTCTAAATATGGAGATGGCAATGTCCTTATGGAAGATGTTGTGTACCATACATGGATAAAACAGGCATTGCATCCCATTGTTTGAAATTAAAAGGAAGACTGAACACACAACCAAAAAAAAATGCTGCAGGTTTCAAGGCATGATCAAGTCTGGACTAGTTAGGAGTGGACAAAAAATACTTCTCTAAAGCTAAATGCACATGAATTTGTGTATTTGTGTATTTTACACTACAAAAAATGTGAAATACATAAATAGTAATGCACATGATTTGAAAAAAAATTGCTTTTAAAAAACTCTCAATGAGAAACCAACACTGCAGATTAAAACTGATTGAAAACTATGAGTATTATGAAGAGAATTAAGGCACTTGGGAATGATGTGAAACAAATCAAAGCAAGGCAGGGCAGGCAGAAATCCAGATCTAAATCAGAAGCTTGTGATAGTAGAAAGTAACAAAAGATAAAGCAAAGCAACCCAAGGAGAAAACTGTAGCTTGCAATTAACGACACAGAAAATGGAAAGTGTATTTCTCTTGTATTTTCTTTCCTTTTTTTTTTTTTTTTTTCTGTAAATAATACTCGATATGTTTTGAGCTCTTCAGCTGATGATGAAACACTTGCCTTTCCTGTTCTGGCTGTTCTGGCTTCTAGCAGGATATGAAACAGCAAAGTAGTTGAACATACTGGGTTAGTTTGTCAACTTCTGTCCATAACTTCATGGGCTTATCTGCAGAGTTATCTGTACTGATAATGTAGACTTTTCTTTTTTATTGAGCAGCCCCACACTCACACCTAAACTTGTCACATGTGGAAAATTTAGATATACGGAGAAGTTTAATATTGTTTTAGGCAGGATGTTGCTTATTCTAGTCTTAACAGACTGACTCTAGTCTTAGATAAAATCTTGTAAAGGCTGACCAAGGTCTTGACTAACCGGGAATTAAAACATTGCATTATAATTAAAACTAACCAATATAGTTTATTTGAGAAGATCATATCTGATTTTTTAGGGGGAGGAACGATTAGTAGTTTTCATGTTATATGCTAGGATACAATTTCTTCCAGAAAGAGAGCTCATGTATACTTTAGGTGATGAAGTGCAGATTGCTGTCCAGTCTATCCTCCCCAGCAGTACCTGTGCAAGGGCAGTACAATGTTCCCTTATGAATTTTTTTAAATATTCTTTGTTATTTTTATCCATAGCCACTGTAAAAAAAAAGCCAGAAAACCAATATAGAAACAAACCTGGGACCAAGGAGTAGGAAACAAAGCTCTGTAACTCTAGTTTAACAAAAATAAATTTGCTATCACTTTTTGCCCATGTTTTTCCAGTCATTCTGCTCAGTGAAATACATACACAGAGAGAGAGCAGTAGATCACAACAGATCTTCTGGTTTGCAAATTTATTCTCTGTAATGGCATCAGGTGTTTGATCACTACACACATTAATAATGTGAATGTCCTTTGAAGGGAACCCAAAAGGAAAGGTGTAAAATGTTATCATGTGAAACCCTGAGTTCTCCTGCATGATAAATATTTGGCTTTTTGAAATAGTTTATTTTTTTAGTTCACAGATGTCTTGAATTGGGACTGTGTAATTTAAGCATTGCATTTGTATTCAAGCTCATGCTCATAGTTCATGAATGAGCAGTTCAGAAAGAAATATGATGCCAAAAAAGCAGAGTTGCATTAGCAGTATGTTTTTAATGTATTTCACATTTAGTTGAGAAATTTTTCATCAAATGACCTTTTTTTTCCTCCAAAATGAGTACTTCATTCTTTCACACTTAATTTGCTAAAATTATAGAATTGGCTCACCTATCCCCCCATCCTGAAGTCTGATGGATTCATATTTCAATAACATTTTGGCTGTAGTCTTCTATAGTTATATAAAACATAGAAATGTATTTTTATATATGATACATAAATATGTAGAAACATGCATACATATTATATATACAAGAAAATTCAATTCATAAGAAACTGTAGCCTGTAAAGCTGACAACCCACATAAAAGGGGCAAAAAGTTGGAGAAGGTAATATTTAAAGCCAAACTGGTAGTATAATGTATGCTGACAGATCTCAATATGAATATGAAATCTGATTTTCAGTTGCTTCCATCTTCAAGTTTTTCATGGTAGGTGTCTGCCTAAAGCTGAATTAGGCAAGGATTACAGGCAAAAAATAGTATTCTGACCGAGGCAGCTGTAAAGAACAGAGTTCTGTGCTGGGCTCTGCCACCAGCTTCCCATGTGATGCTCGCATGTCGCTCAGCTTTTTTTTGGAGGTCGGCACCGAGTATTCCTCTTGATTGCATGTGCTCAGCTATGGTCTGATTTGCAAAAATGCTGAGTGCTCAGTCTTCTCAAGGAGAAACTGTACTTTGAGTCAGGAGATTACGTGGTTTGAATATTTAAATGAATGTATTTCCTAAGTACTGTGGAAAATAAAGGCCTAAGTTTCCATAATAATCACCTCCGTTCAGATACTGCCTGTTGCTTGTGTTGAAAGCCTAATGCTGATCCTAAACACAAGTGATAGTGTAAGTGAAGCAGGTCAGCTTACTTGTGAACTTCATAAAAAGTTCCTTTATGGAAATAATACTGGACACTGAACATTTCTGAATGCTGCACCAAGTGGTGCGTGCAGTCATGCAATGGGCAATGGAAGTAAGACAAAACATTGAATAATGTGGTGAAGTGCAGAGGGCAGCACAGTTGGAATTTGTGTGGTTTGATGCTTTATAATTCATCCATGTGAGGAAACTGATTTCCTCAGGCAAGCTCAGGACCTTGATTTTCTGTTCCCGTGCTGTAGTTGTTTGGGGGTTTTTGGGGTACAGTAATGGAGAAACAAAATGAGTGAGATTAGAGCCCTTATTGTCATGTGAAACCTGATTTTGATGGGGGGAAGTGATTTTGTGAGTGGTATTTGTGCTTTTTCCTCTTTTTAAGTGTTCAACTTAACTCAGTTGAACACAGAAAAGGTTTATATGGATGGAAAGGCAGCAGTGCCTCTTCAAGATACAAAGGTAATAGCAAAAAGAAGCAGCCCAAGGATCACTTACTTCCACTTGGTGTCTGCAGATGATTTTAATGGTTTTAGTCTCCTGCAGATACTCGGCTGCACTCATGCCAAATTAACTATTGTCTTGTAACTTGTTATAAATAGCAAGGAATAAAATCTGAAGAAAGCTAATTTATGGTTGGAACTCCAAATCTTCCCTTGTAAATATTCCATGTCTCATTTCATTCCCCTTTCAGTTCATTGCCTTCAGCCTTTCATCAACTCTTTGAGGTGAGGGAACCCAAAATGCATTGCCTTAGATCATAGGAGTAATTTAGGTTGGGAAAGATCTCATAGAGTATTGAGTCCAACCATTAACCCAAACACTGGTTAGAATGAAGGGTTCTGGGATGTGATTAGGACCTGTAGGGATATTGTAAATGCAAGTAAGTGCACAACTTGCTGATACTCAAATGTGTATGTAATAGAGAGGTTTGTTCTGTCTCTGTGGATGATTAGTGGTACATGTGGTATGAGTGCGCATGTTCTTTCTGGGGTTTTGTTTTTCTTTTTTAAAAATAATTTTTTAAAAGTTGTGTATTTTGAGAGAAACCCTAGAAGCTCATGAAAGACATTCCTGTTTTGTAATGAAATGAAAATTTAAAAATGGCCACAGTAGGACAGATTCATACAGCATCACAAAGTTTTTGGTTTAAAGCCGATGTAGCTCTTCCTTCCCTCTCTAATAAACAACCACGAAGTTCATTAGCTGCAGTAATTGTGCAAAACCAGAAGTAAGTTATCAGATCATCTCAAGTATATGGGGTATGTGTAGCAGAAAGGAAACCAGCCTGCAGCAGATAGTGCAGAATTTTTTTAGTGCTTTGCTGTGTGAAGAGAAGCTTTGTCGTTCCAGAAATGCAGATATACACATGGTGAATGAAAATGTATTGAATATCCAATTATTAAAATGAGTAAACCTGTAAGTATTAACCAGTATCACTTGGAATTGGGTCTTTCTGATGTTTTTCTTCTGTTGGTGGGTTCAGGGGAAGAGGGATTTTATTACTTGAGAAAAGGCTTAGCTGTCTGTGTTTTCTATTGAGTGTACTTTCCTTAAAATAAAAAATTGGTTTCTTCTAATGATATAGAAGTCTGAACTTAGAAAACTAAGGGAATATGACAGAATTAGCAATTAAGTAACCTTGAAAGGTAATGTGCACGCCAGGAAAAGGTCTGGTTCTTTCAAAGGCTATTAATTACTGTCATATATGGAGATAAGGTAATGTAATTTTAATATTTAAATTTTAGAGTTCCATTGTCAAATTCTACTATTTCATTGTCATAACATTTTGTTTGACAAATAATTTTGCTGAGGACTTCAGCAATGGATAATTAACGGCAACTGTGGCAGAACTGTGTAAATTTTTGCATGGATTATTGCTAGTGACAGGTAAAAGTATTCTGAGTAAACAGAAGGGGACAGTTGATTTGAGGTTGACTGATAAGCAGATACTTCTCTCTGTGTACTGAAACCGTGTTTTCAAGCAGTTGTTTGCTTTGTAATTTTACATACAGTTACGGAATTTGATCTAAATATATTAACAAGTACTGCTGGAAAAATACTATTGTTAGATTTCCAGCAGTCAAACAATGTCAGTATTTCCAAAATATGCCATTAGATGTAATTGTTTTCTTTCTGGGTCTCAGCCTTTTCTCTTGATAATGCTTATTGCTTGTGACCATGAGCATCCCGCAGAATCTTTGGAGATGATTTATATAGCTCTAGATGTGTTTATGTCCATACTTTAAAAGAGAGGTAGATAAAGACTTTCAAGTGTCTTTTTGGCATTAGTGCAGATGCTTCTTGAGAAAACTCTGTGTGTTTTCTGACCTAGTGTTTTGATACGGGTGTTGTTACGGGTGTTGTTAACTCAGCTCTGTACAGCACGTTCTCCTTTTGTGCCTTTACTTCTATTGACTTTCCTACTTCAACTCTTCTAGCTTTGAGTGATTTTAGCATATCTCTGAGTAAGAGCTCAAACCCAAATTGCCACTTTTCTAAGTGAGAGATTCTGAGCAAGTTCGGGGTTTTTTCCCCCCCCCCTTATGATATGTTTTAAAGACTGGTTTTAGAAAATCCATGCTGCTCCATCTCAGTCAGGATATAACCTTTTTTTTGGTCCAAGTCCATTGCCAACTTTAAAATTAAAATGAAAGCGAACATTTCTAGTAAGTTTAAGTGTTTTGTGGTTTTTTTAAATGTTATATTTAAATATATGTGTAATGAATGTTTAGTTTTGCCTGCCCTTTTTTCCTATTCCAAGGAAGCTCATATGGTCAGGTATTTAAAAATAACTTCCTGAAAAAAAACTGCTAGAGTCATGTTTACTCACATAAAGCCCCAGCTGACATGGGCCTAATGTTAAGTCATGGAAGATTTGGGTTGTGCTGCTTCTGCTTCTCCAGGGCCAGGCCTGCAGTGCTGTGCCCATGCTTGTGCCCATCCTCTGTCTCATCACAAGTTTTCCTGTGACAGGCACAATTATTTGACTTTCTTATGCTGTTTGTGACATTGTAGCTTTAAAATAACTTATCTTTCTAGCTGGTAAATAGTTCAGCAGCAACTGCCTTCCCTGTACCATCATCCATAGCCTTCCCTGCCAGGTCCCTGACTTCTCCTTTCCTGAAAAAAAGCTTTCTTTTTTCTTAATGTGTCCATTTCTAACACACATGGACTATGTTGCTGACACATTTGATACTTAGAATACTTAAGTCAGGGTTTTAATGATGATATTAGTATACTTTCTCATCTTCAGGGCAGCAGGTACTGCAGTTGCTGCTAATTGCTGTGGAGCTGGGGTGAGTGGAAGCCCTTGCAGGGACCCTTGTAGGACAATATTTGGAGGTACTTAAGCAGGATTCTCTTTTGGCTTTAGTTATGTGGTGTGCTTGTATTTTCATACAGATTTCATTTGTTTTCCGTGAATCTGTTCTGACTAATCCTTTGGCCTGTATTTCATTAAAAGTGTTGACTGCAGAATGATGGTTTTGGTAATAGATGAAACAAAACTTTTCCTTTTTTCCTTTGCATGTGCATGTACAAAATAAAAAGTACAGGATGACCTCTTTTATTTGGTAATTGAGAAAGTGCTTGACTTTGTTGGGAAAGCCATAGTATTAAGAATACCAGTCACTAGTCTTTTTAAAATTACTGCCTGTATGGTGTATCAGTTCTCACTCCCACTTATCCTCTTATTCACTCCCCTTCCCATCCCCCACTACTCCCTCCCTATTTTTAGAGGCAACACAAAGCTGTTTTGCTTCAAGCGAGGAACAAAGATTAGGATAGAGTTTTAATGTTTTGCAGCAGATTTCTAAAATGTTAAATGAGCCATATTTGAGCATCGTACTCCTAAAACAGTTCCAATTTGTTTCTATGTTGTACTCATAAATGCTGCATTTGTTTACTTCTAAAATTTTTGCTCCTTACCCTAAAACCATCTGCAAATTATGGCTGAAGTTTGAATCGTGGCAAACCTGTGAGTGAGGAGCACAGATTCCCTTCTCTGGATGAGAAATGGTGCTGTGTAACATTCCCTGTGCTCTTGCGAAAGCGAAACTTAAGTTCAGAGTCTCTGTGCTCCTGTGATCTGCAGGCTGCATTCTGAAGAGAGGAGTATTAGAGAAGGCTGTTTATGTGGTGGTGATAAAAATCACACGTGCTTTCCGGTGACCTAAAGAGCCTGCAGTTTTTATTAAACTTTGAAGAAAACCATGTACATGTGTGCATGTTTAGCTGTCTTGATAAATACATGTAGCTTGAATGGAAAGGTGTTGTTAAGACTGCTAATGTTTACATATGTGTCAGATGCAAGATTACAAGCTGAGTATGGAATGAGGACACTAGAGTCCTAGCATATGTGAAGCATATTGCATGTTCCACAAGAATTCCTTGGTTTAATGATTATTTACAGTACTTAACAATGTGGGAAACATTTGTGAGTTAGTTTGCAGTTCTTTTTACCTTAAAGAATGCAATAGGTACAAATGCATTGTGTCAAAAAAAAGGGACAATTCAAGCAAATGCTGTCAGTATAGACAGATACAGAGGAATGATAGCATAGCCAAGAATATTTCAGTTGAATAAAATGATTAATTAGTTACTTCAGTTTCACTTTCTGAGATTAAAAATTATTATGAGTGCTGTTATTCATAAACTTCTGCTATAAACAATGTAAAAATGTGATGGTGTGTATGTTTACTGAAAATTGAAATTTAATGCTTTTCCCTGGCTATAATATAGTGTGCACCTGATTCCATGTGAGACGGAATTTTTAACAGCGCAGCACATTTTATTCAGTTCATCAAAGCCATCTAGCCAATCTTGTAGTTAAAAGCAAATCAATCATTCCACTCTCCTAGCTTTCTTCTATCTTGAAAGCACCATCCTACTAAAAAAAAAAAAAAAAAAAAGCTTGTTTTACTATCTCAGTTTGCCATCAGACCTTTCAGCTTAAGGCCTTGCCCTGTCTGTCCCCATGACAAATTCTGGATACTCTGCAATCACTGCTGAGGTGATGAAACTGTCACTTAAGCATAGGTGCATGCAGTGGGGCATGGAGCAATGAGCTATTAAAATTTACGTATTTATACAGCTTGCCTATCTACCTTTGTAGGGGACCTCATTTTATATCTTTATGCAAAGTTTATCTGGAAAAAAAATCTAAAAAGAATTTAATTTGGCACTGCCATCAGGGTTTTTTTTTTTTTTTCCTTTCTGTGTTGAACTGTCAGTTCAGGTTTTGGCTTCCTTTTATAAAGGGTTGCACTAACACTCGCTGGAAGACACCAAAGTTTCATCTTTTGTGAAGCTGATACTGAGAACAGGTCATAAAGAATTATGGAATCTACACATGGCTGAATGGATCTGGGCTTTTACAAAGCAGGTTTGACACCCAGCCAGTTTTGGTCTCTGCAGACCTAATAAATGAAAGAGATTTTTCCACTGCCCTGTCACAGAAAACAAAAACGCAGCTTATTGAGTTGGCTGTTCACTGCCAGTTTAGGAAAAAAATTGTCATTTTCTTGCCCTGTATAATAAAAGCAGTACTAATTAGTAGAAAGCACCTAACCAATCTTACACGCTTTTCATCTAGTATTTGAAGCTTTTAAAAAATTCTCTTTTTATATATATGATTGTGATAGAACTTCTGAGAATTTCAAATGTTGTTAAACTTGAGCAATCAAATTGCATATTTTCTGCCACCTCATAAGCAGACAGGAGTTGTTACAAGAGTCCCTTTCAGACTTACACTGTTGGTTTGCAAACTCTTTCTGACGTCTATAAAAGCAAAAGAGTCCTTTTCTTCTTTTTAAATTCAAAATAAACCTCTAATTGGTTTATAGGGCCTTGGACTCAAGTTGATGGCACTTCTGTCTGTCTGGGATGCAGAAGGAAGACACGAGGGAAAGAAGGAGCCCCTTGCATCTGGTTAGCAGGCCCAGCTCTGTAATTGCCTGGAGATGAAAGAACTATTTGATGGTGGCCATTTACACCTTCCAGCATAATATCCCCAACTCCCTCTCTGCCCATCCTCCTAGAGCAACTCAGAAAGTTGGTTCTCTGATAAACCTACCTCATGACCAGGGGGAAGATAGATGGGAATGAGGATTTGGGGTGTATGGGAAGTGGGGTGAAAAAGGAATTAAAAGAAATGTGAGACAGGAAACCCTGGTGCGACCAAAGGATGATTTACAAAACCTTTTGCAGTCAGTTGATAAAAATGAGAATCTTGACTGTTCTGCTGTCTTGCAAGAGGAGAAACAGAGTTAAGCATGCCAACTAGCCACTTTTTAAAGACAAAAAAATAATTTGCATCTAAAGGTGGTTAGCTTGCATGCTCAGCTGCCCTGTGCATGTGCAGTGGTACCAGGCACACCAGTGTGATGCAAGAGCTGGGAGTTTGCAAGGCTGTGGACAGGCATGTGCACCAGTTTTTCCACATGTCCCATGCTGGAATGGCTACTCAGAAAACTGGAAAATGCAGTTGTCTCATTTGCAGTCATTAAGATAGCAGTAAAACTAGCCTGCCTGGTTAGAAACCAGTCAGGTAGCAGTCATATTAATGGTCCTTAGCTTCCCAAAAAGGGGCTGAAGGGAGGAGCAGTGCTCACGTGACTCAAGGAGTGGATGAGGTGGGTCAGGAGTCTGTGAAATTCAGGGGGACAGAAACGTGGGGTGGGAGTTCAGGGTGCTCTGAATAGGAACAGTGAGTGTGACCCATGGTTGTAGCAAAGTGTGAAGCCCTTTTTACCTCTTAATTTATGTGTAGTCAGAATTTCTTTGCATCCTACCTTGCATGAGAATGTTACTTGGTGAAAGCTGGGGACTGCAGTTGGACTGAGCTGTAGTTGTAGCAGCTTTTCCCCTTGATGCCACCTGCACTTAATGAACACTTGACACAAAATATTCTCTCTCTTTGAGAGATGCAACTTAATTCCATTTGTGTTCAGCAGAAACAAAAGCAGTTTCTGGAGATACCAGCAGAAAAATTCCTGGAACTTAAGAAGAAAGTGAGTCACCAAATTTAGTCATAACACTGGAACTGGTTTGATTTTTAGAAAAATTGAGTAGCATTTTTGGGGCAATTTTTTAGAAATTAGAAATTACGTGGATGTTATATATGTTATATATTTTTATATATAATGTGTGTCTATCTATATAAATGCATATGCATAGTATTATTCTTAGTAAATTGAGTAGATTACTCTCATTTGAGACTTGTATTTAAATGCTGTATGTTCTTTTGCGACTTGGGAATTTGTAGGATTAATATATAATAATTCTCTATTTCTGTGTTGTAGCTGTCACTGGAGGTAAGTATTAAAACCATTGCACGTTTGGGGAGATTATGACAGAGAAGCTGTTCATTTCCATGGGCTTTGTGATGAGTTAATGGTGAGTTGGGTTAAAGGAGGAAAAAAACCATGCTTGGCAAGAAATAATAATAATAATAATAATAATAATAATAATGATAATAATGATAATAATGATAATAATAATAATAATAAGCAGCACAATTGGAACCAAAATATTGAAGTTAGTGTTGATTTTTCTTCCCTCTGCTTACAAAACCTTCTGTAACTGCTGCAGCATCCAGTTTGAATTAATTCAGTGGTAAGTGTGAGGTGTCCCTGGTATCCACCACACTGACTGAAGGTGTGAGGAGTGCCACTGAAACCATAGATTATGAGTGGGGCAGATTAATGTCCTGGGTGCTTCAGGTCTTGTACAAGGACCTGGGACAGGCAAGCTTTATTGCTAAGTGCTTCCCTAAGCTTTTGAGGATGTTTTCCCATTATTAAATTTTCTCAGAGGCTGTTGCTGTAACTTTGTGAAATTTTGGCATTTATGATGCTGGTGTGTGATATAGTTTTGCCAGATTGGCTGTAGAGCAGTTACTGAGGCTATCAGCCATGCATTACAGCTTGCAAACTGCCATTTGGGGTATTCACAGATTCTTCAATCTCAGCTGTAAAGAGACAGGAGGTGGCAATAGTCATCAGAGGGCTGGTCTAGCTTAATCAAATGTACTCACCTGGCAGTGAACATGCCTGATTCCTAGTCTTTGGGAGTTAATCCTTTTATGCAAAGGGGAGAAGCATCAACAAATGACTGAGAAGGTTTGGCATGGCAGGATAGATTGAGCAGCATAGCATGAATGCAAGGAAAGGGACAAGAGAAAGGAACTTTTTAATAGTAAATTGTTAGTTTGGCTCAGTACTCTGGTGTGAGAGTGCACTTTGAGCATTTCTTTCCAGAATAATTTGATGGTGTTTGGGGTGTTTTCCATGAGAGGAACGATTTGTGGGGTCAAATAAGAGATATCATAAAGATTATGAAGTTTTACAAATGTAGCCCAGTCAGTAGAGGAGAAATCAGCATATTAAATCAGAGCTGTTAAGCACTGAGACACCAAACTCACATTTTCACACACAGTATCTGTTAGAAAATATTCTCTGCTCCTTCTCATCATGGATTTGAGGTTAAAAACCTACAATTTCTGGAGCTAAGCACACAATGGGAATAGCAAGATATTGTAAAAAATAACGTTTTATTCAAAGAATTTCACAGATTAGGCACAAATAATATAATAGAGTTTAATAGAGTTTAGTGTTCATTATTTTGTCAAGGAACCTATGCATAGCATGCCTTTTTATATGTTTAGGTGCAATAATATTTCTCAGTTCTCCTATTTTTTATTCTCTGCTCTGAGGAGAACGTTCTTGTGTCTCTGGAAGATATGTGAATTGTATCATGTAGTTTTGAATTTCTGAAAATTACCGTGGTGAAAACTAAAGCGTAGCAAAAACGGTGTTTTGCTCACAAAAAGAAGTGGTCACAGTGTATTTCTGCTCCAAGCCACAGTAATAAGAGGGAGATAACTTTAAAAGTACCAAAGCCAAATGTGTGCCAGGAGTCATCTTCACTTTTAAATATATCCCAGGAGCCACCTCAGTGGGCAGAGAATACTGCAGGTGTATATGCATTTATTCTGAGGACTCTGTTACCTTTCTATGCAAGATACCCTGGTATCTGTGCTGTTACTAAGTTTTGCTTTTATAACTGATTTGCTTTAAAAATAAGTTAAATCCCACGTAAGTATATGACTTCCGATATTCACAAATCTGAGACTCAGGTGTATTGTTTTGAAAACAACAGATTATAAGTAGATTTATTTTAGTAGACAGCATATGGATTACATACTACTATATACCTCTTTGCTATTTGCTCTGTAGCTATTTTGGCATTGCTGTTCATAGACTAAGGAAAACAAATTCTCTTGTAGAGTACATGAAGTGAGATAAACTGAAATGTTGGTCTCAAGGAAGTGCTTATGACATAACCAAGCTGTAATCAGTTGGAGCAGTGCTTGAGGTGCTGGAAATTGCTGTGTATCCCAAGAAAAAGTCTGGGGGCAATATGAGCTGATGTCCACAAAGCTATGACATGTCGAGTCTTTACATTTGGTATTTCCCTCAATACTTGCTAAATAATGGGAGAGTCATGTGGCCTTAAGAATATTTGACTGAAATTGAATTTCCTTGAACTCGCAGTGGTGCTAGGGCTAGGGTTTGCATTAGAGGGTTGGTATTGTGAGTGCTTGTTGTGCTTGACTTGGTTTCCAAGTGTGCTAGTTTAAAACCCACTGGGAAAATTAAAGACACTCAAGCTGCCCCTTTCCCCTGCTCCCATCTGGTAGTGGAGGAAACAGTAGGAGAGATTATAAGATGGAATCACAATTTACTGAAAAATTGCAATAACCGCAACATTAATAAAAGAATGTAATAAAGTGATTGTTTTACCCACAAAAGGGCGTTTACCACTGGACAAACCAGAACACTTCCTGAAGGCAATACCCAGATTTGCCAGACAAAGGCAGAATGGCGACTGAGCCGTGTGCTGCATGGGCAAACAAAGGGATGCTCCCGACCTAACTCCCCCCAGCTGGGAAACAGTGCAGAAACAAGACAAAATGTGGGATGTGACAGGGTCTTTAACAGGTCAGGAGACCCTTCCTCTTGGCCTGGAGTGCTTGGTGGTTCTGGCCACACCTTGGGCTCCAGCTGCAGCTCCAGTGGCTGCTGTGACCATGGCTGTGGCTTGGGGTCCACATGGCTCCGGTGGGCTCTGTTTTGTCTTTTCTTGGAGGGGCACCTTGGGCTCGCTGGTGCTGTCTTTGAGCACCAAAGCAGAAATGGTGCTCTTTAGAGGAACAGGGAAGGGACTGCTGGTGGCAGAGAGGGACAAGGTCCACTGAGCTGACCCTGAAAGCTGCACACGCCCTCCCTTGGCTTCTGCTTCCTGCTGGAACCGTGTCCCTGCCATGACACGGCAGTGTGGAATTAGACAGTGCTAGAAACTCCATCCCTTTTTTCTCCAACCAAGGTACCAAGGCAGGGGCTTTGTTTTATACGACAGTGAGACACAAAACTAAGGGATGCAGTGCCACAGCAGCTGGAAACTGTAGGTTTTGTTGTCAGTATCGGCAACTCATTTTTTTTTTTTAAGTAATATGCTCCAAGTCAATAAAATCAGTGGAATACAGGTAGAAGTTTATTATTCCAATTTAATCTACTTTTCAGTGTGATGGCAAGCTGTGAGCAGCTGTGTGCAATATATTGTGGAGCGGTAACCTTAATGTTGGGAGTCTGTTGATTTGCATAAGAACCATAATGTTTTATACTGAACCCATTGTGTCATGTTATTTGAACAGATTGAAATGAAAGAGTAAACTACACTATACATGTTGATCAATGCATGAAGTAGTTTTTGTGCTGGTGCTAGTATCTAGGATTTTATAGTTATATAGGATTATAGAATTCTTTGAGATATTTCTTGAGATTAAAAAGAATCATGATTTGGGGATTTTTGATAATTGAAAATTTAAAAAATTGTAAGAAATTATTTTACTTATGATGATTTAAAGAACAGCTTCTCTAATAGACTTAATAACAGGAGTTGTTTTATTCATATAGAGAAGAATCCCTCACCAAATGATGCCAGTGTTGTTGATCACAGCAAGCACACTGTTTGCACTGTAGTGTGGCTTTTGTATTAGCAATAAAAAGCTGTTGAAGGTTTTCAAGGAATAATTTGTATTTCAAAAGTTGTTGGAAACTGCTTAAAAATAGAAAAATAGAAACAATGAATTTATGGATTTGGATGAGTGTTTGTTATTGGGGAAGATATTTGATACACTTCAGCCAGCTGTCTTAAGTCCTTGTAAGAATACACTGTTCTAAAGAAGCTTAGTCTTTAGACGCTTAGTTCACTGCACTGAGCCTCACCTTTTTCTTGACGTATATAACCAAGTGTTTATATATTCACAAATCTTGTATAAATATATGCAATCCTAGAGCCTTTTCAAGAGTATCCATTATCAGTGTTTTATGATTTGTTTTACATTAAAGCTTTCCTTCTTGAAGTGGTGTTTTAGCCCATAAATATTGATTTTGATGACAAAATAATTAGGTTAGCTTATGTTAAACAAACACATAACTTTTTTGGAGGTCTGCTGGATTTCAGACAAGTTTTTAGGTACACAGTATAGTGGTCTGTAGGAACACAATCCATTGTAGTAGCTTACAGTTGAGAGACAACTACCAGTGGCTGATAGTTCTAATCACATGGGCAATGCTGTATGAATCGAGATACTTTCCTTTTTCTTCACTGGAAAAGTCCTTTGCTGACAGCAAATATGTTACACTCTGCCAAATGAAATAGTGCATGAAATTCTGCTCTCGTTTTTTAAACAAGAAGTTTTGTGTAGTTTCCATGATCGTACATTGAAGTACTGAAGTTTCATTCAGCCTAATTATATTTTTCATCTGAACTGTAGCTAGTGATCAGATAATTATTTTGGCTTTAAAAAAAATAAATATATATAGCTAATATAGATGCTTGATAGCCAGTTTCATTGCTAAATTGAATTCAAAATATGATAAAATTATTTATTAGTAATTTTGTCAAATGGAAGTGAACTTTTAATGCTCATTTTGTTTTACACATTGAAGTTGAAGCTTCTCAGTTTTTTTTTTCATAAAAAATTAACATAATTGTTCTAAGAATGTGTATGTGAGTCCCATACTTGTTTTGCAATAGTTGTTAAGAATTAGGTGCATCAAATGTCTCTAGACTAAATATGATCTCACAGGAATGGCTTCTTTCTTATTGAAAAATAAATGTCATAATGCATTTAATCATGTCATAATTAGCATCTGTCTGTAAGCATGTGAATGTTTTTATCTTTTCCTGGTCTCCTCTTCTGGATCTTATTTGTACAGAATATTTACAAGAGCCTTTGGGAGATTGCTCTTAAGAGCTCAGTATAAAAATCTCTAAACTGGACTTTGCTCTAAAAGAATGTTATCTGTTTTGAGAGGCTTTCCTTTTATATATATATATATTCTCTCCTTTATATATACTTGACAGCATACTGCATTTGTTTTTCATGCTGAGATAAATAACTAAATAGCTAAATAGAGAAAAGGAAAGAAGAAGTTTCCCAATATTTCATTTATGAAGGCTATTTCCACTCTGGTCAGGGGCAGGTGATCACAAGCAATAGTAGTGTATGAAGTTGTCCTTCCCCTTTGTAACTGACAGAGGGCTGCTCCTAATTTACTGCAAATGTAAAGCAAAATGGATTTGCTTAAATTATCTCTATTAGCTGCGTGTGACCATCAGGGATGAAGTTAACCCATTTTACTTCAGGTCTTCCAGGCCTAGAAGTATTTCTTTGAGCAGCTGTAGCTTTTCAGGCAGTCATTTGTATCTCTAGGATAAAAAACATCCAAAGAAATGCCAGCTGCACTGTGTGCCATCTGATGTTGGTTTGTACATTGCTTGTAGGCATGCAGCTAAGCTGGTGGTGAAGGCAAAGGCAGCTTGCATGGCATGGGGTTCACTCCAGCACTGTCCACCCACAGCTGCTGCTCCTCAGTTTGACCACTCAGGTGGTAAGATTTGCACAGTTCTTGTTCCAGTGAGCTGAATGAGTTAAGCTGTTAAGGGCTGAAAGGAGAGTGCCAGAAGTTTGCAGTAAGGAAGGCTGCCCGCCTGGTACTTCCCAGTTTGGGAAGTTCCTTGGAGTTTTTTATAACTTTACAAAATGTTAGCCTTTGGGGCTAGGTGGTTGCTGCCAGCTTAATTTTTTTTTTTCTTTTTTGGCTGCCAAAATAATTTAGCTATCTGTGAGCATGTGTGGAAGAAGTTGTTTCTCACTGTAGATTTTTTTTTTTAAATCCCCAAACAAACGAAACAAAAAAAAAACCTAATCTTTTTTTTGGAAATGCTCTGTGTCCCTCCGTTTGAAACAGAGAATAGGAGTTAGAGTGTGGGAAGCACTAGTGATGGGCACTGGGGAAGAAGAGCAGATTACAAGTCACGGCTTTGCCTTTGTCAGCACTGCAAAATTCTCAGATTGAAACAAACTGTAACTTTGAAAAGAAATGGCAGATCTGACGTGCTGTCTTGGGCATGTGAGGGCTGTGTGCCCTGGAAGGGGAGGGGGAAGCTGGATTTGTACCCCAGTGCCTGAGAGACCCAGAAGCAAACCCATGGGACAATGCTATGCATGGAACCTTAGTGTGGTCCTGACCCCAAAATGCCCTAGACTGTGAACAGGGAAGCAGACCTGGTGGGAGAGTGAGAGTTAAAATTGGGGAATGAAGGAAGGAGAGGGAGTCAAGGGCAGAGTGGGGGACTGCTAGCCAAGCCTGTAAGTGGCTGAGCCAGGACAGATGAAAATCCTTGGGGAGCAGGGAGAGGAGAGACTTGGCAGGGGTGCTGAAGGTAGGAATGAAGGACCAGGGCTTGAATCAACATGGGCCAGAGCATATGGCTTGAGGAAAACAGGCAGAGAAGTTTGTTCTGGAAGGTCCAGAGATCTTGAATATTAAGTAAACACTCTTTCTGTAGAAGCTCCTTGAGAATGTTTTCAATATTCACCTATGGTTAATTTCCGTGAAGAGAATAATTTCACATTTACAACCAATTTGATGTTACTTTCCCACAAAAGCTGCAGGGTGCATCCAAAGATTTGAACACAACTGCTGTTTTTAATAGGTGTCAGTGTGATAATGTTTGATGTCTCAGTTTCTTATTTCTAGAAGTGATGAATGCAAACATATTTCCAGTGTGACAGTGTCCAAGTCAGAACTGAGCTTATCTTTGCAAATCTCTTTTATTTGTCCCCTTGTGAGGAAGCTGCTCAATTTAATGGTATTAAATCACATGCTGACGTGCTGGTTTTTTTCCCGCAGGACCCCTGCTCCGTTCTGCACACAGGATGGGCTTGCTCTGGGAATGAATCTGGTTGATGCATGGGAGAAGGCTGTGCTCTGGAGTACCCCTGCCTCACTTCCAGCAGAAGTCGGGACGTGCGTGGCGGACGAGGCAGGGGATTGTAGAAGGCAGGAGCCATTCTGGTGCTCTGTGCAGCTGCATGCTGCCCTGGCGAGCAGGGCTCCCTTCCTGGCTGTGCTGCAGACTTCCTAGGTGATGCTAGGTAAGTTGCTAATCCTAGCTTTTCTCATGTCTTTGCTAACTGTGCTTTGCTTTCCTGTGGATCTTTGGATCTTACTTGGAAAAGTACTGACCACTGGTAACTAGGGGTGAGGCAGCGGGGGCTGAGGTTTGAAAGTGCTATATAAAGCACAAGGTAATGCTAAGTGCTGTGAAAAAATTAGGTCTGAGTTATGCCAAACTGGAGACAAAGTTGTCTTCAGAACTGGAGAATCATTTTTACCTTAAAGCTGTCACTGCTTTAGTTAGGAAGCTAGGAATAACACAGTTATTCTAAGTTAGGAGTAACAGCATAAGGGTAGGACTAACCATTATGTTGATGGAGCACTCAGCTGCACCATTGAATTCACAAAGAAATCACTTGTTTCGTCTTCCAAAAAAAAGTTTGAGTAGTGTGCAGTAAATCAGGTATAGGGCCATACTCCAAATGTGAAGAGTTAAACAGATTATTGTTTTGATTAGTGGTAATTTTGTAATTTTTCTGAACAGTGCAGATGTGCTGTGGAAATGGTATGACATAGCTACGACGTATACCACGCCACAAAAGCAAACAAAGGCAAAGTTTAAGTTTTCTGAGACTTACTTTCTGATATTTCCCCCTATAAGTGCTTGCATTTAGAGATTAGTTTTAGTGTAGAAATTTGTACCATGCAAGATGATTTGGGGTGCAGGAGGCACAGCATTTTTTGATGCTGTCAACTCAGATAGTATATGTACATAAAATCAAAATGACATGTAAATTCATTGTTCATTGCAGACACGTGACTCTTGTGCCTGGTTATTGTATCAGATACTAACTAGACAGTGTTTGCAATGCCCACTATCAGAATGGCTTGGAGTCAGAATTTCATCTGCATTTCCTCAGGCATGGGGTTTGTATTTTCCCAGTGTGATGTCCATAGTTAGCTATAATGCAGTTGTAATCAGTAGAATTTTTTGGCCAAGGCATGGTTAAGCTAAATATTATTTCAACTTAGCTAACCTGAATGCAAAATATGTAACATTAAATCTGGTTTTATGAATTAACCAAGAGCGTGTCTTCAGTGCCTAGAAACACAGTGAGTGTGTTTGCCAGATAAGCTGTTACTCTCTATCGCAGGGAAGAGAGAGAGAGAGTAAAAAACTATGAAGGTTTTATAATGGCTGAATATTATATTAAATACCCAGAGTAAGAATGTACGTTCCCCTTCCAGCCTGCTCACAGGAGATCTGCTGCATATGGCTCTGTGAAAGGCTGCACTATTGTTTGAGGTGTTGAGCAATATTTTTAAGTGCTGCTTTCTAAGAAAACACGAGGTATTTTTGTTTGACTACTGCTGTGCAGTGTGCAAGTCTTTCTTTAAATCTTTGAAAATAAACAAAAAAACGCGGTGGGGGCAGCAGGGAAACAATCTGTATTTTATGAGCAGAAGTTAAAAATGAAATTATTTGCTTTACCTCGAGTATTGAGAGTTATGTTGCAATGAGACTGATGCAATAGCCCACATTACGAAAGGATCCAGAGCCCGATGGAAGAAAGCATGGGACTGGAACAGCAGGGGTGTTGTGGGCCTACAGGGCAGAGCACTGGCACAGCTACACGGGGGAGATTATCAGCTAATGGGAGACAGGAACGCCAAGGAAAATAAAAACTCTGCCGTTCCTGCGTGTCCTGTGAATCAGGGGGCGGGGGAGAGGAGGAGGGTGGCTTGTTTCTATCAATGTGCCTACTTTATTTCAGTATCACGTCTAATCCGGTGTGGAAAATGTTTTCTGTTATGTAAAAGAAAGAAGGAATGGAAATGGCAGCTAATTATGAGCTAATATACTTCGAGTGCTGCTAATAAGAGTGGAATTTTACTCAACTCGCTCTGTTTCTACAATAGAAAAGTAAAATTTCTCTTGAGTCGACTGAAACATCTGTTGAACAAATTGGTTCAATTTCATGAGTCTGTTGCTAATTCTGAAAAGTAGATGGTGTTTTATAAGATCAGTAGAGTCAGGGTTAGAGCCCATATTCTTTACTTTTTTGCTATTATTAAAGTAAGTCATGTCAAAATGTTTTGTTTTTATGAATACAGTAATACTGTGGTTAATGTTTCTAGAATTTAAAGCTATACCTTTGGTTTAATGGGTTTTCTTCACTGTTTTTAATCAATATTACTAGTAGTCTTTAAAGTTGTGGGTTTCCAGTTTTGTATCAAGTTCTTGGTAGTGAAGTAGTTGAGCAGTTTGTTGGTTTTTGGTTTTTTTTTTTAAATCCTCTTCCAGTGCATTTCTATTTCTTTATTTCTGCATTTTTTTCTAGTCTGCTTTACTTATGAAGTTTTAATATTAATAGAGTTTTACTTGCTCCTACCGGTGTTTTCTCATTTGGACTAAGGCATTGTAGCTTTGCAGTTGTGGGAAAAATATTGTAGATAACAAAGCAGTTTGTGACTTCCACATGGTAGATGCCTAAGGATGTCACAGAGTCAAAGGCTGATGTTATGAATAATAAGAGAAGGAAAATGGGAGAAGTTAAATACGGTTTTTCCAAGATTTTGTTCCCATGTGTCAGAAACATTTTAATTAAATCTCATATGCATAAATGCATCTTAAAGCAGTTTAAGTTCTCAGGTATATCTCTTGACAGTATCATCACTGAAAGGAAATCACAAATGTAATGCAGATCAGGTTAAGTTCTGTGTGCTTTACTGTTAAATATTATAAAATTGGTGCAAGTTCTTCCTATGTACTACCTATAACTGGCTGAAGTACTTGGACACATTTAAAGGGGAAATCTGAACTTTGAATTTAGACAGTGAATATATTCTTTCTTTGTGCTTTGTACACATGGAAAATGTAAGGCTAACATGAAGCATTTGCATTCAGGGTAATTGTAAGCTATGACACTTTCAGCTTCATGGTCAGCGTAGCTTAGTCTATGAGGGATGTGAATGGAAGTTGATGATCATTTCTAATGTATTTAAAAAGTAAAGGAAGTAATCTCTTCATTGCAGCAGGTTTTTAAGCTTTAATATTTGTTAATTATGTAGTAGTTTGTCTTCTTTAATGCAGAAAATAATGGAGGTATAAATAGGAGGGACAGCAGTGTGGGATATCATTGGTTTTGATGGATTGCTGGACTGAGAAGGAATGAAGATACATAGTCAAGTTTCCTGAATGTGCATGTGAGTACTGCTGGTGCAAAAAGCTGCCCCTGCTGATAAGCTGTTGCAAACTCTCCATGGTTTTGTCCTTGGTGCAGCTCACTGAGGCTGTGGATGACGCTCATGAAATGAAGTGAGGGGAAAGTTTTGTGGCTGAAATTCTGTGCCAAGCCTTTTTGAAGTTGTATGCAGCAGCTGTGCTGCAGCTAAAGAAAGGCTTTCTTTGCTTCCATCATAACATCTGCATGGTCTTTAACAGCAGAATTGTTCCACTATGATGTGTCATTTAGCTAATCTGGGTTGCCTTCATTAAGTCCTTTTTTTCTTTTCCTTATTAGAAATTCTCATATTACTTTGGGAAATAAGTTTGCAAAGATCTGGACTTGAGTGCTTCTGTGTAGAAACAGTAGGCTTCAGTCAAAAAAAAAAATCAGAAGATGAGTGGGGACTTTGTAGCTCAGTGAGTCTCTTTTATCTGGGCAGCTCTAGATGGACATCATGAATTGGATTTTTATGTGTCCTCTCTTGTTTGGAGGTTAGGGGCCAGTTTTTGTGGAGATGCCACAAATGTTACATCATGGCAGCTAGCCTTGGTCTGACAGCTTCCACCAGTCTGGCTTGCACCCTCTGTGCTGAGGTGTTACCCCTCTGCCTTGTGCCAGTGCTGCTGCAGCCAAAGCTCTGGGCTGGGCTGGATCAGGGAGCCTAACCAGAAGACAGCTCACTGCATTTTTGGTTGAATCTGGCTCTTGACCTTTCTGAACTTCCCAATTGCAGAGTTGAACAAATGTCTCTGCTGAAGATGGCCTGGAAGAGAGGGATGGCAGGACCAGCGTCTTGTAGTTGTAAATTGCTTTCAAAACCATGCCTTGATTGAGAAGGCAACCAGGGGAAGTGTTTTTAAGAAATGCCTCAGCTTTACTGAATTCTGTGTGTACTTCTAAAGTTGAGAGAAATCAATCAATCACTCAATCAGATATAACTGACTTTGGAAATTTACCTTTAGTGGTTCTTCTTGTTGAAGGTTTTTGCATAAGGACTTTTAAACTGAATTTTTATGTAATCTTCTTTTAGCATGAGACTACGAGATCTGTAACAGTTCACTTTGTTAGCACTGTGGTGCTGGTCTGTTCTTAAAGGGTGGGATCTGAAATAAGAGATTGTGGTCTTGGAGAGTAAAACAAAGGTGATAGAAATGCTGCCTTTTCTCTCTGTTAAGGTTTTCAGCTATCTTGACTGTAAATATCTTGGATTTATAGGGATACCTGACTCTCAAGCAGTATGTCCTGAACCAAATCTGGAGAAATATGCTGGAAATTAAAAGGGGGGGGGGGCGCGCTTGTTGAGAATTATCACATTTTATCATCAGGAATTTCTGGATATCTGTTTGCTTTCTGGTTGAACGTTAGGATCAGTCTTCCTGCTGTAATCTCATAGGAAAATGACTGTACTGGAAAAGCAAGAGTGCTGGTTTACGTAATTGTACTCATTGCAGAAGTTTAGTTTGTGAGTTCCACTTAACATAAATAAGAAAAATGAGAGAAAAGGATGGGAAACATGCTTCTGCCTAGTAGGGTTGTTAAATATTATTTGCAAGTTTATCTTCTAGTCAAATTGTGATTTTCAAATTAATGCCAGTAAGGCTGAGGTTGCTCCCCGCACTCACTCTCTATAAAATTAAACATATACTTGCTACAATGAAGAATGAACACTGCACTGTGCAAAATAATAAAGATTTTATTATTGCTGCTATTACAAACTACTTGAAATACTCCATATTGAATGGGAAAAATTAGGTCTGCCTGCACGTGTAGTTCAGAGTGCAGCCTGCCTGGTGGGGGAGTGTGACACACCTGCCTCCTCATCTGAGAGTGACCAAGGACACGTCACCAGGGACTGAGCATGCCCCAGTGATAGCTGGGCATTTCAGTCTCACACACGAAAAAGATGTGTTTCCTGCTGCCTGAGGAGTACAGCTAGGTCCTAGGAATAGATAGGCTTGGCAGCAGTAGTCCAAAACATGCATTTCATCTACAAATTTAAAAATAATTAGCAAAATAAACCATAAAGCCAGTAATACTGAGTACATTTAATACATTCTGGTTCCAGTGACGTTACTGTGAGGTAAGGGCAAGCAGACCACGACTTGTTTCAAAAACAGGAAGCGCCTACATTTATACAAAATTGCATAGTTTCAGCTGTCATAAATGTGGTTTCAATGCAGTTAGAGGAGTAAAGCCCAAAGTAGTTATAACCAGCTTACTTCCTCTTCCAGTCAAAGTGCAAATAGCCATATAATTAACAATCTGTGGCTCATTTCTCTAGCTGGGTTAAGTATTCTGTTTCGCCTGTTCAGTCGCTGTATAAACACAGAGGGAACTTGACTTGGTTAAGAACATTTTGAAACACAAATAGCCCCAGTCATAACCAGATCTGCAGATTCACAGAAGAGGGTCTTCAGCTGCCCCTCGAGCTTGGCAGCAGCAGTGAGACCTGTGAGTGTGGCTGGCGCCCTGCCAGGCTCCTTGGAGAAGAGCGAGCCTTGCCAAGTTGGCATCCTGCCATGGTAAACTGCATGGGGCAGCAAAACCTGCTGCAGAGCCGGTAGACAGTTTTTCTCTTCAGGGACTTCCCTTCTTACATTCCATTACAAATTGGCTTTATTCAAAGTCTTTTATCATTAATTTTTTGAGGACTGATTGCTCAGCTTTTTTGGACAGCTTTTTTTTTCTGAGTTAATTCACCCATCCTGCCTTTGACTGTACTCATGCACTTAGTGTGACAGAAAAGCATGAGTACAAAAGGATAAGAAAGAGTTCCTCTTCTGTTCCTGTACACTCTCGGGTTGGTTTGAATATGCTTTAGGCTGCTTGGAGAGCCCTAACTTTTCATCCAGACAAGGCCTGTCACACTCTCTGTCTCTGTTGATAAAATGCACTTGAGTAGCAAATACCTACTGAATATTCCCCCTGTACTCTTCTTGCTGGAAAGAGCCATTGAGGAGTCTTTCCAGGGAAAGTTTGCTCACCCAGGAGATTTTCTGCATGGGAAGCATTGCGGAAAGTGAAGCTGCAACACTGACTGCATACACTGATTTGGAGTGTGCCTTTTCTTCTTGTGATAGGGAGAACTACATTTTGCAAACCCTGTGAGAAATCTTTAGGCAGAGCTGAACAAAGATTCCTCTGTCCTAAATGTAATACAGAACATTTCCCTTCCCTTTCCTAACTTTCCTCTTCAACTATCAGGAAAACATAGGAATATCATAAATTCATAGTGACCACCTGTAGTCTTTAGGCTTTAAAAGGACTATTTCATCCTGTCCCAAGGTTTAATTTCTTCAGAAAAAGCTGGCAAACCCATTTTGTTGTCACTGGAACAACCAGAAAAGCTACATCAATGGACCAGCACCTTGACTCATGTTTGAATGGAGTTGGAAAAGCAGTTGTAGCAGCCTGTGCATAACAAACAAGATATGTACACCAGTACATATCTTGCAAAGGGAACAGAAATTAGGACTGTTTTGAACTCCATAATGTTTTAGCTATGATGGACAGACAAGGGAAGACCAAAGAATGTGAGAGCTCCTTTGAACACTGTAAAAAGTCCATGGAGGTTACATATATTGATGTGTTTCTTTCATTCATAATAAAATTTGGAAACTTCCAGGGCACAACAGGTTTATAACATATTTTATTGTATAAAGAATTTCTTTCTATTCTGTTCTTCCGGTGTTGTTCAGAGCACATACAGCTGCCACTCTGAAGAGTAAGGTTGCACAGCTTCTGCTGCTGTGTCTGCTTACTCTGTGTCCGTAGGTAATAATTTATCATAACATCAATATAACATTACCTTTAGTCATTCAGAAAAGCCTTATCTTAGGTGCTTGCCAGAGTTACTCATGTGTTTCTTTGCTCAGCGTGACATGGCCGTATTTTCCTTTATGGCTTAGTTCCTACCCAGGCACAGGCGATGAAATGTGCTCACATTGCGCTGTGTTTTATCACTGACTGAAGGGATTGGGCTGAGTTGTGTTGTAAAAGAGGACAGTAGGGCCAGTCAGTTTGTTGCAATGAATGGATTGCTCTTATTCGTGGAGGAGTATCGTCCAAACAGTGGCCTCTGGGCCAAGACCAGCCTACAGGAAATTTCCATCTGCTCTGCTTTTTACCAAAGGAGATGGAGAGCAGCTTTGCTGCAGCAAATGCTGCCCAGCAACTGGACTGCATTGGAGGCTTGCCACAATCCAGTTTAGAGGTCTGGCTCTGGGGGAGTGGAGGAGCCTCCCTTCTCCTGTGGTCTAGCTTTATTTCCATGGTAGTATCTTGATAATATTTCTGGGATGGCTACTTGTGGCATGTGCAGGCTGGCCAGGTTGGTGACTACCCCAAGAACTAGGAAAGGAAGTCTGTGACAATTAGCTGGTGGGAGGTTCTGCAGCCAACCACTGAAACACCATTGCCAACCTCTTGTAATAAGTGATCTCTTTTAAAAGAAACCACATCCTTTAAAATGCTTTATCAAAAATGCCCTTATCAACTACCAGCTCCTATGCCATATAAAAAGCTCCTTCTTTGCATGTGAAGTAATTCAGATTCAAACTTCTAATTGCCATTTTAGAAGTATAATACTAATTTTTCAGTGGATTTTGATATTATAGTTTTATACTGCCTTTTAAGAGAACTGCAAGATTAATTTGAGACTGTAACTATTAAACCTGAAAAGCATATGGGAAGATGGAAATCTTTGTATTTATATAAAACAATAATAATATTAATAAGAGGTATAAAATTGTATGTGTACTTTTCATTGTCATGTAGTAGTGGTCTATAAAATTTTTATTATCCTGAGATAATACATATATCCATTACATGAGAGCACTAAATACCTTTTTAATCTGTGCAGATCATCCAAAGCAAATGCTTCTAACCATTGCCTCCAGGTTGTGTGTTTTTATAATCATAAGGTTAAATACTAAATTAAGATTTTGATTTTTAAATATTATTTATAATTTTTAAACTTTTCTTTTTTCGGATTCATTGTTTTAAGAATTTTTACCCCTAGGAAATCATTAGGCTCTTGTACTAATGAAAATGGTTCAGGTGAAAATGAAACAAGAAAAAAATCACGTGCAGATTGGGTGGTATCTTTAAGATCTCAATTTACTATAATTCACTCAGCTGATGGTAGAAGAAACTTGTTACTTTTGTGTATGTGTATTTATACAAATAATCTGTATCATTAATTCCAGTACAGTCAAATGGAAATATATGCATTGTTGTAAGGAGTTACTGCAATTGGCCTGGTCTCTAATTGTACAGCAGAATTGTTACTCTTCAATAAAACGGAAAGAAAAAATTCTGCATCACAGATCCATCATGCCATTGCTCTATGGACCTACATAAAATCCTGGTGCTTGTAAATTCCCTGGAGTCTCATCAGGTTCCTGTAAAGTTTCTGGCTCTGGCATGAAATATCTCTTTGCTGGGGACATATTGTTTCTCCTCATCAGGCATAGGGCCCACATGAATGAACTAACCACATTATCAAGATTGGTGTTGAACTCTCCAAATTTCCCCAGTAATATAAAGAGTAATATAAATTCATGCTCAGTTGCAAACTTTCTAAAATCACTTTTTGCATTGTAGGAAAATTAGAAGAGATGCAGAAACTTACATAAAACACTGAGTGGCTTTATAGCATTTCAGTGTAGCTGGGGTTTGAGTCAGGTTTCCTGAATTCTCAATTTCTCTTCTTCAGGCTTTTTATCTCCTGATGAGTTGTTTGAGCTCTGCTCTAGATCAGACCGTTCTGCCCAGGTGAAAAATTTCTTATGTTGAGACATGTTGTAGATACCTCTGGGTACCTTCAGCCTTCCCCTTTTATTTTTAAGAGTCAGTTCTGTTGCCTTTTCTTTGTTTCTTCTTTTATACTGGACTTTTTCCACTGTTCATTTTGCTGCTGATAAGCTGAGTGGAGTAGGTTTCCTGTAACAGCATCCATCTTGCTTTCCCCTGGGCAAAGACTATTCACTTGTTCCTGGCCTGGATCATAGGTGATATCAGTCCTGTTAACAGATGTCTGAATGCTGAGTGTATATGTGCACACAGTTTATTTTTTTTTTATTTCTGTATATAATGTGTGTAATAAACATCTTGTTGAGTAGAATTTTGTGTAATATCTAATAGCTGATGTCTGGCATACATTTGCCAGTTAGATCAACCTCATTGACTTCTGTTTCACTTGGGTTTTTATTTGTTTCTCTAGGAAAAATGAAACATCATCAGTAGCTTTTTCTGTTTTCCAAACATCTCATTGACTTAGACTGATGAGTTTATGGAAGTAATATATGACTTAATGTATAACATTCTAAAGAGATGTGCTTGCACATCTAAGGTCTTGATCTTTGCTGTAAGAGCTGCTAAGTCCTATGGTCCTTGCTATACCGAAGAGGTGAGATGGTAGACTGCTATTGCCTTCAAATCTACATCTTGATTTATTTATTTGGGGTAATTTTTATTCTGTCTCTTAGTAAATGATTTGACTTCATAACTGTTAGAATGTTGTGTGTGAGCATATTTTATTACCTGCTTGGAAGTGGCTTTATGCTGTTATTTGATTGATTATTCACTGGTTTATATTACTTCACTGATCACAGTGGCAAGGGCTGGTTTATGTTCTCTTGTTACACTTACGAAGGGTTTAGCAACTAAGAGTCAAATGTGAAATGGAGTAATTCATGCAAGTGCTGACTTGTGTTTATATTCTTGAAGACTGAACACACTTGTATAAATGCTGGATTAAAAATAATTTAAAACATCACAAATCTAACACAATTAATAGATTACTGTAGAATACATATCTGTGGAAAAAAGATCTCTTTATATCTCCAGTTGCAGGTTAAATGGGGCCTGTATGTCTGTTTTTCTTTAAAAACAAAATGTACAAGCAAAATGTGCAAGATGGACTTAAATATTGTGATATTACTTTTAGGTGATCCATTAGTATAGCCAGCTGTTTCTTGGGTCCTTCTGAGTTAGCTTTCTGTGAAATAGAAGTCAAATATTCTTCTTTATTTCTAGCCTCTTTTCTTACAGAAACAAGGCTCATGAGGTCACACTGTGCACTTGTGTAGATGCACACACATCTCTTCAACTCCCCTCATTATCTTTTGAACCTATTGCTGATTTTGATCACAATTTTTGGCACAGTGGAGATCTCGAAATTCAGATCCCACAGGTTTTGTGAAAATAAGTAGCTGAGTATAGGTGGAACCACCTAAAGGTGCCCTGACAGAGGGAAGGGTTGCAGCATGAAATAATCTTACTAGTTGCCTGGGAATCCTAGTGATGGGAAAAGAGAGGCTTTAAACAAATGTCCCAGCTGTGGGAAAAGTTTCCTTCAAAGCTTTCACCTTTCTAGACACCAAAGTCAACCAACCAGGAGGTATAAATCTGTGGGAGATGAGGCTTAATTAATTCTGTTATTCATGAAACTGCTTGTTCCCTTGATATTTAATAATATCAGTAGCATGAATGTTTCCATACAGTAAATTTTTGCATATTTAATTTTAAGGGTAAATATATATTATTATATATTCTTATGACAATCGTAATTTCCAGAAACATTTTCCATTTTCACTATGAACATTAATTTAAATATTTACAAAAGCATCTTCTCTCCCTGTTAGTAGAAATCGAGCAGTTCTTTCCCCTTACTTTTAAAATGACAGATACTGTGAATGCGTTCCAGCTCTGTTTTGCATGTGGCTCTGGATTACAACTATCCAGAATTGCTGGAGAATTCGTGGCTCTATGATTGTGCTCCAAGGGAGTTAACTGGGAAGAACAAGGTCGGTACAGTACGCTTACTGAATATGGAAATAATAATAATTTTAAAGCTAACCAACAAGAAGCGTATTCTTAATAAAATGTGTGGGTTTTTTCAGTGTAATCATATGACTCTATAATACAAAAATTGCTTTGAGAGTAGGTCAAAGATTACGCGTAGCAGAGACTTGTGTGATTGGTTATGAACAAGCGAAAATAGGGTAAACTTTTGACCCGGCAGCAGCAAATGGAACAGTGCAAAGCACCTACAGATGGCAGGATTTAACGTATAGTCGGTCTCTCGCCCTTTCACAGCAATTATGATCATATTACAGCAGGCACTGAGGGGAAGGCGCTCTGCAACTCTAATACACTGCGTCTTTGAAAGTTTTGAATATGCAGTTGCGTTTTGTTTTTGTAGGGCCATCAATTAGCTTAGCAAGAAGAATTCCACTTTTGTCGCTCGTGTTTGACTCGATGAGTTCCTGACCAGCGTGCCAAGTCCATTTGGAACAAAAAAATCATTTGAATGGTCTGAAAAATTTTGATAATTCAGACTGCAGTAGATTTATTGCTAAGCTTGAAAGACTCAGGAAAGTTTTTATGCTGCTGTGCTGCTGATATGGGCTTGAAGGGGTGAGTAGAATATGGTTCCAGAGAGATGTCTGGGAAACAACATTCCCAACCAGCTCCTTGGATTCATGTATCTTCCTGGTTGAGTCCTAAGTCTGCAAAATTTAAACTTCAAAAAGAGCAATCAATAAATTACTTATTTAAGAAGACTGTGGCATTTAGAGAATTCAGTGTCTTTTGGTTTTGGTTGTGCCTATGAAATACGTGGCAAATTAGAAGAAGTGAAAGTGTTGTGAATTAGAAACCAATGATAGCCCATTTCCTGTAAATTTTGTCAGTTACAAAATCAGAAGCCCAGTTGCACTTTTGGCACAGACTGGTAGTTCTGAAGTCATCTGAGCCTATTTTGTGTAATTCACTGCCCGTGGGGTGTTTGTGTGTCTTGTGCATGTACGTGTGTAGACTTCTCCCGCAATTGTGTTTTTTTGTCACGCTTTGACGTATCGGCATTTGGGAAAAGAGTGAGTTATAGAAGGCACACTTCCTTCTAGTTGGGATCCAGCCACTATCTCCCTTTCCGTCTCTTTGCGTTGCCTTCTGGCCTGTAATCTGATGTGGGTGCCAGATGTGGGGAGGTGGAGCAGAAGCAATCCAAGCTTTTTAGACCATTTCATGGAGGGGGTTATTTTATTATATTTGTGGTTCACAAAAATTTTCCTTTGGTTTTTCAGAATGACTTCTATGGAGAGTAGAAATTGCAAGCATATGGTAGTAAGCTAAATAAGATACTGGAAAATGCACTTTTGGAGGAAGGGAGAATTTTCAAATACTGATAAAGTGTGGCTGGTTGGGTTTGCTTTTTTTTTTTTTCTTTTAAATCATGCTGAAGCTTGCACTGTACATAGACTGCTGGGTGTAATTCCATTTCTTTTTGGAGATGAATTGTGTTCATTTTAGCCATGCCTGTACCTGCAGCAAAGAGCTGCTGCTGCAAGCTTTAGGGCACTTAAACGGCTCAGTGACTGCTACTACATGAGTTTGATCTGGTCACACAAGATTTCGAAACTTTTCTGGTTGTTAAAATACGGTGAAATGAAAACTACTCTCCTCAAATGTCAAACAGCACAAGTTTCGTAGATTAATTCCTTCTACAGTTTTATAACCCCCCTCACACACAAAAAAATCCCCACCATCAAAGCAAGCTTTAAGTCAGTTAAAAATCCCGTTGGTGCATTCCCTTCTTTTACAGATGAGCAGCTTTCAGAATGCCAGGTTTGAGTTGAACTCAAAATTTGCCTGGACCTGTTGTGTCTCGGTTCTTCCGAGGGGGCTCATGGCCACCATGAGCTCCTGGGGAGGCTGGGCTGGGGCATTACAGTGGCCTCTGCCAGAGATAATGGGCTGGCAGGGTTACCCCACAGACCTCATTAAAACCTAATTTAGTAACCTTAATCTAAAGGTAGTGGCATAATTTTTCAGTGTGAGGTGGTTGTCTGTTGTGTTCATGGCTTTAATGAATTGGGGCTTCTTTGCATCACAGCTGTTCCACCTGAAAACAGGAGTAGTTTCTGTCAGCTTTGTGCCTCATAAGTACCAGCTTCATAGACTTATTTGTATTCTGAATTTGTTGTACTTGTGAAATGCAAAAACCAAAAGCAAATCCACAGAAGAAGATTTAATATATGAAGTAGAAGGGGAAATAAATTAAAGAGGTCAGTTCCATACTTGGAAAAGAAAGTGATTTTCAGAACCAGAATATCCTGAGTTTTGTCTAGTTATATTCGTGTTCTTTTTGAAGTATGAAATGGTATTGAGGCATTATTACTGAAATGTTATTATCGAAACATTATTGAAATATTATGGGATTATTCCCACAGTTTGACTGATTAAAATAGAAATCTAATTGAAGGATGTGCACTTTTCACAGCTATTATGTAAATAACTAGTTTTGTATTCCAGTACCTGAAATATCCTGTTCAATTATAATTACCTGATGAATACCCTGTGTGCTGCTTTAAAATGTAAAACCTATTAAGACAGCAACCAAATGGGGGGGGGGGGGTGTGTGTGTGTGAATATTAAACCTGTAACAGTCACCTGCATATTCTTCTTTTAATTCTGATCATTATTTCTTGCCACAGTATAAGAAGTGAAATGCTCGTATTTCCTAATCATTGCTGGAAATAAAATAGTTAAAATTACTGTTCTAGTATTGCTCAAAGCTGAGTACGAAGGTTTCCATTATGAGTGGCACAAAAAGTTCTTATCTACCCTTTGGTAAGTAGGTGAAACGCCTGTGTGCAATAAGGGTAAGCTCAGTTTCCTTTTAGTGTTATCTAAATACCTAATTTAGTTTTCCTTTGTATGTGCCCTGAAAGAGTAACTGACAAAAGCTGTCGTTTCTTAGGCTGCACTTTGCGCACAGATTTAGGTGAAGTGGTGGGCTTTTTCGGCTTCCAGAAGACAACTTTCCAAACCTGGTGAGATCTTTCCTTGTTGTCCTGTATCGAGGTATTGCTCACCTGTGTCGGTACTTACCTGGTTTAACTTGGGTGTAAAATTAATGTGGCAGGAGGGCACCATCACTGCCGTGCTGGTAATATTTAGGTTTCTATTGTCACCAGAATACTTTGGATATTGAGAAGTTTTTAAGTTGTCAATAACCCATTGTATAATCATTACAGATAAAGTAATACATAGAAAATAGTTATAGTATATAGTATAATACAGCTATTTTTGTGCTGCTCACCAAGATAAGTGCTTGTAATTGGAGGATAAAAGCGGTAATTTGCCCATACAGACCTAGCTAAAAGAATATTTTTTCTTGATACATTTAATTTGCTAGTGGAAACATAGACAAGGTTCAGATTTAGATCTATTTTTTTCCCCTGCAAAAAGTATCAAAATCAAGGTGGAATATTTGTTACAGGGAAGTGTTGAATGTGATTCTCTTCATTTGTAAATTCATGAGGAGCTCTGCAGATCTCTATTCCCGAGGTGTGTGATCTTCCAAGAGAGATTTTCTCTTCCTCTCACCTAAGCTGTGAAGATCTCTGGCTTTGCACAATGTCTGTGACATAACAAATACCTTCAAAATCTAAGAAGTAACTGGACAAATTCATTTTCCATAAGACATGGGAGTTAGGTCAACACATGCCTTCAGCAGAAGAGAGGGAGACGGGAACATGACATTTGCGCTCCTGTTGGCTCGTGGAATGGTTTTGACCTCCTGACAGTCAATCCTGAGGAGTAGTGGGATCACTGGTAGGGTGCAGATTAGTGAAAGCTGATTGGCACCAAGCACCAACCCTTCCCCATGTTTGTAGACGTGACCACTTACAGCTAATAAGCTTATAATAATTTCTGCTTAAGCACAGGTGGTGAAAGTAGTGGGGGAAAAAAGGTAAGGAGCTTAAATACGGAAAAGGTATGGGGCAAACTGTGATGAAACACGTGCAGTGTGTGGTAATTGTCTCTCACCTTCTGCATGGAGGGTTGTGTTTATCCCAGTCCTCAGTGCTGATACTCCTATTTACCCACCAGCTGTAGGGTAGGGGAATCAGAGACTCAGCTCCAACAAGAAGCATTACTTATAGCTCTGTTACATCAAATATTTTTGCAGTTGAGCATGAACATAAAGACTTTTGAGGGCTTCTCATAAATCTTGTGCAGGAAATTATTCATGAGGGGCACATTTTGTTGTCTGTCTAAAGGACTCCACTTGCATAGAGGAATTGAGGAATGTGTTTTGTTTGGTCTTCTCAATGGTTTTGTATCTTGAAAACTTAAAAAATTATCTTCTCTAAACCAGATTGCTTTCCTGATTGGAAAATAGCACATGCCTTCCTGCCTACTTTGCATTTGTTACCTCAATGGAGTAAATTCAGCTTGAAGAGGCTTGGGAAGAAGAGAAGGATTTAAAATGATTCCCCTTTAATCAATCCCAGGAAAATGCTGGCAAATCTATCTTTTCTTACTGCATGCTCTATGTCTTTAAACTCCATTTCATTGTGCTCACATTGGCAAGTCAGGATGGGTTTTTCTTCTCCTCAGGTTGATAGTTTGATTTGCCAGTAACTAGGTTTTGGGTTTACCTCATTTTAGTGCATTCAGAATAAGGAGTGTGTGTTTTTTGTGATTTCTTTTTTTTCATTTTAAAGCCTAATTTTCTGTAAAAGGAAGCATTTCATTGGTGGTGTTAGAGAAATCTAGCTTTGAAATGCTGACCTTTCATGAAAACTTGGTTTGCTACCAATTGTTATAAGCCAGTGGTGATAACAGTGGTGATAATTCTTCCCCCCTGTAAAGTATAAATCTTTGGTTTATTTAAACATCATGTTATTAGGGCAGAGTAAGCTCCCTCTGTGGCAGATTATAGTACCTTCTTTCTTTGGGGAAATAGAAACAAACACAAGCAATACAAAGAAACAACCCAAGGCTTATTTCTTTGTTATCTTTCTTGGCTAACATGTAAGGACCTTGGGTTCTACTGCTGCTGCACTTCAGAGGGCAGCTGAACAGATAATTTCTGCAAGTTATATGTGTCTAAGTTCTCAGTAGTCTGAGACAACATAAGGACTCCATCCTGAAAAGTAAAGGACATTCCGAGCTTACTTCAAGAAAGCATTTGCACATAATCTTTGCAGTTAAGGCCATGAATGGAGCCCTGTACTTAATGTTAGGTAAGGCAGTTCAGAGAATTGCAGGACTTAAGTATTTAATCCAAAGCATTATTGCTGTGGTGTTAACTAATAAACTGTCTTCCCAGTGCTACATTCTCACAAATGTTCTCATATTTATGTGTCAGTTTGGGGTTGTTGTCTGTACAAAGCTTTTTGCATATTTATTTTTTATTTAAAACATATTTTAGGAGTTAAAGTTAATTATTAACATCAGGGGAAATGCCTTTTTTGAAGCAAATGAAAATTAAAAAAAGAATATTTACTAGAATAGTTAATGTGGTTAGTTCTGGTTTACATACCTTAAGTTCTGGTAGCATATCTTCTGGGAAAGCTGCTGGAAATAGAATCAGTCTTTCTAAAATGTATTATTTTCTACTGTTGACCTCTCTATACAGTTTTTATTGTAGTATATTAGAACTGCTACTACTTTCTTCAGGTTCATTCTGATAATTAATATGGTCTCCAAGAAAATCTCATTGTGGAGGGAAGACAGCTTTGTTTTCATCCCTCTTTTGCAGATGCTGACAGCTCTGCCTGTGAATCCAGTGTCCTTTCCAGAATGCTTGCATAAGATTATTCTGGAGAGTTCCTGTGCTGTCCTGCTACCACATACCTAGAGTTAGTAATTTCTTCTCCTTTTTCACCCAGGAATATGTTTAGGTTTTTGGTATTTTTACAGAAATAACATCTATCGTGCTTTCTCACAGGTTTAATTGAAGTTTAAGGCAGTATCTGTAGTGTCACTGTAAGTTGCAACCTGAACCAAAAAGGCAGAATCCTGATACTACCCACTTAAATACACCTGGCTTACTAAATGACCTTGAATATGTAATTTTATGTCTCTCTTCATCCTGAGATCTATAAACTTCCCATAATAAAACATATATCCACCTTTGCAAAAGCTCTTTGAAATCCATGAGTAAAAGGTATCCCATAAGGTCAAAATATGAATTATTTATTGCTACATGACATGCACAGCATGCAGACTGTAAGGTTATAGATATCTTGTCTGTTTCTTTTCCCCCTGAGAATAAAAGTCATACCTTCAGAGCTCTACCTAAAAAAAGAAGTATTCACTGTATGAAATCTAATACAATTTTATGTCTATGAGTATGAATAATATTGAAACTTTGGTTTCTCCAAGGAATTGGTTTCAATGTTAATATCCAGCTTTCTCTGAGAGGTGCAAATGAAATTTTCAAAATAAGAAACATTTTTAAAATAAAGAATGAATATGAGAAGACCAAAAAGAACAGTCATAGGTGAGGCAAATGTTGGGGTTTGAAGTAAGCAAATTAGAATTTCATAGCATCAAAATCAAAAAGTTGTAAAGTTACTACAGGGTAAGAGATTACTTGACTTTCAAGTGATTGTCAGTACTTGTAGCCATTTGTTTCTAATTGACATGCCATCAGCGTGCTTTAAAAGAAGATGATTTTTCTTATAGTATGTTTCCTAGGATTTGTTGTAGGTCCTACCTTTCATCAAAAGAATTTGTTCTCTGCTTACTGTTTACATTATTTATTTTATTGTTTTAGGTATGTGTTATATGTGTGTGTATGCATAGCTTGTCTTGAATATGTATATATGTAGGTAGAGATATAAAACATATACAAAGCAAGAATGGGCTTGTTGCAAGAACAGGCCTTTACACTTCAATGTGAACATTTTCAATTGTACTTGGAAATCAGTAGGCAGCTAGCACAGGTTTTATAGAACTGCTGTGCATGTTCTTGCTGACACGTGCTACTTTAATAATTTGGTTTCTCTGTAACAGTTTTGGCCTCTGAAAGTGTGTAAGGAATGGTCTTCAGTGGAGCACACTCAATTACCTAGAAATGAGATCTGTGACATTAGCACAAATCTCAACTGCTTGGCCTCTAATTCAAGTCCAAATTTGTATCCAACTAAATCCAAAAGAGCTTTTAACTGTTTGGGATAGGCACAGACTTTGTAGTGCTGACAATGGAAGCAACAGGGTTCTTGCACAGATTTTTAAATTCCTCTTGGGGATAACAGACTCGTGGATATGTTTGGTTCTCTACTGCACTTTTGGATAAAGGGCAGTTTTACAGCTGAAGTCATGTCCAGTTGGAAGGACTGGGGAAACATTACTAGAAATCAGATTGTGATGATGAAGGGAAGCAGTGCTATTCCCAAGTAGGAGCTTTTTCAGAAAATTGTTTAAATAAAAATTTTTTCTACATATCAGTGCATTTTATTTAGAAGACTGTCCTTTTAGTACAGACCATAGTAAAGTGTCTGCTTAAAAGGAGCCATCTGCTTGAAAGAATTTCCCTTTATGTTGCCTTCTGTATTGGTTCTCTTCCATTACACTTTAGGCATTGTTTTGCATGTTCTTTGTATTTATTGGATACTTTCATCTAGCCCTCCTCACAGCTGTAGAATCTGATGTCTTAGCTAGTCTGATTTTTCTTATCTACCCACCACTCTGACTCTTAAGAATGCTGAGGTACTGCAGGCTATGTATTTATAAAAGTAATTCATCCAATTTACATATAGCACAGATATTGAGTGAGTGTGATGTATTAGAAGTTGCAGGGATACTGTGTCATGGGATGTTTTTGTCTTGGTATGTTATGTGTCTTGCTAAGAACCTAAACCTTAAATGAGTACTTTCTCACTTCTTTCTCCTTATCCTTCTCAGTAATCTCCATTGCAAATATAAATGTTATTATCAATGTTGTTATTGTCAGCTCAGTATTTCTTTTGCTGTTTTTCCCCCTTAATTTATGAAATATTTTAAGTCATAAAATAATATTGAGACCACAGGATTTTTTTTTAAACCACATTTTTATAGAGAACAACAGCACTTCAGACAGGAACTGTAGTTTTCTAAAGTACCTGGTTTTCTAAAGTTGAGGTATTTTAATTGGCTCTGATACTTAATTTCCAACACATTATTCATTGCTTCCACTGGAGGCTCTCCACTGTTGCTCTCTCAAAAAGTGTTCTTTCATGTGGCCCTCAGAACCCACTGTATATGCATTTTTGTAGTATTGTACAGCCAGTGTATTCAGAATTGCATTAAATCCAAAGTCTCCAGGCAGCAGATAATATAAGAAATTGCATCTCTCTTGGCTGATAAGGACATAGATTTGCCTTTCTTTGTTGGTTTTTCAATGTTGTTTGTAGAATTTGTTTTAATGTAGATGTCCTTTCCCCTTGATGTGGAAGGGCTTACATTTCGGATGGTCATCACTGTATGTTGTACCTCCTCTCACGTACAATTTTCAAAGTGAAAAACTTGGGATTTTTTTTCCCAAAAGCCTTTCAAGGAAAATAAATCCTTCAGCAACCCCCTAATACCTTGACTTTCTTTGAACAGTAGCATCAGCAAGCAAATGCAGTGTCAAAAATGCTTATCAAGAGAATCACACCAGCTGAGAACAAAGCTCCCTTTTTGTGTTAATTCATGGCCTCAGTTCACTTAAATTACATTGTGTCCGCTCCTCTTAGGCCTTTTTCTGGGAGTAAAGTGATTGTCCCTGAATCTTGGCTCTGCTGAGTTAAGTTAGAAGCATTTTCAACCATATGAGTGGTTATCAGAGTGTCTGTGTAGCTATTCCAAAACAATAGCATCCAAATTCCATAACTCCCATAGCATTGTGGAATCATGGAATACTTTTGGTTGGAAGTGACCATACAGATCATCCTGTTCCAACTCCCCTGTCTGGACAGAGACACCTTCCTCTAGACCAGGTTGCTCAAAGCCTCATCCAGTCCGTCCTCGGACATTTCCAGGGATGGGGCATCCACAACCTCTCACTTTTTCCAGCATCTTGCCACTCTTATAGTAAAGAATTTCTTCCAAATATGTAATCCAAACATACTTCCTTTCAGGTTAAAGCCATTTCTTCCTGTCCTGTCACTACATGCCCTTATACATAGTCCCTCCTCACGTTTCCAGTAAGTCCCTTTTAGGTGCTGGAAGATTCTTTAAGACTTCCTGAGACTTCTCCAGGCTGAACAATCCCAACTCTATTAGTCTGTCTTCATAGGAGAGGTGCTCCAGCCCTCTGATTATCTTTGTGGCCCTCTCTGGGCTCACTCCATCAGATCCACATCCTTCCTGTGTTGGAGGCCACAAAGCTGGGTGCAGCATTCCAGGCAGGGTGTCACGAGAGCAGAGCAGAAGGGAAGAATCACCTTCCTTGACCCGCTGGTCACATATGCAGTAAGGAGAAAATCAGCCTTCCCTTTCCCATTTGCATGGCTTTATCACTCAGAATTAGCCCTGCAGTGTCATCTGCAAATCAGTTGATACAAATGCACATCACAAAACGAAGTCACAAGACAGTCTTGAAATATTGCTCAGCAAGTAAGGCTTGATTGCCTTTGGATAACAGTAGTGGCCATGTACTTGGAGTTTAAGGTGGCTCTGTTGGGGCATCCTGCTTCTCAGATGGAGGTGTAGTTTGGAAACAGAGCACATCAGTTCTCTTGCAGTTGCTTTGGCTGCTGTTGGATTGCAGTTGAATTTCTGACTTTTGAAGGCAAAATATGACTTTATGTCCAGATTATTTCAAATCGTCTCTGTCTTTGCCATACTGCTGTTGAAACTGCCAGCAAAATGTTTTCCTTGAGTCCTTTTTGTCTTGATATGTTATGTGCCTTGCCTATTTTCTCTTTAGTTTTGGAGAAGAAATTGCACAGCAGAAAGGACAGTTAATTTAAAGTTGGCTGATTTCTTCTCAAAAGGATATTTGCTTCCCTCAAGACAAATGGCTTAAACAATATTCTATATTATTACATTATTAACTTGAAGCTTAGAAAATATAGGTTCTTAAGAACCTGGGACAGGCAATTTGTAAAAATCTAAATTACTCATAAGTCGCGTATTAAAGGTTATTTGCTAATGGTTTTAAGAAATAGTCCTGTGAACTGTCAAGTACTGCTTTTTCAAGATGAGTCATGGCAGCCATGTGTTTGAAGGATAAAGATGGGAATCTCTTTGCCAAAAGGAATGCAATGAAATAGTCATGTATTCTGCCAAACTTGACTTTTCTGCTCATTTAACTGACCTTGTATCTTCTTGTGCTTCAGTACAAAATGTTCAAGTGCAGTCTTTATAAAAATGAAATGCACTGCCCATATTGTTGATATTTTCATTGAACTAATATTTCTGAGATTGCTTTTGTGGAAAATTTAAAATGTATAAACTGGTCACTAATTTAACGTTGAGGGAAGATCTGTCAGGCCTGATATTTGCAGTTGATAGCAGTTGTAATGTGTCTGCCATCTATTTTCAAAGATGGTGTTTGACTTTTTCATGTTAATGTACAATATGACATAAATAAATGTGTGTAGGAGTCCTCAGGATGGGACAGGATTTGCTATATGTTCTAAATATTTCCGATTAAAATGGTCAAGTGGTATTCTGCTTCTGAGCTTTTCCCTTCAGAACCTACTTTGCAGTTGATTTTAGGGAAAACCTCGTACAAAGTAAAGTTGTAGACAGATTCCTGTTTTGGAATTCAGTGTGTTGAACTTTTTGAGAGTTAGCAGTAAAGCCAAGTTCTGACATGTTTCCTTTTATCATAGACTTAAATATTCAGTGCTAACCACACTGGGGGTTAGTTGAGATTGTGTAGCATTTCTGCTCAGAATTAAGTCTCTGTAAGAATTGTCTTGTTTCTACTGCAAATATTTGTCTGCATACCTAAATTTTACTATTTCATTACTTAAATGAAGTCAGTATTGTCTTACATGCTTTAAAGGTGTCATTTGTTATTACTGCCACTTACAACAAACCTGCGCTTTTGTGTGCTAAGTGAGCAAGTCTGCTTTCTGTTGAACACATAACTGTCATTATGTTAAATATTCCTTAATACCCTACATTCAGTCATTGCTGTTGAATTATCACAAAGACTGTGGATATTTTCCCTCTTCTGTTCTTGCAAGTGGGATTTGAAGTTTCTGAATTTACACAATACAAAAGTTCAATGCCAATTTTGGCACATCTACCTCATTATAAAAAAGAGCACAGACCAAATTGTCCTGAAGTTGATATTTGTTTCATAGCGGAGTATTTAATTATTTTTTGTAAGTCAAATTAATTTTAATTGATCCTGCTTTTCCTTTCACTTTTTGTTTTATTTGATAGCCTGAAGTCTCTGGCTTTTGGTTTTCTCATCAAATAGTGTCAGCTCTTGTAGTTCTCAGGAGTATTTATGCTTGGGCTCAGTTAAGTTTCATGGTTTTGTCTAATACTGGTAGAAATTACCATTTGAAAACTATTAATAGAAAACCTAACTTTATTCAGTTTCTCTTCTCTACCTCATCTCATCTACTGATACTTTGGATGTTTAATAACATGAAAATTTGGAGCATGACCCTGCTTTACTCTGTGCCACATTCTGAGGGGTTAAGGCAGGAGGTCAGTTGCCAATATTTGCTGTTCATCATCACTGTTTGCCACTCAGCATCACTAAATTCTACTTCACGTGCTTGTCAGATTTGATGAGAGTGGATGATACAACCTTGAATTATCTTATTATTTATTCTCAAATTCTTAAAAAGCAGCTGTCCCTGTGTTCCAGTTTCTCCCATGTGACATCAATTGCAATCAGTAGCGTCTCCTTTCTTCACTGAGGTCTCTTCAAGGATGTGAAAGCCCTGAATTTCAGGATCTGCAAGATACAGTCTCTGTGTGTTTCCTCCTTGCTTCTTATGGGAACTGGCTTTTCAAATGCAAGGCAATGTCTGCAAGACATTAGCAGTTAGAAGACTGCTGAACATGGACATGATATTTTTGTGACTTCCTGGGAAATGTTAGCTTTCTCTTAAGAAAACAATCTAGGTACAGAGACCTGAATATTCATCACTAGGTATGGCAGAATAATTTGCCGTGTCCTGAACTAAAAGATAGAGGTCCCACTTGCATTGAACACAACAGCAAGTTTCTGTTTCAAGGGAAACACAGGCAGTGTATCAAATCCTGCAGAGTTCACACACTGTTGCTGTTATGACCAGCTGGACTGTTACACTGTTCTGCTGTTATCAGAAGCCTTGAAATTTCAACCAAATTATTTCATCCTTAATCCTCTACCTTGATTGAGTCATTTAGAAATATTTTATTTGTAGATAAGACTACATGAAAGAAAACTTGCCATATCCTTGGATTAATTAGTATGGTTTTGTTTTGCTATTAATAATAAACATCTTCTTGTCTTACTTTTATCTAGTTTAAACTTTCATCTAATTCAAATGTTAGCCATTGAATCTTGCCAGCAGTCAGTCTGCAGATTTTGGGAACCTTTTACTCTTAAAAGTCCTTAGAAGTACTTGTGTTTTGAGATGAGGTAAAATAAAGGGTTTGAACTGATTTTAAAATTCGATTCACTGGAAGGCACATTCTGTAGAGCGTAAAGTAATTTCTTTTTAAAAAATCCCAGACTCTTCATAACTTAGCTACATTCTGTCCAAAATGCATGGTAGCACTAGATGTTAAAACATTTATCTAACATACTGTGTTAATAAAACATTTTTTTCTATGCTGTAGTATTTCCATCCTGGTTCTGCTTTTCTCTGCTTGCTCAACTTCCTGTGCTGAGTTCCTCTCGTGTACCCTCAGACAGATGGAAGCAACTCATGGTCTTGAACTTTTCTCTCTGTGGGTTGAGAGGCATTTGCACTAGAGAGCACCTCTCTGTGTATAACCCATAGAGAGCACTGGCAAGCACTCTGCTTCAGAGGCTCTGAGCAGGGGAGAGCAACCTTTTTTAGTCTGCAAGAAGAGAAAGAACTGAGCCAGGAGCTGACCATTTCCAGATTGCACTGAAAGAACCTCTTTCTCTTCTCTTACAAGAGAGAGAATCCCTTCTTAATTAAAGGCAAAGGAGTGAAGCAGAAGAGATTAAAAAAATAATCCTCATCAGCTATTACTCAAAAATTTCAATTAACCATAGTCATCAAACTTGTCTTGAAAAAAAAAAGAACACAATTGTCAGTGGACATGCCCATACAGAACTTAATTGCTATATATGGCACACACCTCAGTACTGAATTCTTCAGTTAGGTATTGCAGAAACTTGCACAAGGAATGCTCTGAGTGGATGGCTGGGTGCATGTTTATGAAGTTATGAGAGCCTTGATGAACTGTCTTCAAGAAGCATGGACATTTCTTACTACAAAGAGAAGTCAACAGTAAATATCTAAGAGGTTGAGAGAGGAAGAAGTGCCTTCTGATTGGCCTCGTATGGACAGAATTCAAAAGGTTCTTCACACTGTAGGTGCATGTACTGCTAATACAGAGACTGACTGTGAGCAATGCCAGATGCCACAAATTCCAGTGGAAGTACATTTGATACGATTCCTGTGCCCTTTGAGAGGAGATGCAAAGGTCAGAAAAACTAGATTTATCTGCAGTATCCTATTTAATTTTCCTCAACTGGTAAAAGGAAAAATCTTAGTTTTCAAGCAGTGGTGAATTAGGAGTTCTAAAAGTGATAAAATGTCAATGTCATTGACATTTGAGTCAACAGGTTTTCAGTTTTGACTTCAAAAACCAATATTTTTCTTAATGTTCAGTTAGAGGTGTTTGAAAAAATACCTAATATTTGAAAACTGTATGTTTGTGTAACACATATAAATCATTGTATTGTCTTTATTCTTTATCTGAGCAGTAATATCCTTATTGTGCATCTTAGCAGTCAGTCCTAATAGCTTCTGGTTGTTCTCTATGCTGGTGTGGTGCCCTTCCAGTCTTTCTTACAAAGAGTGAGACTTAATGCTGCCCAGTCAGCTTTCCTAAAAGTTAGCGGCCTCTTGCCTTGAATAAAGCCTAGTGGGTCAGCTTCGCAGTCTTACAGTCTGAAATGCCTGCTGTTTTGCAAATGAGGGCTCTTACAGTAGCTGTCAATTTGGGTACCCCTTTGGCTACTCCAAATTGATAGGATTGAAGGGATTGTGAGGGTGAAATTGGATCCTCCTGGGTGTGGTACAGAGAGTGAGAAAAAGAACTAAAAAGTTATGTTTTGGAATTAAAAAGACTGAAAAGATGTTTTGAGGTTGTCCTTGCCCCAGGTGTGGGTTTGTTAGAAGGGCGAAGAACACCAGGCTGTTGTAGAATGTCCTGTCTGCCCAATTCACTCTTTCTTAAAAAAAAATAAAGGAAGAAAAAGAAAACATAAACTTAAGAAAACTCTGAAATGTATGCAATGAAAGCAGTGTTCTGTTTATCAGCTTCAATTATTTGAACATGCTAGAACATAAATTGTAAATGTTTTAGTGAAGGTGCATCCATGTCTATTGCAAAGTCACCTGTGGCTGGGCAAAGAAAATGAAGTATTAATGAAATACATTTCTTAGAGAAAACTTAGGCAAACCTCTTCTGCTCTGTAAGGTCTGTGTCTTATTCTAACAGGAAAAAGTCTCTAATGCTAGAACTAGTTTTGGATGTCACCTGCTCCTCCCCTAATTAAGCGTATGATTCCTGTGAAACTATTTAAAAGGTGGCAACAACTTTGTCATTTCACTGGAAGCATAAATTCACAGTCTGATAAAACCAAAGATACTTTCCTTCTTTGCTGTTCCGTGTTCCCTTATTCCCATTCAGAGCAGTGTTTTCTGTCAGGAATATTTTTTTACTCATTTCTCCTTTCCCTTTTTGTCTAGAATTAGGCTGTACACTACAGTGCAATGTTCCCACTTCTCCCTTAGCTTTATCTGTATACTGTTTCTTCACTAAGCAATCTTTTTAACAACATCTGTGTATTTTTGCTCCTTTTTCAGATTTCAACTCCTATTTTATTGCTGCAATGACTCTTTTCTGTTACCTCCTTTTTATTTACACATAACACTTTTCTCAACACTGTGATTATTGTGTTTGTGCTCAACATATTGTTTTGACTTCAAGTTTCTCACTTTATGATTCCTGTAAATATTAGCATTATAGTTCTAGCTGTGGTATGTGACTGGGATGCTCCCATTTTTTTATTATTTCCTTGGTTTTATACTTCACAAGTGAAGTGTTTTGTGTGCGTGTATTCTTGTGAAAGCTCATTTTCCTTCTGGTGATTGTCTGTTATATATATTTTGTTGAATATCAGAGATGATCTTCAGGTTTTGTCCCATTAGTATAATTTTCCAATTTAACCAGTATGTTTGATGCATCTTCTTTATATAAGGAATTTGTATGGAAAAATCAAATGAGGTAAAAGCAAGTTAAGATTGCAAACTTTGCACATAATGTTCACTTTGCTTACCCTGTGCAGTGTAGTGCTTTGAGGACGAAGGGCATGCTGAGAAAGGCCTAGGAAAAATAAAACCCCTCAATTTACTGTGAATATGTTTTTCTGCTGAATACAGTCTCCTTATGGAAGCAGATTATTTCTTCCTGGACTGAGGATCTTTCTCACAGATTCTCTCTGTAACATGGAAAAGAGAAGGTAGAAAATAGGATTCATGCTGCTCCAGAAGGGACCTTGTTCTCATTTTATTTTCAGCTCCTCTGCTGCAGAAAGGTTGGGCCTCAGCTCATAGTGTTGATCATAGCACTGGAGAAGGTTTCCCCAGAGCCCTGGGCAGGGCTGCTTTCCTGAGTACAGCTGTCCTTAGGGAAAGGGGTAAACAGAAAGGGTGATGGGGCAGCATTGGCAAAAATTGGATGTACAGAATAGCCATTATTTCTGCACACAATTTCCATTTAATTTTCCTGTGAGTACAACCACAGTCTCTAACACTGTTTTCTAGTTAACTATAAATTAATGATCAAAGTTGTCTTTAAGTAGAATGAAGTGGTGTAATGGAAAAAAAGACAGAAACAGAATAAATCACAGAATAAGCTGAGTTGGAAGGACCCACAAGGATCATCAAGTCCAACTCCTGGCCCTGCACAGCACCATCCCTAAGAGTCACACCATGTGTCCAAGAGCATTGTCCAAACACTACTTGAACTCCGTCAGGCTTGGTGCTGTGACCCCTTCCTTGAGGAGCCTGTGCCCAACCACACTTGGGGTGAAGAACCTTTTTTTCTGATATCTACCCTAAAGCAAAAGGAGATAATTCTGTTTCTTGATCATATAGGAAAACAGCAGGTACAAAGCTGCAAAAGTTGTTCTGGGGGCTTGACAATTATTTTTCAGTGCTTCATCCCCGGCTTTCCTTAATAGTCTGCAAATCCCAACAATGGAATATCTGGGTAAGGCTATGCTGCTCTGTGCCCAGCTGCACTGCCCAGTACTGTCAGAGCTGGACAGAGCTGGGGGGAATAAATTGGGTATCTGTTTGCTGTGTGCCAAGGTAATAGGGAAATGGTGTGCTAATGCAGAAGAGGAAAGGCTTGTTCTGTAGTCTGTGGACTACTTCAGTGAAGGCAGGACAGAGCGCTGTGCTTGTATGTGTACTTTGCCTTTTACAAGCAGGAAAACTTCTGAATAGTGAGGTGCAAACCAGCCTGGGGCTTGGCGTTCAGGAGGGAACTGTGAAGCTAAAGCTTAGGTAGGTTTCCCCACTTGACAGTGTATTTAAAATATGCTTAGGATATTTTTTGTGGTGCTGAGATAAAGCAAGATAAATTATATCATTTAAAAAAAATTTTATATATATATATATATATATATATGTATATATATATATGTATATATATATATATATGAAAGTACTTACAGTGGAGTTTATACGGTGGATCATTTGTTATTTGTGCTTTTTTCCATTTGCAGGGAGTTGGGTGCTGGGGGGAGTTGAACTCATAGGTTGTTGGTGAGAGAAGAGTATTTATTGCAGCAGAACTAAAATTACAGGCAAAAAATTAAAGTACTCTAGGGGGAAAAGAATAATTCTAGCATGCCAGATACTCAGTATTAAGCATGCTTAATATTCAGTTTAGTCTCATATGACATGTTTATGACCAGTGTGTGTGCCCCAACAAAGGCACTGCCTAAAAATGTATTTGCAAATTAGTTTCGGTGCAAGAAGTAGAGAGAGCCTATATATTCCTCTTCCACATCGACAGCACTATTTGCTTTTTGACAGAGGAAGATGCAAAATTATTTCAAGTGTGCCAGGTTTGGGTTTCTCCAGGAGTCGTACACTTAAAAATCAGCAGAAGGGAGGGAGGGGAGTTGCTCTGTTATCATCAAGCTCTGCTAATGTAGCCCGGGTGCCACGTGACTGCAGAAAAGGCTATTATCTCAATGAAAAGGAAACTGCTTTTTAGAGCAGCAACAGAACAGAAGCAGGAGGAATTTTCGAGTACTCCACCATGCTGGATTGTCAAAGGGGGATCTCTCTGATCAGCAGTTAGGGAAGGATTAGCGTGGCCAGTTTGTCAGCTGTCATTAGAAGCAGATGACAGAGATGATAAGCTGCTGTGTGCGCACGTCCTCACTCAGCATGTGCTTTGGTTTACATCAAGACATAACACTGGTTTGGGATAATGGAGAGCTGATATTTTTAAGGCTGTAAATTTACTGGGAATCGTCTCTTTTTTTTCCCTTTTTTTTTTTTTTTCTTTTCCTCCCGTTTTTAATGAAAAAAAAAAACCAGAGTGATGGATGGGGGATTTATCTACATCTTGATCTGAAGACGCAGAAAAACTAATAAGATCTGCCTTCATCTGCAAAGGCTGGAGGACGACAAGGTGTGTTTCTGAAGTGCTGTGACTTCATTGTTAGTGCTTTCTCTTTGCATGTATGGGTGCTCCTGTGTGCATCATAGTTGTCTGGATGTTGGGGGTGCAGGGGGGCAGAGGGAGGCGTTGGTTTGGGGGAGTGGGTGGAACAGCCAATTTCTGATTGAGTAACAGAGTTTAAAGTTAATGCTTCTGAATAACAATTGCAAAGAAATAATGTAAATTCGAGTCTGCAGTTTCTGTTGTTGGGCGGGGCCCCCCCCCCCCCCGTTGGGGTGGGGGGGGGTGTACTTGTGGTTGCCTGTGACAGTTTTATGGGTTTATGAGGCTAAATATATCTTAGTGCACAGGAAATATTTTTGTAAGCAAGTTTTCTGGCATCCACAATAATATACAAACCCATCTATATTTTCCCACTGTCAAGAGGAGGTGGAGCCTGCGTGTCTTTTTCATTGCAGTAATTACTATTCAATATTCAGTAATTTATATGCATATGAAAAAGTACAAAGTATGTCAGAGTGAGATATTTTTGCAATAAAGCTTTCTCTTTTTGACCGAGAGCTTGAGTAGAAAAATCACACTGAAACATTGGTAGTTGTTATATAACTTTCTCTATTCTCTAATCTTAATAGTTTTCTTTACAAGTACATGATCATGTAAGCAGAATGACATTCAGTTAATCTTCAGACCTCGTATTTATCTCATGGTTATGCATGATGATGTCATTAAATATCTTGGCAGTATTTACCTTTCCTTTAACCTTGGGAGGACAGCATTTAATATTGCAGATTAATTAACTAATACTATTCCCCTCAAAAAGGTTATTGGTAGTGACTTGTAGTAAAGTGAAGACAGTATGCTGCCTTTCCTGTCTGGGAAGTTATTGCAGGCTTGTTGACTTTATTTTCCTCTTGCATTAAGCCCAGCGTTCCTCCTTAAATCACAGCAGTAATACTGATCCTGAACCACAAAAAAAAAAAGATAAAATTAAGTGTTTGGATTTGTGTAGGTGTGCTATAGGTTGTCATTTCTTTAGAAATCTGTCTCCAAAGTTAAGGGCAGGGTTGAGAGGGTGCATATGATCAGTCATTACTGCAGTGCACTGGCAGTTTGCTAAAAGTGTGTTTTGAAATAGTGGTGGTGACTATCATGCTTAGAATCAGTTTAATAATTAACTAAATACATACAGGAAATGCCTTAGTTTATTTTATTTAGGACTTTGAAAAACTCATGCGACTTTGAGATAGGAGGGAGAAAGGAAAATATTATTGTTTTTTAAATTAATGTAGTTTGTGTTTGAAGAGACTTTATTGCATGCTGTGAGGGCAGAGCCAGAAACGTAAACAAGTTTGTGCTATTTATTTGCCTGTTCTCTTTTGTCTCTGTTTGATTATTTTAATTGCAGCATAGTAACATTTTGGTACAGAGGCCTGGGGCAGGCGGTGCCGTTGAGCAGAGCCTTGAGAGCCCGTCACGTTCGCGGCACCAAACACCGAAGCCACAAGAACAATGAAACTTCCTCTCTGCTTCTTGTGTTTTCTTCCTTTATTTCATTACAGAAGATCTAACAAGATAGTGGGGGCTGAGTAGTGCTTTCTGATATGTTGGCACCTATGTTTTGTAGAAAAATAAATTCTTGCTGCTTGTACAGTCGTTTTGATTTCCCTGATGCCTTTTAGGATGTATTGGGGGGGGGAAATTTGAACAAAATCAAACTTCTGTGTAGACTGTGTTCTTCAGGTGACTCTGTGTTCTCACGAAACTCAAGTTGGGATGTTTTCTTTCATAAGCAATTTCTTACAGAATTATTGTATCTAGCATATAGATACAGAGTATCTATATTGACCAGAGTAATTTAGTTTGTCCACTTTTCAAAATTGTGTATGCTTCTGTAGTCAACAGGGTTACACTGGTAATGTTCAAAAGGTGATGCTCTCTTCATTATTTTTTTCCATCTGTATTGTTGGCATTTTTGTAAGGTAAATTTCTTGTCCAGGGAAGGGGGGAAGGTATGACTGCAAATATACCAATATTATAAGAAAAAACCCCTTCTTGGAAAGTGTGAACTAGAGGTGTACTTTGAATTTTTTTTTTTTTTCATCCAGAGGTCTTAGAATTATTTTTAATAATAAATGCCATTAGGAAGTCAACTGTCTGGTTAGATTTTTATGGTGACATTTTATTTGTTTGTATAGACTAGTCATAGAAAAAAATGAGGAAAGGTGTGAAAACACCCTTGATTCTCAGAGTCTACTTTATTAAGTAGTAGAAGTTGTTTAGCACATTACCATATAATAGCCCTGTAATTGTAATAAGGCAGCTGAGTTAAGGACTGAGAACTGGATCTACAAGCCAAGCTGTTAGAGCTGAGTAAATGAGAAGGGTGTTTGTAAGTTGATAATCAGTATACTTGTGAGGAAATCCCGATGGAGTCATCTTACTCCTGCATTCCTCCTTAGCTTCTCTTACTGCTTATGTTCATCCATGGCAGGCCTAGAAGGATGCCTGAATTGGACTAAAAATTATTATCAGCAGGTAAAGCTTTGGTCTCTGGGATGTGAGGTCTAGGATGAGAGAGCCTGAGTTGTTCAGAGTGGGCTGCTCTCAGTCCCCAGGCGTGGGGCTGATCCCTGTGTCATTGCCCTGACAGCTGAAGGTGGACAGTGAGGTCTTGGGGAAGGCTCTCTGCATTGTGAGGATACAGAGCATAAGGAACGGTGCAGGAATTGGGCAAAAATTATAAATGAAGACTCAACCCAAAGGTTTTAATTTCCAGCGTGTGTTGTACCTGAATATCCTCTTTGCCATTTAATTTTCTCCTATGCACGCTGTCCCTAAACAAACTTCATCAGGATGCTGTACTGCTGTGATTTTCCATTCCTGATAGCATAGGCTGTTGTGATTGAGCAACACAAGATTCTCGTGAAGAAAATTCTGTTAGAACTGCATGGAATAAAATTATTTTTGGTCCTTTTCCTGAAGTTTTTCCAGGTGTTCAGTCCAAGTAGTTATAAATGTGTGTTATTTTTTGCTGTGAGGCAGTGTATTGCAGGCTTCTGGTCAGCTCCTTCTATGAATATAGTGGGTGTTCCTCTCTTTAGTAATTATATTCCATTACAATCCAAAATTAAAAATACTTGGAATGGACATTGATCCTTTCTTAGCAGTTGTGATTCTTCTTTACCATAAACTGTTTCATTATTAAGAAAAATTAATTCCAGTTTATTTTTACAAAGAGAATAAAATGTCTATAATCTGCATTCAGCTTTAATAGTAGAGTAACCTTGTTTTCTTAGGTCTGCAGGATACAAGCATAGATTTTTCATGCCCATGGAGTGATTTATGACCTACAAAAGAGAGAAATAACAATTTGACATCTTCTTCTAGTAGACTAGGAGGAAAATCAAAGCTTCAGTAAAGTCAGTGATAAAATTCTGATTTATTTCAGTTGAGTCATAGCGTCCCCATTCAATTTTTTTAAGTGTCATTTCTGCTTTGGGGAGCTTATAGAGAGCTGTTGTAAAGCTTATAGGGTGTTGCCTGTAAGCACTGTGGAGGCCAAAGGTATATATGGATTTAAGACGGAATTAGGCACCACTGAAGATAGGTTCAGAGGGAGGAGGAGGCACAGCAGCCCTGCAGCTAAGCTTGTACCACTGATTGTCAGAGACAGAGAGCAGATATGGGGGAAGGATCATTCTACAGCTGCCCTCTACCTGCTTCCAAGATACCTGCTATTAGCTTCCATTAGTCACTAACTAAATATTTCTTTTGGTTGATTCATATAGCCATTTCTATGTATATTTCATTTGGTCATAGCCTCTGTTCATGTGTGTGTGTATATATACACATGGACACACATGACTACAAAGCTGGTGTTCATCAGATTTTATTTCTTGGCAGTTGACTAAGTAAAGCAACACCATTTTTATGAGTTTAATACTTTTAAGTGCTTTGAAATGACAATTAAATGTCCATCCTCCACTGTTATTGCTGGTTGCAGCATTTTACCAAAGCAAATAAAATGAAGACCAACATGAAATTTGAAGTTATTAGTGACTGTTGTTCATGTTCACAGATCAGTTTTTGAACTCTTGGATGTATTAAGAACATCAACTTAGTCATACTTTGTAAGAGTTGGCAAGACACTCATGTGTGGCTCTGACATAATTTGGTAGCTTTGATTTTTGTGCTTAGTAACAATGTGCATGGTTACTGTGTGCACTGGCTTTGCCAGGAGTTTAATGCCCATCTAGCATATATTAGTTTTAAGTACAAAATTATAATTCTGCATGTTGGGAGGTGATAGAAGTACCATCTTTCATGTATGTAGCCGTAGTCTCTCAAAAAGCCTGTATTAAATGGGCCGCTCTTCCAACTTTAATAGGAAAAAAGCTTTTTCTACTTCCCAGCTCTTACACTGCTGCTCCAGTATAAATGGATGACACTGGCATGCGTACCAGTATCAGCAGGAAGCACCTGCTGGGGGAATCTACCTGTTCACACAAATACGGGATGGGAATAGAGGCCAAACTCTCCATCTGGTCTCTCCCATAACATCCGGAACCACATCCTTGCCACCAGGCACCCTCTGGGACCAGGCTCCCGGCAAGCCATCACAGGAGGACACTGACTTTTCCAGGACAGACATTCTAAATGCGTTTCAGAGGCAGAGAGGATGGGGAAGCTGTACTGGGCACTGTACTGAACAGGCTAATTTTTGGGTGTACAATTTAAAGAAGTGGTGCACCGTTCTGAAGTTCTTGGAGGCACAGAGGGCAAAGTCCAATTCCCCTCATAGCCAGCTGCTAAACTTACTATGACTGTGGCCATTTGTGGAGCTGAGAAGTACCATTTGTTTAACTTGAATATAGGTATGTTTGACTTCAGACTATTGTTAACTTCCAACCTTCAGGAACAAAGCAGCTTGAATTCTTGATTCTCAATTTGAAATTTAATATTATGCACTGTTAAATGAAATGTATGCATATAAAAGCGTCTCAGTATTACAGAAGGAGCTGTGGAGTATGTATCTTGTACATATATGTGCAGTGGCTTATTCTTTCATCATGATAGCAATATCAAAATGTGTAGAAATATTATAGATAATGTTTAACTACTCTCTGCAACTCAGGGTTTTAATTCAGTGCTTGGTATTCAAAAGAATGGTCTGAAATTCCAGCATGCTTCCTAGTAGTGGGTGGTTGGGTAGAATAGAAGAATATTAGCGCCTCGTGGTGCTGCAGGTATGTGAAATGAATATTGAAAACATGAGTTTAATTTTTGGTGAGGCACCAGAGAAGACACATGGAGTTGGACTTACTGAAGTGCAGCAAAGGTTTCAGTAAGATTATGTGCTTTCATACAGTATCTACTCTGGGACTGAAGGAACATTATTTTGATGGCCAGGTTAGAGATATGGAAGGTGGCATGCAACATAAGCATCTCTTGCTGAAGTCCTGTCGAGCCTGGGTTGCACATCACATTACACCTGAGAGTGCAGACATGCTAAGCTGGTCCTAGTGACCAGGAGGACCAACACCTCTCTCTAGTTGTGTGAAATCATTGAAAGTCAGATTGACAAATAAAGGAACTCAAATTCAAATATAGTTTTAATATCTCTGTGTATAGGTTCTATAACTCTACATTTTACTTTCTGTATGCACCTTGTGTTGAAACACATTGTGTTTCTGTCTGGCTTGCCCTCTATTTCTCACTTTTTGCCTATACAGGATGATGTTTCCTGAGCTTTTTATCAATGGAATATCTTTTATCTAATGTAGACTGACTGGTGTTTGACAGGCAGTTAACTGGATGGAATCCTAGTGTAGGCAAGCCCACATTACAGAGATGTGTAAATGCCTTTGTTTATGTGATTGGTCATATTTTTCTCATTGCTAAGATAGGCGTCTTGAAAATCACACCCAACTGTATAAGCTTTCTGGTGTTGTAAGTAATGTATACATTTGTGTCAGTTATATTTATGAGATCAGAAAATGTTCCTGGATTTGAGTTTTTCCACAGTGCCTTATCCTTGTGAGAGTTTTTTCCTCTCTCTCAAGTCTGATTTTCTCCTTGCTCTTTGGTGGTTTCTGGGGTGGAAAGTTGGTGTGGGAATTTAAGTGGACAAATAACACTTTTGAAACTGAGATTGACAGAGAAGATTCAGTAGGAGTTAAAATATGCATAGCTCACTGTTCCAGAAGTACCATCAACTGGAAAAGAAAGCTGTTTAAATAGAAAGTTTCCTATAATATTATCATTTTTCTGTGTCGTTGGATTTGCTTCATTTATCAGCCATGCTATTCACACAATTTTATTTTAAATCACAGTAGACATGAAATACTAGGCTTCAAAATCAGTCTCCTAGGTTGTTAATAATTGTGAACCACAGGAGAAAAATCTAGATTAAATAAACAACTTATGTGGGAATTTCGACTCCTTTTCCAGTGAAAATGCTTGCAGGCTTAGTATTTTTTGCAGCCATAGTTTAATACTTATTAAATGCATCATAGAAGGCTAAATGGATTAAGAATAATGTTTGGTTTGGTTTTTTAACTTAGCTACATACCTAATACAAACAAAAGGGTGTAAGAATGATATATAGATATCGATATATATGTATATATTCTGGCATTGTGTTTTGTTATTTAACTTGGTATTTAAAGGGAAGTTTCAGTGATATTAACTTGCATTTTTTTTGTGAGTATTAAGAATCACAAACAGTTCTTGATAACTAGAGAAATAGAATCCCAGACCTGAAATTACAATGCAGAGTCTTGAAGTTGTTGTTATTTTTTTTCAGTAGTACCACCTGTCTCCTCTTTGATGATGTTTTGATGAAAACAAATATTTTTCTCTTTAAAGGTAGAAATTAACCAAACCTATTTTATATTAAGGGGAAAAAAACCGTACTTCCTTCTTCTGATATTTTTTCGTTGTTGTTTTATTAAAGCCTGGTTTTGCTATTCCTGGGCATATTAGAGGTGCTGACGTAGCCTAATCCATAAGCAGCTGAGTGAGTGGCTCTGTTAAGAGCCTTAGCCTATGGGAATACAGAAGGTAGGAGCCAGCCTACAGTGCTGGGGTCAGTCTGGAGGGGTTTTGGCAAACTCTCAAGCAGAACTGGGGGTTTCTTAAACCTGTGGGTTTGAGTAGCTGAGAAAAACCTCTTTCTCCTTCAAGATGTAGGTGGATTTTACAGAAAGTCATATTAAATCCCAGTCTGTAACACAGAACATTAATGCTAGCCATTTATTTGATAGTTACAGCATGTGTTAAAGAGCTGCTGCCACCCATTTGCAGCCTGAAAGCCAATAATGCTCATGAATTTTTTACCTGACAGACACTTCAAGATGCCACTGGGAAGATCGTCTAATAAACACATTAGGCTGCAAATGGAATATGCTGTCTTCTTACTGTCTAATACTCCACTCTAAAGCCATTACACAGGAGTGAGGGAAAAGATTGAGGAAGGAGCCTTCAGCTTAAAAATGTGAGTAGTAGGTGTTGGAGCCAATTTTCAGTTCTTTTATACAGGGGCTCAATGGCATAAATGTTGTTTCTTTTCTTAGTTCTAGTTTGTGGAGTTGAATAATAAAGTAGAGTTTAGTAAATACTGCCATAAATATTGTTTTAATGTTACCTGTAATAGACTGTCTTTAAAATAGAAAGAATAGAAAAGACAGAAAAGGCTACAGGTGCATGTCAGATTTTTGTACAAATCCTTTAAAGGTGACTAGAATCTTTCAGCTTGATGCTATCACCTTCCTTGTAGAAACTCTGTTTTCCCTTTCTCTTTATACTGTGTGACTGTTGTAGTGTGCAAAAGGTTTTAGACAGTTTCATCTACAGTCAAAGTGGTAGTGCTGTTTTGAGAAAGAAGCATACCCTTAAATAAATTAATGTCTTTAATGTGAGGTTACCATTGCCAACCAAGGTATTTGAGATCTTGTTTATTTTGGCAGATTGGCATTGTTTTGTTTGGGGTTTCAGGTATTTGGTAGTGAAGGACCAGTATACATAACTTGGTTGTAGAACATGGAACTTACTTATAGCAGGGATTCAGGATGGTGGTTTAATATATCTCTTAACTTCCTTTTCTATCGCATTTCTTAGTAGTCCATCTCTTGCTTAAATCTTATTTTACCAGACAATGCAGTCTTTTTTCCCTTGTTCCTTTTATTTCCCTCAATTTTCACCTGTTGGTTTTTTATTCATTTTCAAACCCTTACTCATGTCTGTGTGGATTGGTGGAAATACCTGTGCCCAGCGAGTTTGCGTGCGAAAAGGCTGAACTTCTCCAAGAGTGCTGCAGCACACGGGGCAGGCAGGCAGGCTCAATTCTCTGCCTGGCACTCTGACAGGTGCTACAATCCATATACTGAGAGTTAAAGCGCCCCTTTTTCCTGAGCTGCTGTGCCTGACCAAGGAAAAGGTGGCCTTAGGCTCCAGTGGCCCCCTCTCCTGATCAAGTATCTTATCCTGCCTCTGACAGCGATTTCCTCTGGAGGCCTGGGAAAGTGGCGAGCAAGCATTGCCTTCCTCAGAAGTGTTGAAGATTGCTGTTTGCATCAATATTCAATATTTTCCAGTTCTGAAATGAAGCCAGTGAACAAAGAGTTCATAAGCAGGAAAAAATGTGAAGAATCAGAATTTGCATGGGACTTCCAACTTTCCTCTGGCTTCTACCACAATTAATGTTACACAGGATACAGTTCTAATTTTGAAACTGAGATAGAAAACTTTCTAGTCATGGCAACTTCTCAGGAAAAAAGGTGAACTATGATGGCTGTATGTTTGAGTAAACAATTAACCATAGAATCATAAGCTGCTTTTTTCAAATTAGCTGTTACAGAAATTTTTTTGCCAAACCTTTCACTGACTTGTAGTATTTTTGGTCAGTAAACAGTATTTTTCTGTTTACTCAAAAAAATCCCACTGACTTTAGTAAATCTCTTTGCTATGTACACTAGTTTCATGTGTTGATGGGCTGGAGGGGTGGTAGTATAGTACTGCTACCTGATTGTCCATTATATGGAACTTTACCTTTTGTTTGCTACTTTTCAGGTTGAAATAGCAGCTTTGAAGGTGTAATCCTCATTTATTCTTTAACTGCATTTGTTAGGCTTATAATAAATCTGACAGTTTAACAGGCCTTGTTTGGAAGATGGCCTGCTCTGATAAGAGATAAAATGCACATTATCTTCTTCTACATTGACTCTGGATGATTAACTGAATTCACTGGTGCTGAGGATCAGTGTTGGAGGCTTACTCTGCATGCCACGTTCCTTCGTGACATTTGGGGAGTCGAAGAGATGTAAAAATTCACATAAGTTATTTGTTCTAGGTATTTTCCTGTCTCCCACTTCGTGGTGCCTCAGTTTTTCTTTCCCATTTGAAAGATGGATGTTTACTATTGCTTTATAATTAGGTTGTCTCTCTGTGTACTCCAACTGTAGCAGTTGCTGGTGGAGGATGTAAAGGAGGATGTGCCGTCACAACAAGAGCAGAGACTATTGTTTTATTACTGATAACAACAAAACAAAAGAAAAGGAAAAAAGAAAATAAAAAAAGAATTTAAGCATATTTCAGGCTCTGTTGTTTCAGTCTCCCAGCATCTGGTAGAAACTGGTTTTGTGTCAATGAGTGTAATTACTAATATGTACTATCCTAAGGTTTTTAAATTTAATTTTTCAATGTTTGTGATGTACATTTAACGATTAGAATAATTTGCCAGTGGGTTTTTTCAAGTATTTAGGATGCTTTGGCCTTTGGTAATCAAATGGAAAGAGAGGGAAAACGCACTTCCAGCCTTAAATATAAATAGGAAAAAGTATTAAGTTACCTGAGGTGTCCTGATGGTGCAGGTCATCAGTAGGAGAATAAAATTAGTTCTTTAGATATTTTTAGTAGTAATAATTCTGATTCTCTAATTATCTCCTTCCTTGTAGGAAAATTCTACACTGAGTGTATTTATCTTTCCATTGCTCTATTGCACATTTATGCCCAGTGGAATTGAAGCTTGAGTAGCATCTTAGTCAGCATTAGAAGTTCAGCTCTTACTTATTGTTGTATTTTTGGTGTTTTGTTGGGGTAGGACACATGGAAAAAGACATAATATGGAGTAAAAGAATATGGTACCACCACTGAAGGCAAAATACCAATTCCACAGTGGGATATTATGTTTGTATTCTGGAGTGCAATGCAGCTCTCAAACAACTTACACAATGAAAAAGGGAGTGCCTGGTCTTGCATGACAATTCATTCTTCAGGACATGCATTCAAATTTAACTTTGTAAGACAATTTCTTTTAAAAGAAAATTGATTTATTTCAGTATCTGACATATCATGTTGCTATTTTTTATCATTATCAAGCATATTTTTATTTCTCTCTCCTCAAAGTGATTACTGCTGGTTTTGTTTTTACTAATTCTCAGTTTGGTTAATTGTTTTTCTATACCTTGCTAAATAACCCTTTCCAGCATTTTCTTGATTTTTGATTTTTGTATGATAGAACTGATATTACATTTCCATTACTTCTAAAGTATTGAATGGATCAAATGGTTTAATTTCTTTATCTTTATTCTTTCTGAAAATTCCTGTAGAGATGTATAAAAAGATCAGTAGAGCAGGATAAATGCTGCTTTCTCATCTAAGATAGTTCTCTTAAGGGGAAGTTTACTGGAGTAAAACTTTGTCATTCTACTCATAGTTTCTTCATCTTTAGTTATGAATTGTCATGTTTCCTGGAAAAATTCAGACTTCAGATGTGGGACTTCTGTTTTCTGACCTGGGAAGTTCTATGAGTGGTTCAGGAACCCAGCTATATCTGGAAGTGCTTTAAAAGTGATCTTGTTAAAATACTGAATGATGTGATGTTATGAATGCTTGTGTGATATAAAACCAAGACATTTTGATACAGATAAATTAATATGTATGGAGGAAGATAAGGCAGAAACCAAAATGCATAATATGCAGTTTAGCTGCTTTGACCCACAGATGTTTATTTCTGTGTCTAAAATTCGTCTGTCAATTCAATCAAAATTCATGACATTTTCCATTTGTTGCTTGGAAATTTCCCAGGGCCTTGCTCCCTGGTACTGTGTGCCCAGAATTACTTTCTTCAGAAAAATATGGCTTTAGCTTCTTGCTCATGCCACATTAAGTTTGTAGAGGTACCTAAACCTTCTTGAGTTCTCAATCTAGCAGTATGCCTTGGTCTTGATTGTGAATCAGCTTATGGAAAAATATGTGAAACAGCTGCTTCCTTTTTAAAAGACATGAGGGAACTGGGAGAGTTCTCACCGCTTTGACTTTTTGGACTCATTGCTGAGAAATGGGAGATGGAGCTTTGCTACCCTCCTCAGCCTAAGGAAGTTACGTCTCAGTCCCTGTGTCTTCAGACAGTGCTTGAACCATTACTCAGGAGTTTAGTGGTACAGACCACACACCTAAAGGCTCCTTCTGCACTGCAGGAGTTAATCAGCCTTGCCCTCTTTGCTTCATAAACATCCAGTTTTGCTTTCAGATAACTTAGCATGCAGGAGGCTTTCCTGCATGGTGGGAAATATGGGCATGGGAGCTCCTCTGGAGAGGAAACTGTAACATCGCTCAGTTTCTGGCTGGTTTAGGTGGTAGATAGTATTGCAGAAGAGTCTGTCCACACCTTCTAAAAGTTGGTTCTTCCTCATTTCTCCTACCTAGGGAATAGATTTTAGTTCTGAATTCCAAAAGAATTCCTGACCTTTTAACTATCCCAGTCAGACCCTAAATACCTAGGGAGACAGGGTTTGGGAGCACATCCTTTTGATTTTAGTACTGTGTACTAGAAGTGGATGAGTGACTTTCTTTTTAGCCTTTGAGATTTTTTAGATTCCTTCAATATTATCTGTCTTGCTCTCCACTTTCTGAGACACCTGTCTCTGGATTTTACATTCTGCTCTGGAGCACAGTCACCTACAACACGAGAAAATGGCCCATTAAAATCTTTGAGGTATGGAACATGATTTTTAATTAAGACATAAGGGAGAACAGAAAGCAAACATGGTAGTAGGTGGTAGATTTCCAGAAATAAATTATGATGAGTGAAAAAGAAATGGGTAACTCATTCTAAGAATAAACCGATAATGCTGCTGAGAAAAAGATGTAATAGCCTGTAAGTACAAACAAAATAAAATAAATACATATATTATTTGTTTAGAACTATTTGCTGTGTTTAATAAGGAGAGAAGAAGGTGCAAGTTTTGTAATTATGATACTGCTTTTGTTCCCCTTAATACAGAAGGATAAAATTTAGAGTTTATGGTGGGAGATGAGTTTTAATATGTTCTGCAAAGGCTCACAGTGTGGACCTAGTGGGATTCCTACACAATAGCATCAGTGTGAATGCAAAAAGAATTGATTTATGCTACGGGTGAAACTTTGGTTCCCAAAAAAATAAAACCTCCCTTTGAAGTGGGTCTGACAGAGTACGTGGGAGAGCTGTCAGTAACAGTTTTGTGTGCTTTCTTGAGGAGAAAGGGGTTTTGAAGGGTGGTGTCCACCCTAAATGCTTATCTTCTTACTACTTGGGAGGGAAGGGGAGTGAGAAGATATCAGTCGAAGGTTTGACAGGTATTCCTTAATTGTAATGCTTGCTTTTCTCAAGAAAAATAGTTAACTGATTTACATTTCTCAGGAATTATTTGGGAAGCAAAAGAAATGAAGGGATTCCCCAGCCTAATTGTTCTTCTGAACTTCTGGTCACCATCTGAGTTTGGATCAGAGATCAGATCTTGGGAATGTACAGCTTTCATCATGCTGACTGTTCTTTCTCACCTTGGTCTGTGAAAAATTTAGTCATTGAAGGAGAGCTGCAATGACACTTCCAGCTCTCCACTGACAGAGACAGCTTCTCTTTAAATATTGTCAGTTTCCTTAATCGTATCTTGCACCTTCCTTGGAGCTCTTATTTGCAATACTTGTGAAATTGCGTATTTTCAAGGGAGTGCTTAGCTTCTAATGTATGAATGTATATTTCTACTCCTATACTTGGATAAATTAGGATGTGTGTGTCTGCTGGGGCTAGAGATCAGTGAAGACACACAGTTGTTAGGGAGCAGCTGGTGTCAGACCACACTGGGACTGCAGTGGATGTCTCGTGCTCTGCAGTGTGGTTGGCGTTGGTGTGGCTCTGCCATTGCCCTGCTCAGGTCACTGGGAGTTCTGCAGTACAAAAGGATGGGGATTGGGATGGCACATCTTCCCTTTGAGAGTTGTCTGCTCTGCCACACAACCATGGCCTTCTTGCTCTGCTTGCAGTGGGTTCTTCTCAAAATAATAGCAGCATGTGTCCATGTAGGTATGCATATGCATGTAGAGACTCAGTAGGGATAAAAATAATCCAGATATTTTTCAAATATAGTCTGATACCATTCATATCAAAGACCAGATGGAAGCTATACATTACGGGCATGATACAGTCTTTCTCATGGAACTTGGTCTATATCTAGAAAAAGGAAAACTACTCCACTCTCTGCTCAAACTAGTTAAAAAAATACTGAGAACAGCTCAGTTGGTCAGAGCATGGAATTAGTAACACCAAGGTTTTGGGTTTGATCCTGGTATGGGCCATTCACTTAAGAGTTGGACTCAGTGATCCGTGCGGGTCCCTTCCAACTCAGAATGTTCTCCGAAAAAAACATTTTCAGTAAAAAGAAATTATTTTTATTTTTTATTTTTACTTCTAATTTAGGGAAATGTTAGGTAGTGTTCTGTTCTAAATCTGAGGTGTCTTCACCTCATCATTTGCTTGCTCAGGTTTCAGTGAGTAGCCTTTCTCAGAATTAACTGCTTGTACCATAGTCCTTGGGCTGCTTCTGCCAATATCTGCCATATCTTCACTCAGTTGGCTTGTGGGGAAATCTGGGATTTCCAATGTGAACATCTGACTACCAACACATAGGCTGGCTGTTAGATTTTTAAAAGTGTCAAAAAGCAAAAGTGAAGGGGACTGTGTCTTTAACCCCCAGGAGTTCCCTTACTGGGCACAGTGCATGGCTGGCCAGGCCAATAGAAGGAAAGGAACTGGTGGGACAGAAATGAAGGGTTGAAGGAGGTGGTGAACTCCCTTGTTTTGATACCCAGTTTCCTCTTTATGCCAAAGTGAAGTGGTCATACAATTACAGGCTCCAGCTCTTATTTTAGTAGGGTATGAATCACCTCCTGGATGCACTATCCCAAACAATACAGGAGCTCTCTGAAATGTCTAGCAACACCTCTCTGCCATCATCGTCACAAAACTGGCAGCAGCTAGGCAGATGCTGAGCTGGGACTGCCCTTTCTGGCATGAATTTTTGATTATTTACACCATCTCCCTATGTCCTTTGGTGATTTCTGCCTCTGGGATATTGGTACTTGTTGAGGAATATGTAATCTGGTCAGGCGAATTTCATGTGCTTCTACAGGGCATAGGAAAACCAACAGTTGGGAGCAGGGCAGGATTTCCACAGGCTGTTTATTGCACAAATTATAAGCTTGTGTTGTTTTACTACATTAGCTTGACAAGTTATTCTCCTTATGAGGTAGATTATAGGTACAAAATATTTATCAGTTCCCCAGCGATCTCCAGTGCTGACAGATGTTCTGTTTCTGCAGTTTTGTACATGTACTTTTGCAGGCATTATCCTCTGATTTTTAACGAAAGCTGCATATGCTACCTTTTCACATAGCTGGGACAAGTTTTATTTCATGTATTTCAGTTCTGTTGTGTTTTTCTTGTTGTGTGGCACTATGGCTTTTCCTTTGTCTTTCATCATTCAACCTTGCAAATTTGCCATGAAAATTCAGCAACCCAGGCACAAAATGTACTTATCTGTTCTTACATAACTGGTAGCAATCAAAGAGATGAAAATGCTTTATTTGCCGACCACAAATTTTCTTCTCAAGGAGTTTTGGGTAGCATTTTGTGGGGTCATAAACAGTGTTTTTATTGGTGCCTTTCAAACAAGCTCCATTTCAAATGATAGATTCTCACGAAATGAGAAACTTGGAATATGAACTGAGAACTCAAGAATTTTCCACCATAACCCTTTCTTGCACTTTCTTCCTTTTAGTTGCTGATATGTGTTCAAGATGAGTGGGATGGGAGAAAATACCTCTGACCCATCCAGAGCAGAGTCAAGAAAGCGCAAGGATCCGGATCAGGTTGGACCCAGGTTAGACCATTTCCTTCTGGAAATATTGAGAGAGAATGAGTTCCAAAAATGTTACATGTGCTTCTGTTTTTCAGTTAAAAGATGACAAACAACATTCTTGCAAAGACAAGTCAGTGCCAAACTACTTTATTGCAGTAATTCTATGTTGTTGAGGCTTTGGGTTGGGGATGAGAACTATTCTTTTATTATTGTTTGTTTGTTTCTTCTTGAGTCCAGAGTTGGGCCAAAATGCAGAATATTGGTGACAATATAGGAGAGATGTAAAAATCTTTTTTGGCTTTCACTGCAAGAAGTCTTCAGACACTCATTTCATGAATCTGAGATTTTTTTTACCACCTCTGTTGTACATTATGATCTAGGTCTTGAAAAATATTTTCCAGCTTTACAGCAGTCTGTTACCAACACAAATACATTTTAAAGCATTACCACTCATTCATCATCTTTTCTTAAGACTGTCATAAATTCACAAGGAGGCAGGGAGTATGGATTGCTCTGTTTAACTATTTAAAGCTGTTTTATTTTCTCATACACAATCACTATATAATAGACTTTGGATTCTCAATGCCATGTGGGAGGGATACTTGTAAATATTCAAATCCCACCCCACCTCCCAAAATAATCTTGTGTTTTCAATTTCTAATCCCAATCCTCTTTTGAAACAAAAACATGACTGCTGGGGAAAAAAAAATAAGTAACATATTTTCTAATGCTCCTTTCCTAGTTCCAGAGGAAATCTTTCTGCTTGAGAAACTTGTTAGTTATATTTTGGTAGTGAGAGAGGGCAGCTCTCTCTGTTTTTTGTTAAACTGCTGTCAAACGTTTTGAAATCGTCTTTGAGCTGGCCGGAAGGCAAGTAAACTGACATTAAAGACAGCATTTTTTATAAACTCCTCTTTCAGCCCTAAAAGAAGCACTGAGAAACGCAATCGTGAGCAAGAGAATAAATACATAGAAGAACTTGCAGAGCTGATTTTTGCAAATTTTAATGATATTGACAACTTTAACTTTAAACCTGACAAATGTGCAATCTTGAAAGAAACTGTGAAGCAAATTCGTCAGATAAAAGAACAAGGTAAGAAGACTAATTAATTGACTTTGAATATTTTGTGTTGACTCTTAAATTATTTTTGGCTAACCTGATAGTGTCTTTGGCTTTTCTTTAGCAAATTCCCATGTTTTTAATCAGTAATGAAAAATGCTGTAAAGTCATGTGACTAGCATGTGTTAAGTATCATATTCAGTGTTTTTAAAATAAGCTTCCCTGAAAATTGCTTGGAGAGAGAAAATCGATCAGTCTGATGTCTGTATCTAATGGAATTGAAATTACTTGTGCTTTCACAAAAGTTAAACTAGCAAACGGCTTTGGGGAAAAAAACCCACATACTCTTACATGGATGATGAATCCATGCAAAAGAGAAATAATCCAGGAGAGTGGGGTATGTAAGTGTTCTGCATACCCATTTTGCTTTCTTTTGTTGGTATGAATAGATATTGTGGACTAAATTATCTGCGTCCTTTAAATGATGACATCATATCCTCGACTACAATAGATTTGAAACTATTCTAATCTCTAGATAGGGTCCTGTTATAAATGTAAACCACAGAACGTGACAGTTTTCTTCCTGTTCTTTGTCTAGAAGATTAGTTTTGTATTTCTTTTCTTTTGATATATTTCCTATTCAAAGAGAAAACCTAAATCTTTTAGAAACTTTAAATTTTTTGGAGGTGGGTTTTGTGGCATAGGTCTGTCTAGGCAGGCACACTGCAGGTGTTTGGGGCAGATTCAAATTCCTAAAGTAGGCGCATATCATTTTTCTTTCAATGTAGAAGATTTATATCTCTTTTTGAACTCTGTTTAGAGTGATTCCTTTGATTTTCAAACACTTTAAACATGTTTCACTTTTTCGCTATTCTGTGACTTCTGTGGGAAAATAATTCTTCTTTTTCCATATGTGTGTAGAATTATAAAAGTGATTGCATGTTTCATAATTTAGATATATATTTATCTAAATATATAGGTAGGTCTACAGTTTTAGACATCAGCCTATTCAAAGCTAAATGGAAGATGGAAAGGGTCAGATTGTGTCAGCTGCCTCCAAAGTGGCTCTAACTGATTAATCTTAGGGAGTGTTCCTATTTCTAGGCTTGTTCTCTTCTTTTTGCTGGTAGGTTGCTATTGGTGATATTCTAGCGATGTTGCCATGCCCCATATTAGAAGTATACTTGTTAACCTGACACAGTGTCCATCATTGTTTTTCACCTTGCTGGCTTTTGAGATATTCTTTTTCCCTTATTTTCTTCATCCTTTTCTCAATTGGATTTTTAATTTTTTTCTTTTTTTTTTTTTCTGTCACCAAGCAACACATACTCCTTTTCTTTACCTGAGAAAAGGAAAAGGACAAAAAAATAGTGTTTTCCTGGGAAGTGGGTGCACAAAGGAAAATCTGCTAGTCTGCTTTGGTAATTCTGTCAGCAGTTCTAGAAAGTCTAGTCTGAAAATCGGCTCTAACTCATGGTACCTTTGTCAAATCCAGGGTTTTATTGTTTAGGACCAATATCACAACAATAGTTTTCATATTGTTATAAAATATTCACACTCACCAGACCGGGTTAGATGTAAACTATTGAAGTCATCATGGGCCAGAATTGTGCCAAAGCTGAATGTGCAGTTAGTTTTTTAAGGTCATAAAGTCTTACTGCAAAAACAACTGAATATACAGTTCTAAAGACAGACTAAACTGCTGTGAGCACTGTTTATTTCAACAAGTAGAAGTAGTTTGCAATGCTTGAGCAATAAAGACACTAAATTGCTCTTTTTGATGTTGATTTGTTACACAGGGTTCTTCAGTTGAGGACAATTAGATGTTCTGGTAACTGGGTGTGCGCATAAAACTCCCAGCTGGTACTGACTGACTTTAAGCCTCTTTAAGGAGCTCTACAAAACACTGAGACCTTCAAGGTGGTTATTAATAGCATCTCAGGGTCTAGACATAAAGATCAGAATATTTGAAATTATTTCTTTGAACTGAGTAAAGGTTTGATACCTGTTCCTATGTAGAATTACTTCTGTTTGTTGTAATAGCAAATTTAAAAGGCCTGTCTGTTAAGAAAATTACGAATGACAGCATAGTCTGAAATGCAGTATTATTTTGGAACAGGCATTTCATTAACAAAAATGTCTCACATACATTGAAGTCCAAATTGCACAAACCATGCAGTATACCTGTGCTTCTGTTGAGTGCCACAAAAAACCTTATATGAACAGTGCAAACAGGTTGATTACCTAGTGAGGTTATTGCTATTGCTTTCTCATGATTTATAGGAAGTTTATCACCCCACATTGGGAATCCTGCACTTAGACATACTCATCATTTAAATGTATTATCTTTAAGGTTGTTCCAAATCTTTCTGATTGCTTTTCCACTGTCAAGACCCGCTAGAACACCTTGACAACAGTCAAAAACTTGCATTCTCTATTTGTAAAACAAAAGTCATTAAAATAATGCTATACTTTTATGAAGTGTCATGAGACTCAGGTTAAAAATAATATTTTATTACAGTTGTTTTGTTGATTTTTAGTGTTATGCAGAATACTTCTAGGAGAAAACTAAATGAACGTCCTGAATGTCTTCAGTGATTCTGCATTGACATGGACAAATTAAGACGGCTCAGTGGTCACACAGTGGGTCTGCTCTGCATTTCTTCTGAGGCAGATTAGATTAAATCAGTGAGAACTTAATTTACAGTTTTATTATTTAGAGGCAGTTTCTTTGAAAGAAATATTAAAAATTCTAATTGCATGTGAAGGTCTAATTAATTACAAAAGCACAGCTTTACCTTGTAAAACCACTGAAAGCCACAAGTTTTATAGCTGCTACTGAGATTTGTCAAGGAAACTTAATTCTAGGTTCTAGGAATGAGAACAAGGAAGGATGAAATGCAGATTGATATTTGTTTCCCATGTCAAGCTAGCTGGGCTGGTAGCTGTAAAAAGTAATAGATCTTTTGCTTTAATAATGCCATATAATTTAGTATAATGTTATCCTGATCTATTTTATATGCAAATATATACTTGGAATACTTCATCTGTTATCTTTATATCATTTCTCACAGTATATACTTCAAAGATTCCTAAGTTGTGGTATGTTAGAGATTCTGTTTATTACAATTTGAAGGCAAGTTATAAATGCATGTATAAAGCTGAATTCATTAAAAGAATTTAAGATATTTGGAAGATGTAACCATTGCATGCAGTTTTAATCTGGGTTTTGAAATGGTTTATTACTTGGGAAAGTGATGACAAGTTACTTTACAAAAGCTTAATTTTCTGCTGAACACTTTTATCTTATTATCTTACAATGATTGGATAGAGATTTTGTGAATGTCCACAGGAGATGAAAAATTGTGATTATAGCATGAAGATGAAACAGAAGTTGTATTCATGTAAATATTAAGTGGGTATTTCTACTGGGGATTTGAGACTTGTGTTTCAAGTGTTTTGGAAAACATTAATTCGGTTTTTTTATTTATAATATAAAAGTAATTTGGAATGCTTGTGTTACATGGTCATTGAAGTGTAAGCTCTCCTGTTGTTTGCAGTTCATGTTAAGTTTCTTGAAGAGAGTAATGGTCATATATGTTGCAATGTGTTCATAACATGCACAGATTTGTACAAGCAAGTAAGTTCTGATGTGAACATGCTTAATTTTAAATGCTTGTGTTAGGCAACTGTAAAGACCATTGAGAATAAACATTCCTTTGTATGCCAGACAACCAAGGAGCTGTAAAGCCATTTGATTGTACTTAAGAAATATGGTCAGTAAAAGAATGTCTGATTGATTTTAGGATCCTATCTTCTTTCAAGAAGCAACTTCAGCACTTAAGACATTAATTTCTGTCGTATAAGTACTGCTGAAAATGTCTTCTTATATCTGAAGACAACAAAATTCTGACAGCAAATAAAAGTAGTCTGAATTTCCTTCTTCCTTAGTTGACAATCAGTTGAACTGTTTCACATCAATCTAATTTTATTTTATTCCAACAGTAGTCCTTTTCCTTCACTCTTGTCACCAGCCTGACTCCCCTCATTATGTTAGTGGGTTTTTTCTCTTTTTTTTTTTTTTTTTTGATTGCTCTGTCTCTCTTTTGCTGGGTTTTATTTCAGGGTTTTGTGAGGGGTTTTTTGTTTGGTTGGTTTGATAGTTTGTGGTTTTTTTGGTTTTTTTCTTCTTCTTTTGGGTATAAAGCAAGTTATAAAAATTAAACAGTTGTTCTTAGCTTGCAGCTCCTTTTATCTGTCATGCTTGCCCCAGTCTCAGGAGGTAAATAACTCATCTTTTAAAGCAGAGACTGTCACATTTCACTGTTTGAACAACTCCTATTCCAGACTTCCTTTTCTTCATTTTCTAATTGTGCTTTTAGCCTTCTGTCTAAACATCAGCAATGCAGTAGGTTCAGAGGATAGTGAAGAGCTTCTTCAGCAGTTTCTCCAGCTAAGTCTCCTCTGACCTCTTCAGTTAGAGTGCTGAGGAATGTGTCCTGACATAAGACTTAGGGTTGTTTGTTTTTTTTCAAGTTCCCTAAGTTTCTTTTATTAAACTCCAGGTCTGCATCTCTTGTTTCTCTCCTTCTATTCTCCAAGCCTTTCTGTTTTCTGTAGCATTTAAGACGGCATCCACTTGTCTTATTTAGATTCACATACAGTGGGGATATAATCTACTGTGGTAAAGAATCCTCAAATAGGATTTTATGTCACTTCCATTTTCCTGCAGAGTCCAGTTTTCATGTGTCACCAGTTTCTGAAGAGGTTTTGTGTTCTGTAGATCAGCTTTTCAGTGGTTCAAGGAAGGGATATTGGGGTGGCAATTATCAGTCTAGCTGATAATGTACACTTCTGAGTTGACAGATCTTGTTTTCAGAATAGCCTTAAAAGACAGACCTTGGACAGAATGAATCACCCTGTGAAAGCAAAATAGTGTTAGGAGAGGGAGAAGTGCTTGATGAAGACAGACATGCACAGAAACCTGTATGAACCTTAAAAGAAGACTTGTTGTTAAACATATATATCTTCTTTTTCTGGTTTCACATTTGATAGCAAAACCAGTTTTTGCTTCCCTGTAGCGGTACTATGTAATTACAGGGGCACTCCAGCAGATAGTCTATTGTTGCCTCCAGCACCAGTATGCAAGTAAAATCGCTTGCTAAAAGAAAACAGCATGGTCTTAACTCTATAATGAGGCGTTGCTTTGGCTGCTGCTACTTTGAATTTATCAGATCTGAATTTAGGTTCATATTTCACAAGGTATTTAAGCAATTGCCTAACTTTAAGCAGATGAGTAATCCCTGTTAAGTCAGTGGAACTACTTTAAACCTTTAAGTTATGTGCATAAATATCTTGCAAAATCAGGAATATTAAGGCAAGAGAGGATATGCAGACTTGTGTTTTGTTTGTTGGTTTTTGTTTTGCAAATCTTTTACTGGGTCAATTTTACTGTAATTATGTTTTTATATTAATCGTGTTTGAGATTAGATGCAAATTTTATGCCAATTTTTGAATCTTTTTCTTTTTGAAGGAATTCTACATGGCTATCACTATTTGTATATACTGTGTTTCCAGTCTGATAGGATTTTAAGACTGAAGTAAATGTCACAGGAATTTGTGCTTGAAGTCAAGGAATTTATGCAGAGCATTTACAAAAAACATCTATTACTGAATTTGCTTTGCTGTCTCCCCTACCTACAGCTGAATGATGCACTGAGAGTGTCTTTGATTTTCATCTGTACATTGTAAAGCTTTCTAGCTAAATATGCAGTTTATGTTGACTTTACTACTTGCGTGACTCCAGAGAAGTACTGATTCACTGAAGAATTTAAAGTGGTTTTAGGTAATGCAGACCATCAGTTTCTTTTCTGGGTCTGAAGAAAAGTAGTCACTGGCCAGCAGACCCATCAAGTGAGAAACTTCCTGGGGTTTGCTTATTTTACTGGAGTTGTGTATCATGCAGAATACTTACCTTATCTACACGTAAGTTAAGGCTTTTTAACTATACTAACACTTATTGCTTAGTAAGTAGCTGGAGACACTTTATGACGTATAACTGTGTCCACACTGGGATCAAAGAATTAAGAGAGGGGGATTGTTCAGCATGGAGTGGAGAAGGATCTGGGGAGGCCTTATTGCTGCCTTTCATTACGTAAAGGGGACTTAGAAGAAAGAGAGAGACTTCTTACTGAGGCCTGTAGAGCCAGAGCAAGAGGCAGTGGTTTTTAGCTGAAAGAGGATAGAATTACATTGGACATAAGGAAGAAGTTCTTTATTGTGAGGGTAATGAAGCACTCTGGAGCAGGTTGCCCAGAGAAGTTGTGGATATACCATGCCTGGGAGTGTTCAGAGCTGGATGGGAAGGGGCTTTGAGCAACTTGGTCTAGTGAAAGATGGCAGGAGGGGTGGACTGAGTGATCTTAAAGCTCTCTTCCAACCCAAGCCAGTCTGTGATTCTATGATTCTCCTACTTCAAGAAAACAGATAAAAATAATCAACTTTGCTGGCTGCAAACGAACCTGTGGAAAATAAGCCAGCTGTTGAAAAGCCCTGGTTTCAGCATCCCTGCCCTCTTCCTGATCACGAGTTTCCATTTCCTCCCTTACCCTGACAGTAGCATTTGTGCAGTTGTGTGACGAGCCTGAGCAGTGTTTTGGAGCTTGTAGAGGATCTGTCTCTCCCTGTGTCCTTGGTGGGGCCCCACTCCCACACAGATCCAAGTGTGCCAGCAATGACTGAGCCATGGGCCACTGCCCACAGCTGTCGTGGGGTTGTTGGGTGTTGCAGGGTGTCACACGAGTGCTGTCACCTAACAAGACATTCCTCTTGACCATGGGCTTCAGCTCAGTCAGTGATGGATGACTTCCATGCCAGAGATAATTTGCTTGAAGTTTTAGACCAAAAATCTAAGCTTTGACTTCAAATTATTGGTCAAAGGTGAAGAGAAACTAAATGTTACTCTTAGCTGTTGAGGTACTGGTCTTTTTCAGGTAGAAATAGTCATTACTGGCAGGTGCTACAGGAAAACTTCGTTTGTTTTGCATCCTACTTATATTTGCTTTTCTTTGGTCTCTGTTTTCTTTCATAACTTCTAAATGTCCAAGAGAAAAAAATAATTCAAACTAGCAGAGTATAGCTGTTTCCTTTATATTGTATAGCTACAAAGATGATTACAGAGTAAGAGATTGTAATCTATAACACCAATGCTGGGGAGTGCTATAAAGGACTGAGCTTCTCCTATATTTAACCTTCTTTGGGGGATATAACTATTCCCTCTTTGTTCTGTACAGGAATATCTTCATTAGAGTTTTGGTTTCATTACTTTAATACGTAATGATCGTATTATGGTCTATGCACTACTGGGATTGCAGCAAAAATGTCTTGTACAAGAGAGATGGAGACATATCTTCTTGAAATGTTGGGTTTTGGAGGCTGCCTCCTCAGTAAGTGTATTGTTGGCAGACTGTATTTAAATTGTCACTGAGCACTTTAAACTTCAAAACTTTACAGGTTTGTTCAGGAAGTTTTTTGCAGTTTGTCATGTAATCTCTTATGAACTATAAATATCATAAATTCATTTAGTGTTTTTATTTGAGTGGGAAATAAAATGCAGCAATATAGATTAACATCAATCCCTCCACAATATGGACTAAGCTTTTGAGTCTAGTGTTTCTCACCAGCTGTTCTGTCTTTAGAGGTGTCTGTTCAGAAACAAAGGCTGAGTTTAGGTGCTAAAAAATAAATGCTGAGCTTAGGTATTAAAGAACAATTGTAGCCTTCTGATTTGAGTCTTAATGATAGTGTTTGCAGTCCCTTGTTGCTGGATGGTTTGCAGTGCAAAAGGTGCTGACTGTAGAGCACCAGATCTTGCTGTGTGCTTTAGATTAGTGAATGCAGTGTCTTAATCTCAGCAGCACATAAAGCAAGTAAATGAAGGAGACTTCATGTTACCTTGGCTCTCTGTCTGCAGCTTAATTTATGGAATAGCAAATTAATTCACTGTGAATAGAGATGATACTTCAGTCAAAAAAAGATCATCTATTTTAAGGAATGTGGCTTTTGTTACACAGCTTTTATCTTTTCTTTTTAAAGGCTGCAGCTTGAAAAGCAATAATATAATATTTACTCACAATAGGGTGCAATGCCTTTCATACCTTTTGAATCCTGAAAACCTGTGAATTTACAGCACATTGAAGAAGCATTGATCAAAGGCTGCTCTGTGTTCAAACTAGAACCAAGATAATTGCATCTGTTCTAAGTCATGCATTTTGTTATTGCTCTAAAAGATTCTGTGTATGGACAGTTAGGTAGAAATAAGGGTCCTTGAATGTGAAATCACCAAGGATATGAAAAACACTTAATAAGTCAGCTATTACTATTTCAGCTTTCAGTTTCTTTTATGAAAACCTGCAGTGGGCAACTGGGAGAAAATCACAGACTGAAGAAGACAGCAGGATGACATGGCAAATGATCAGTTGCTTCCTGTGTCATGAATGTTGCTGAGCTCATAGTGAATGCCCTCAGACAAATGACTAGAGAGTCAATGCATACATGCCTTCTGTTTCCTTTCATCATTATGGGGTGTTGGCACATCTCTGTGAATTCTACAAGACAAGGGGTACTCTTAATGCATTCCCTACACACTTAAACACACATATACTCTCCTTCCTTTCTTTAAGTTGCGCAAGATCAGAGCAAATGTCAGAAAGAGGAGACAGAAAAGTACATAAATTTAAGTTCTGCTAGGCCATAAACCATAAATCCGTTAAGCAGATACTCCATAACTGGAGATGCTTCAGATACCCCCATGTTATCTGAATAAATATCCACACGCCCCTTTGGTGAAGTAGCTGTGTCATACCTCCCTTCACTGAGGCCCAAGTCATCTCAGAGCAGAAATGCATGTCCCTGCCCCTTGCTTTGCTCACTGGCACAAAGCAAAGGAGCTCCACAGTGTGCCTGCCACAGAGCACTCCAGCACACAGTGTCAGGATACAGCCTAACAGCTGGAATTTGTGACTAACTCATACAAAAGGTGCAGATTGTTAATACAAAGTTAACTGAAATGCAATTAAGAAATTGGTTGGTTCTGTCAGCCCTCCCAAAGAAGTCTGAATGTTCTTCACAATACTCAGTGGAAGTCTTGTTATGATGCAGGAGTTGGTGAAACATTTTGGGATGTGTTAGAGAGCTGGCTGGGCAGTTAGAATGGTCCCTTGTCAACTTAAGATATGTGATCATGAAGTGCACTAGCCTTATACTGGTACTTTTTCTCCTGAGGCACAATTTCCTAGAAAGATTTGGAACAACCTGCAATTCCCATGATCCTTCTGAGAGTGATGTCTTCCAGAGACAAATTAGGTGTGGGCCTATATTCAACACTGAAGAGGAAGTGTGTTTAAATATAACACTTAATCTACTTGGAAATTAAAAAAAATAAAAAAAAAAAAAGAAGAGGAAGAGTTATCAAGGTTATAATTTCTAAATATAGATTGGAAAACTCAGAGGGACCCTCATTTAGATTTTTCTTGGTTTGTTTGTTTTGATGTTTGGTGGAAAAATATCACGGTATTTTGTGCCAATAACATAAAATTCTTCCTGTCTTGTTTCTTTTGTATAAAACTTTTCACCCTCTTGGGCTGGAGGAAATTTTGAATGTTTGGAGTTTTTTCTATCTTTAATTGTTTCTTCATATCCCCACTGACTTTTCTGAATGCAATGCTCCCTGTCACTAACTGTCAAAACTGGAGTTTTATGTAGAATAGATTTTCTTTATATTTTTTTGAAGGGCTTTATTTTTAAGCCTGTACTTTTTCTCTTCTTTTCAGTAATTGTCCTGTGTTTTGTTTATCTCATCTTCCCCAGTCATGCTGTCTCTTGCCTTTGGTGTGGCTTTAGACATAATTGTAAGACCAGCAACACCATGTGACAGTTTTGTTCCATTCACTGTTATCCCTTGATATTGTTATTACTCTTAGTTGCTGCTGTAAGAAATCATCAAATAGTTTAGGAAATGTGACAAAAGTTACTAATGAATCATTGAGTGTTACACTGATGAAAATCAAGGATTATTGTGATTACTATTGAGTTTGAAAGTTGAGCCACCATCTGTCTATCTGCAAGAGGTGCTGATTTTAAGCGAACGTTGTAGTACAGATTGTCGGGCCATTGTAATTAATGTTCAAAATATAATTATGTGTGTTTGCAGTTGGCAATCAAAAATGTAAATATGTCCAGTAAGCTTTTTTATATCAGTGATACAAGCAGGGAAGCTAGTCTGCTGAACCTTTATTAAATATACCTGAGGGAGGATATTGGCTTTCTCAGGGTCATTGTGAATTATGGTGCCGGAATACTCTTCCGTTCCCTGAGCTATGTGATGGTCATGGCATTGCCATTCATTCTTTCTTTGAAGCTCAGACAAGGAGTATACACCCTGTATCTCAACAGCTTAAATGTTTCCCAAATGAAGGTGTATGGTTTCTTCTCTTGCTTTTGTAGGGATTTTTGTTGGGTAAGTTGGTTGGTTTATTTAAAAAGGACTTTGGTCCAAGTTTGCAAATGGCTTAGAATTTTGAAACCTAGCTCAAACTCCAGTGTCCTTAAGTGTTTAGGCTGAGGTGAACGCATAGTGCTGTGGAAATAACAGCTGTTATGTGAAAGATCTCATCTGTTGGTGCTCTAATGGGTAAAATGGAAAATGAGGAGCAGGCACCCACGTTCCTTTTTGCAAGCAAATAACTAAATAGCAGACTGGAGGAAAAGGTTCTGAATTATCACTTCTGATGTAATGCACAGGCTTGGCTGCAGACCCTGCGTTACCCGCCTTAGTGCCAAGGAGGGACACGGCTGCAGGCTGACCACAATCTTCAACATTTCCTGGTTAAAGCCACATTTATTCAGCATATTCAGGGTGATGATTGCCCAGTGGGGGCCTCTCACTCCCAGCCTGTGCCATGTCAGGAGTTTGGGTCTGGAAGGAGCAGCAGGACTACAGAGCTGGCTGGGCAATATCCATAGAACATAGAGCATCCTTTCCACTGAGCTGGTTGCCCATGGGAAACTGTTGGGGAACTGTTAAAACATCTCCAAGTTTCGTCTCAGAAGAGAACAATAAAGCTCACTGAGAAAAGAGACAAAACAATACCATTAGCCTTTAATCATTTTTCTGTTTATGGATTATTCTGACATTTTTCAGTCTGGGTGTTGATCCCTGCTTCATGAATCTGAATTAGAAAAACAGAAATGGTAGTGCCTAATTAATTAAGTTTTAAGTATGATTCAGTCTATTGAAGGGAGCCCATTTGTACCTATGAGTGCTATTAGCAGACATTTTAAAATGTCTGCTAATTAATATGTGACAGAACAAATTAATGCAATTGAGGTTAAAAGTGATTTTGTCTGGATGTAAATCATAGCAACAAGATAAGCCAAGATTTTCTAGGATCATGAAAAGAGATATCTTAATTTTAGAGAATATTTTAAACAATGCATGTTAATAATCATTACCTTTCTTCCCACAGCCACGCTGTAATCATAATGTACCTGAAATAACGTAGCCGCTATTGAAATATATGAAATTTATCTTAAACACAGTTTTGCAAAGGACTTGGATTAAAAAATTCCTTTAAATAACTAACTTGCAGAAATAAACAGTTTCTTTTAAGGTGGTGTTGTTTTTTCATCTACTTTCCTTTTAGTAATAGGAAAGCTTCTGTTTCTAAATTGCTTTGAAAATTTGGCTAAGACCTGTGATGGTGGGTTAGACAAGTAAGAGGAGGGCCCCAAGCTTCTATTTCTGAACACTGGGCTATTATAGAAGAAAACTTTACTCCTCCTTAATGATTTAGAGCTTTTTGGCAAAAGATTTATCTACCATAATCTGGACTATTAGAAGCAGTAGGAGCCCTGTAATCCATGTTAACATGGACACATTAAATTAAACCTGTTTCTGTTCTTCCTTAGCTGTCTTCAATTATCTGTGCTCCATTTTGGCCTACACTTTATTATGGAAAGTTTTTTTCATGGGCTCATAGGGAGCCCATGATCCATCATATTTCTTTTTTGTGGACCACATTAGGTTTCTTATGCAGTTGTCAATGGCAATTTATAAAATCAAAAAGGTCTTTGCCTGTTGTTGTGGATGATCTGGTGTGTCACAAAGATTTATTATCAGCATCCTAAAATAAGACAGATATTTTATAATCATGGCGATGTGGCATTCGAAGAAAGGGAGTCATCTGTTTCCTTTTAACAGCTGGTTGAGTGCAGAAGAGTAAGGCTTCAAGAAACAGAGTCTGGCTAGATTAATATTCTTTTCTAGTATGTTATTTTGGCCTAAGTTTTGGAAACCTATAAGTTTAATTAGCTTGGCAATTGCATCTACAGATTCTAGTCTAAAGAGTGTTAACCCTTATATCTTTATTTTCAAAATCTTGCCTGTGTTTTTACATGTCAAAGAACCAATTGGAGGGCTGTTAACATTTGTAAAAGCAATATATTATTTCTGAGACTGTGGTGGAGCCCTGTTTTGCACAAAATTATCAGATTCTGCCATGTTTCTTGTCTTTGAAAACATTAACTCCGCCAAAATGTTAAAGAACATTGGGCTCCCACCATTTAGGCATTCATATTAATACTGTTTTGAGAGATGAATTATCAAAATAAGATGAGGTTATTCATTAAGTAAATATCTAACACTTATAAAATTGCAAATGCCAAAAAATACAGTAAAATTTTCTGTCCTAATTCAGTACATACCAAAGAAAATAATTACTTTGTTAAACTGAGTGATGCCAAATATTTGTATCTAATATTTCAGTGCAGAGATCAGTTAGCTTGGCTCTTTCTTTTGAAATGCAGCCATATTAATGCAACAGATTTTAAGTCAGTGCTGATGGATGTGTGGCGTTTGTTATCAGGCACAGTTGAGTAGTTTATATGAGTCTTTTGAAACTGTCTAAATAGCAACAGATGCAAAACTGTTTCCTGGATGTGTTTGTGTATACAGCTACAGATACATATATTTGAATCTGCTTATCTGATTCTAGCACAGAATAATAAGCGACTGATTAAATTGAGGGTATTTTGGGGTAAGGCACTGACAGCCAATGTGCTTAATCCAACACATGTACTCCCTTTATTGTTTGAGTACTGTATTTTAGGCATGTATTAAATACTGTAACTTGCACTCTAATCTGTCAGATATTTGTGAGTATACTGGTTTCTAGGCATTCTTAGGAAATGTAAATGCAAAAACAGAACCCCAAACTCCTGTATTTAAAAATGCATTTAAAAACCAGTGAAAATTATAAATTCTCAGTGTCATCCTGGATTTTGGCCATTTGGAAAGGAAGTTTCTGGGGCAGGCACCTTTGATTAATTTATTTAGATATTTCTCTAATAAGTTAGTATACACTGGTAAGATAGTGTTGGTGGTCTTTTTGGGGAAAAGGGAATATCTTTAAAACACAGGAATACGTACATGTACATTTAATTTTTCTGTTTGCAAGTTAAGCACAATCTTTTATTTTATATAAAAGCAGATGTTGAACTCAAATACTCCAATATTTTAGTAATCTAAGACCTGTCTAAAATTTTTGTAGGAGTAAAACTATACTCAGTTATATTCCTTTCCACCCTTTTGAAAACATAGTGGTAAAGTTTAACGTTGCAGCATGTCCAGGGATTCAACAGGTGATGGTCATGATGGAAGCTTAATTCCATGTTCCAGAGATGAAAAACAACTTTCCACTTGCAATGTGGTAGTTTGACACATCACCACAAGTTGTAAATGAGGCATGGGGTGAGAAATAGTTTCTGAATTCAGGGTTCTTTTTAGTCTTAGTTTAGATTTCTCTTCAAGGGTAATATGACACTTGTCCTTCTGTATGTTTACTGATAAGTAAAAACACTAGAAATAATATCCCCAAAGAAATTATATCAATTGCTGTGTTGTTTTACATTTTTGAGTGCTGGGGGTGGATCCAGCCATTGAGGATTTGGGGTTCTGGATAGGGCAATTTAGTCTTCACTTCAGCAGCAGCAGCAATAGCATTGTAATTCTGGCTTTTACTTCAGTCCCCAGTTCTTAATTTACCAGAGACCTGGATCCTTCTGAGGTAATACCAGGTAAGAATAATCTCTTGCCCACTGCCTTGAATAGATAAATCTGTGGATAGTAGGCACAAAGTTCTGTCAATAATGCTGTTTCTGTAAATAACATCACTTTTAGCTGTCACTGTTACATTCAAGAGTTAGCAATCTTCAGGGAAGTTATGTATCTGTGGATGGGATGCTGCCTTGGTGGTCTGAGTGGTGCCATGTGCCAGGAACACAGCACTGCCATACCCCAGCTCATGGGGCTTAGAGACAGCTGGATCCTGGGGCCAGGGCAGGAAGGAGTGGGCACTTCCACTGCTGCCCCAGCCTTCTTCCTCACTTTCAAAAAGAAGACCACTGAGTTTTGTAATAATGAGAAGGAAAAGAGGTCATAGATGTTGATGACAGCAGAGACAGCAAAATGAGAGCAGGGGAAGAAACCAAGGAAAAGGTAGTAAAAAGCTTATTAAAGCGTTTAGCAAAAAATACATACAGAGATAATAGGCTTCTTTCTCTCCAGCAGTTAAATATTATCCTTGGAAAGTTGAATTTCATTATTTTTGTCCTTGTTCCAGTTTAACTGAGCTGGGGGCAATTATTTCTTAGGCAGTACTTCTTACTGAAGGTGTATTGAGTGACAAAAATGCTGACTTGTACAAGAGAAGAATGATGGCAAAATGTCAAAATTATTAAGAGACAAAACTAGTATTAATTTTAGGTGTTATTGCTTCCATTTGTTGCCATTCCTAAATCCATCATGGGTTTTCAGTGCTTGTTTTCCTTTCAGTGTCCATGAAAATTTTATATGCTGGCTACTGTTACTGAATTTTCTAAGAGCGGGGCTTCAGTCTGAGCTCAAAAAGCTCCACGAGTGTTTGCCCATATTTGTTGGTTTTATAACAATGTGAAGCTTTCCACAGAGTTAGTGCCTTATTGATGCTTCTTTACCAAGGGAAGGTGGGGGCAGGTGTGTGTGGGATAGGAGAGCAGCTGCACCAGTTAGAGCAGCTTGCACTGGAGAAAAGAAATCGCAGCGTTTTAAGTGCTGCTACTCCTGAGCGAGTAATTTCACTTACAGCTTTCTAAGGGCTTTTAACTTAAGCCCTAGGGTCATTTACCATTTAAGTGTGCTTCCACCAGCAGTAGTAAATATGAAGCTAAAGCGTGTGGGTGTGATGAGCAGAGCAGAACACAGGGAGATGAGCTGGGCAGGCGAGCGTGCAGTGGGAGTGCAGCCCGTTCCAACCAAAGGGGAGCCGGGCTGGCAAGAGGGCTGTGTCAGAGAGGTGGGCAAAGCTGTGCTTGCAGTGAATAAACGTGCTGAGAAAAAGTGCAGCTGTGCTTTTTTAATATGCACTGCAGGAGATTTCAGCAGCCTGATGATATATCATGCATTAATGTTGAAAAGATAAACACATTTGGAGAGCACAGGAAGGCCTTGTGTTTTTATGTTAGCAGAATGCTTCCTAATGAATAAGAACGTGCTGCTGGCTTCACAGAGCCATATGGCAGCTTTTCTAATTTTAGTTCGGTGCAGATGCATAATTCTCCCTTGTTTTACCTCCTAAAACCTTCCTGAGATGTTGCATAGTTTTTCCTGGAAGACTTGATCTATAGTTTCTGGGGGAAAACATATATTCAAGAGTCTAAGAGCTTCTTTGCACTGGACAGATGTGTGCCGTGTGATGAAAGAGCAACCTCACTATATAATCACTTCCCTAAAATAGTAGCTAACTTTATTCACAAGGATGGGATAAGCTGGGCTTAAAATTGATTGCTGAAATAGTTGCTGTTTCTTAGGCACTGGTGTTTTGAAAAATTGCTTGCTTTCAGGGAATAAAAACAACTTGCATTGAGGCAATGGGAACTGGGTAAGAACGTGCATGGGGATATCAAGTTTCAAGTGAGCCATGGATCGTAGTGCTTTGAATTACACAGCTACAAGGCAGACCTTCTTTCCCTGTGGTTAACCAAGCATCAAAATAGCTTGCACGTTCTTCACTGCTTTACTTCATCATGTGTAGTGATCCAAAACTACTCACATTACCAAATACAATTTTTTGGGTTTTTTCTCTTCTGTGTTTTATTCAAGTTGATATATTTCTGTACAGCCCTATTCATGTTTAAAACCTCCTGTCCGTTACCACAGTCAATATAATTACTTAGCAGTAGTCATACACAGATGTTATTATATCTAATATTTGCAGTGTTATTTAATCTAATACTCAAAACTGTAAGGTCAGCTAAAATATAGCCTTTGCTAAGTATACTTTTTATTAGATGTTAGCAGTAGTTTTTAGTACTGTATCTACCCTTTGGCCAGTTCAGTACTTCTGCAGTTTTCTTGATTGTTTGGATGTTATTTTTGCATAGCAATTCAGAAGGATCATGCAGGGCAAACTTAGAAATATGAATGAGGTGAGCCAAAAGTAGTTGGCAAATACATACAAAAAATGGAGAGGAAAAGTTGTTTTCAAGATAGTTCCAGTGTAAAATTAAATTGCATGTTTAAACTTCGGTGGTTTTTAGAGCATGGAATCTTCCCTGTCCAAGGTTTCACCAACATCTCTTTTTTGCTCTTGTTCTTTGAAGAACCTTAAATGTTGCTCCAGTGAAAAATAAGCTAATTTTTATTTCTCTTCTATTAAGCTAATAAACTGTGTTGATGCAAATTTTCTCTTTCAAATTATGCTTCATCTTTTTGAAATCCTGCAGAGGCTAGGTTTTGCCCTTTTAATTCAAAAATGCATTTTGGTTTTGCAGAGAGCACGAAGGGGAAATATTTCTGTAGCGGGTTTCCTTAGGGAAGTTGGAGCAGAGCTTGAATACAGACAAAGAGAGCTTTTTGAGTGGTTCAGCTGGTCCTCCCTTCCCACCTGTAGGAAAGTAGGGTTTGAAACACGGCCAAGAGAAAGGTGATGCCCATCAGTAACACTTCAGAGTCTACTGTCAGAAATGCAGAGAGAACTGACATAGCTCGAGTCAGGAGGATGGAAAACCAAGAAGGAATGCTAAGTTAAAACATAGCAGGAGCTTTTGGCTTCTCTTGCTCTGACTTACAAATTTTTGTTAAACTAATGTGATTTCACAAAGATTTGCTTTCAGAATCTGGAATGAGGTTTGAATAAAGCTTGAAGCTTCCTACTCATAAATTCGTCCAAAAATATTTTTGAGGGCATTTTTTTCCTTCTTTATTCTGTATGTTAAATATAGAAAAGTAAATACAGTTTATGATCACTAGAAAGATGGCCAATTGAAAATATTAATATGTATTTTGGTATAATACTGCTTATGCAATTGTAAACATACCCACAGTTTAAAGTCTAAATTACACACATCACTAAAATACTACATAATTGGATGTGTATATTCTTTGTAGTATCTCTCTCGGGGTACTTGTATTTTATTTAAATTTTTTTCTCTCTCTAGGCTAAACTCTTAATTGAGCAGAGCTAATAATTATTTCATGTGTGTGAAGTTTATACCACTGTAATTCAGATAAAATATGCTTGATCCCTGGTAGCCATATTCGTAAGGATGGCACCAGTTTCTAATTTAATGCTCTCGCTCCAGTGCAGAATTCCCTGTATGGAGATGAATCCATGGGAAGCCCCTTTCCATCCTGATCACTTCCTTGGGTAGCAAAAGGCTGTATTTCTCTGTGCACACTCTCTCTGGTGCCCTTTGGACACTGTTCCTGTAGGATGCCTGGTAACACTTGGCTGACATTAAACAGGGATATTGCTGTTCTAGGAAGCATCTCTGCAAGGTGGGAGGTCAGGGAACCAGCTCCCACTCTCTCCCTGTGGCTGCAGTGGCAAAATCTAGTGGCTGTGTTTAGTCACAGGGTAATCCCGACAATTCTCATGGGGCTGGAAAAACAAGGGTCTGAGAGGCTTTGCAAGGTTGGGCCTTTACAGCTATTTTTCCTAAACCTTAATATTCAAAGATCATAAATCTAGTGCAGATGTTAAAAACTCTCTGTGCTTTTGTCTTCTGTGTTGGGCTCCCATGTGTTCTGTGTTCATGAGCTCCCATGAACTTAAAAAAGATAGAAGTAAAAAAGGGAAATTAAACTTTACATTTTTGCACCACTACGTAGCACCAGAAGCTGGAACTGTTAGAAAAATGAAGATTACTGACTTGTGATAACGCATGATTTTGTTGGCATTAGAAATTCATGTATCAATCATTGATTTTTTCCAGCCTTCCTGCAACAAATTTTTGTTGTCAATTAGCCCCATGTGCTGTATCACTGAGGGAAAGATTTGCATTTCAAGACATTCCCCGTGCCTGACTGTCAGGACAACACTGCTGACAGGATTTGCACTTGCTTCTCTTGAGAGTGCTGATCAAGTCTACACGAGGGGCTCTGTAATTCAGTCAAAAATGGATAATTTATTGCATAGCTGAACATTATCAATAGCTCCAGTTTATAACAGTGATGTAAATTACAGCTGCTCCCACTCGGAGGCTATTTGAGGCTTTGGTGTCCCATACAATGCCACTTAAATTTAAGTGTGGCTTGTGGCCTGGATGTGTAGCCTCTTTTAAGCTCTCCAGATACTTGAATTCTTACACAATTAAGTTACAGATCCAGTTATGAAGTCCATAATTTTGGTGCACTTGTGATTTATAATGCTTTTCAGAATGCCTAGCCAAAGTTCATGAGTAGTGTAGTGTACATTGTCAGTCTTTGGGAAAAGCTGGTAGGTAACGTTTGAGCATAAATAGCATTTTCATATTTTCTCTGTTCATCATACTTTTTCCTTGAGAAAGCACTGAATTTATTGATCCCACAAAGATGTTGGGCCCTCTGAGGAAAAGAGTGTCAAAGAGAAAAGAAAATGAAGAAATAAAGTGATTGTGAGGGACAGCTGGTGATGAAGCAGAAGCAGTCATGGATCAAATAATCAAAATGGATAAAACAGGGAAGCGGAGAACAAAGCAGCAGCTCTCAGGAACTGAATGTGAGGTTTGAAAGATCCTTGGTAGACCTGGAATTGCAGCTTCTGTACTAATTATTATAATAAATTACTGTACTAATTATTAAAATAAATAATTAAAATGTCCCATTTTTCCTTTGTATAAAGCCTCATCCATGTACAGGAAAGAAAACAATTGTTTTTATCAGTGTTATGGGTGGTTTGTAGAACTCTATGGTTGTAAGAGTGAAAAAATCAGCACAAATATTTCATAGTATGTGAAAAATAATTAGTAAAAGTAGTCAGTAAATGGGACATAAGGGAACTGTAATTAATGTACTTGCACACTGTTGTTGGATCATATCTGCAGCCCCTCCACTTCTGGCTCATAAAGAATAATCCCATGGTCTCCCATAATCAAGATGGTATCAATGGCTGAGGCAGTGGTGGAATGAGAGCAAGAAGCTGGTATCCCTGTCCATTCTAATATTTTGCAGTGTGAAAACCGAGATCACTTTATGCTACCAGGAACAGATGGGAAACAGATATCATCACTGGCTTTATTAAAAGCTCAACTCTATTTTTAGAGTTCTTTCAGAATTTTTAGAACATGTTTTCAGTTTTGTATCATCATACGGTGCCAACTCTGCTGTGTTGCAGCATGGGAAGGATTGTTCAATTGTTTTTCTGTTGCACCTAATTTCTGTTTTTTACCAAAACAAAAAGGGTAAGGAAAAAAATAAAATTCCACCCCTAGTCTAAACCAGAAATACTAATTTTATATCCTGGTGAGTTTAAGTGGCAGAGGAAATATTAATAATTATTTCTAGTGAATTTATTTCTATCAGATTATGCTAATCAGAGTGATTTAAAATTAGTCTCTTAGCTGCAACTCCATCTTCAGAGTAGTTTGTTAAATCGTTATTCACAATGGTGTTATACAGTATATAACACCTAGGAAGACAGCTAAAAGTTTTGTGAATCTTTTCATGAAAGCAAAAAACCATAGAAATCTAGGATGAGATAGCCCTAGTGACCAAAGCCTTATTGCCAGCAGGTGATTGCTGGCAGGAGAACACCCAGGGCTTCACAAAAGCAGTTCCTTTATATCTGAGCAGCACATATCCACACTGACCTTAAAACCTATGCCGAGGAAAGTTCAGAAGAACTTTACCTGCATTATTGCAGATCTACGGATAGTAGAAAATACTGTACACTTGGATACATTTCAATTTGCATGACTGATGCTTTAATTTTCACCAAAAGCCCTTTGTTCCATCTGGACATGGTACTTTCAGTAATTCCTACAATGAATGTTCTTCTAGTTTATTGATGTAGAAGACATAAGTTCTTGTTACAATTTCAGGTGCTTTCATGTTTAGTAAAATAATCTGTTGTTCATACTAAAAAAATAAAAAATTTCTAATTATTTTAAATATTCTAGATTGCAGGATGGCCGTAGCTTTTACAAACCTGCTGCTTAAAAAAATGTTTTGAGTATAGAACTAAAACAAAAATAACTTGTTTCATTAATTTACAATGTACAATATGCATTAGAATGTGTATTTTACATAGTATTTTCATTGCTTTTATTAATTCATCCTTAAACAAAAATATCATTCTTGGAATAGAAAAATTAATACAGTTCATTACTTGATAGGAATTATAAACCCACTGGGTTTGAAAGTTCTGTGAATATCCTTTACATTTGGAGTTGGGTATAACCTGTTATGCTGTATACAACACATTGTACTGTATGACATTATGTTCCAGAAACCTGAAATCATTATTTTCTTGTCTGTAATTTTCAAATGCAGCACTTGAAGTTTCATGTAGTCCTAATACCATATTGGTAAATAAGATGGTATGAAAATTAGGTGATAATAAGAATGTGGGTGGAGACATGGGAACAGAACTGAGACTGCTGTTTCTCAGTACTGAAACTGTAGATTGTGGACTGATGTTTTTCCTTCTAAATATAGCGGTCATGGAAAAGCTCTGCAGCTGTAAGCTTTGCATGTCCTTTTAGATCAGTCTTCTGCTACACCTTGATCCTGGTTTTTGCGCACTGCACCTTCATAAAGAGCCCCTGTCTTTGCCCAGTGTTAGGCTCTGTAGTTTGGTAAAATGTCTGGCAGAGAAACATGAGGAATTATTTCATTTATGTTCTAAGACCTGAAAACTGAGAAGCAAACAGGCTGGTTATGCTTCCGTTGCATCATTATGGGAGACTGTCTAATCTCATTTTCAGAACTGTTGCACTGTAAGCGTTTCACAGCTCTTCTATTACTCTGTGGGCTCTGGGTGTATCAGTGAGATCAGTCCACTGTAGCTCAACACATCATCTTCTCTCTTGCAGAAAAAGCAGCAGCAGCTAATGAAGATGAAGTGCAAAAAGCAGATGTATCGTCTACAGGTCAGAGTGTCATCGACAAGGATGCACTTGGACCAATGATGCTTGAGGTAAAGAGCACAAAATCCTTTTATTTAGGGCAGTTCTGCTCCTCCTTGGATGACTGAAATGAAAAAGTGTAGTCAGAGGTCTCTGCAAAGGAATGGTCAAGAGAGACAAGCCATCCTGGCTACTTGGGATTATGTCATTACAGAGCAGGCAGCATATTTATTTCTCTTGCACTCATTGTTAAAACTCTCTTTAACTTGAAGGTGGAGAGAGAGAGGTGGAGAGTTCTGTTTCTTTGTAACACAGACAGCTTGAGGGGCTTCAGCTGATAGCAAGTCCTGGGTGTCTGCTTGTGCCTGTTTTATTTGCTCTGAACCACAACATCTGTGGAAGACCTGTTGCACCTAAACATTTGCTTATATATACTGTAGTATACAAGTGAATAATATGCCTCTAAGACTGCATGTCATTGCTATAGTGCTTTAATATTAGCATTTCAGTGCATGAAGCAGGACTCTTCCCTCTAGAATATGAAAATGATCTAGTAGAGATTTTCAAGATGCGTATTTCAGTTTGTTCAGTTAAGATTCCTGTCTGATTGTAGCTGTTATTTTGATACCCCCAAGGCTGTATGATTCAAGCCTGGCTTCCAAATGTGTTAGCAGTAATGTTGGGTAGGTTATCAGGGATCCTCATGTCATGTGCTACTGTCCTTTGGCACCACTGCTTTATCTGCTTAAACTCACTTGCAAACTGTTTATTCCCATCCTGTTCTGGCTGTGGACTTTATCTGTAAGGAAGAATAAATATTAGTTTAGGTAACATAAAATACAAACTGTGAATCAGGCAGAAGAAACTGGCTTTGTCAGGAGCATAATTATTCTGTCGCGTCTGAATGCATGTATAACAGTTTTAAGTATTTGCGTTATTTCTCATAATTGGTCAAATGAAGACATAGTTTTCTATACTGCGTACAAAATAAAGGTTCTAAATTCACCCTGCAAAACATAAGATTAGACAGGTTGGAGGCATTGTTCTTTGAAAAGTGGGGTGACAAATTAATTGATTTAATTTAGTGTTTATTGTAGATATTCACTGAATTGAATGTTGTTGTTTTTACTATCAAACAAGGTTATGCATTCATCTCTAACACTACTATGTTAAAATTTATCTTTAATTTCTTATTAATTTAATTGTAAGGACCTGTTTTAATCACAGGAAAATAATAAGATGCTATTTTTCCTGGCTTATCTTGTGTGATTGGCTATTGCAGCAAACATGACATGTAAAATCACCCATCTCTTCTGTTGTTCCATTTAATTTAGTTTATTTTTCCTTTGCATATTAACAATGAAGCATTGTGGAACTTAATTAATGAACTAATGGTTCTTTTGCACCAAGAAACTTTACAAAGACTGAAAGTTGTTATATATTTGCTGTGGAAAGACTACAGATACTTTCTTTGTGTCTTTATCACCTTAAGGAAATGCAATGTAATTATTTCATCTTTACAGAACCCCTTTATGCAACTTCCTAAAAAACCTACCTTTTCTCATTGCCAAACAATAATAATAAAAACAGAAATGCTGATGAACAGTTTATTAGTTGATTTGGTTTAGAAATATAATTATATGTTTTTATTAAAGAATAAAACTGAAGAATCCTCAAAATAATGAGTGTTTCCAGGTGAAGAAAATGAGTAAAATTCATCAGGCAGCTGCCTTTGAGGAATATTTTAACATATTTCTTGCTTAAAGCATAAAGTAGATAGGAAGAAAGTGTGGAAAAATAGTCAAGAGAGAGATGACAACATCTCAAAGAGCACAAATGTATTTTCTGTTCCAATATATAATCTAAAATATCTGTTTTCTTGATTTCTCTTCCGTCATATTGTCCATTATTTGTTCACCCATTTTTCCGATAGCTCTGAAGAAAAGTTTTTGGTTGTGGTGGCTTAGATCTGGGAACAGAATAAGGAAAGGGGAGGCTCCTGAAATATTCAAGTGTCTTGGTGCACTAACTTCCTCAAAAGCTTGCTGCTTGCTTACCTGCAAGATTATTTTATTAATAGAATAGGAAGAAATGGGAAAGTGAAATATAAGGCCCTTTGTTACTCTTAGCCCAGATGGCCACGTCTGTGATCAACTCAAGAAACAGCTGTGAGGGAACAGCACAGAGAGCACTTCTTTGCCAAAGAAGATGCCACTCTAGGAAACAGTAGGGAAAACTGAAAATTATTGTGGGGTGCCAGTAACTCTCATAATCTCTTGCTTGCTATCTCCACCTTTGAAACTTTTCTCTTTAGGGCTCCAATAAACATCTGTGATAGCTTTGGTTTTGCAACCCCTGTGAGTTGATGTGTGGACAGCTGCCAAGCAGGATGGTGGCCAAACCCACACCCTTCTCCCAGCCCTAAATACCATGGCTTCTATGGTTGGCCAGCTGGGGACTGATGTGGCTAGCATCTTTTTTTTTTTCTTTAATTAGTTTTCAGCCAGCTCAGCTTTCTGGTCCAGCTCTTCATAGTCTCACATAGTACAGCTTGCTGTTGTGGTGTAGGAAATACTAAATCAAACAGGCCGTGCTTACACTGGCTTTAAGCTGTGGTGAAATGCAGCCTAAAACACTAATCCATAGCAGAGATGCTGATTATTATACTAGAAATTATATTGCTGAAAATTATACTAGAGCCTCAATTTGTTAATTAATTTGTAAATCTTTGCTAGTTAAAATGAATACTACTCAGCTGGAAAATGTAACGAATGTTAAGAAAGTACATAAAAAGGATGAAGCTCACAAAGAAAGTAAATAAACAGGAGGAACCATGAATTATCAGAAACAAAAAGAAGGCAGTGATAAAATACAGTGTCAGAGATTAGAATTCGTGAGAAAAGAGAGGAGAAAAAATACCTAGTTTATCTTAATTTAGAGGCAGACAGGAAAGGTATACACTTACACATTTATTTGTGCGTTTTATTATGTTGTAATTTAAAAATAGAACAAAGAAAGCATCTGTCAGCCATTGGCTCACCTGCTCTGCTTGCATTGTGCTTTCACTGACCCTCCCCCGGAGCAAAATCATTGTCTAACTTATCTAACTTAGTTTGGGAAGACCCTTTGGAGCTTATGTATTCCTACCTCCCACTGAAAGCTGGTCTGAATAGAGCAGGTGGCCCAGACCCAAATCCAGCCAGGTTTGAGTATATCTGGGAAAGGGGGGTTTCTGCAGCCTCTTCCAATATCTGACCATCTTCATGGTGGATTTTTTTTCTCTTTTATCTCCATGAAGTTTCCTGACCCTCAAACTGTGTCTGTTGCATCTCATCCTTCCCTTGTGAACCTCTAACCTAGAGCCTGGTTCTGTCTTTTCTTTAGCCCCCTGCTAAGTGGCTGAAGGCAGAAGTAAAATCCATCCTTAGCCTTCTCTTTTACTGTCTGGGTTCACTAACTGCTCAGTAGTGTGCAATATTTGAAACATATCTCTGGACTTGAGAGCTGCCTGCTGAGGCAAATACATGAATTGTACAAGTTGGGTCACATCACAATGCCTGGTGCTTGCTGTGGCAGCTCTTCCTTATCAAACTGCTTTGCAGTGAGCTGATTTTTGAGTGTTCAGATTTAGTATGGATCCACTTGGTTTTGACCCACAATGGATTGTGGGTGGTCTGTTTTTCTGATTTATTTCTATCCTTGGAGATACAATAATTAACAACTCTTCTAGTGATTTCCTGCCAGTCCTTAGAGAGGTGAATAAATCAGGCAAAGCTGCAGAAGTCTGTGTAGGTTGTTAACTGATTACTTAAACCAAAAGCTTTGGTGCTTTTAACTGTACCCCCCTTTATCTGGTCATGTGACATAAAGTTAGAGGGATTATATATTTCTACCATCTGCAATCATGCTTGCATCTTAAGAAAAATAAAGTTTGCATGAGAATTTCTTAACAATACTCAAATTTTTACTTCATCTGCATTGGGTAGAAGTGATGTAGTATTTTGCTTAGGCTTCAGATAATGTAAGGCAGATATCTTGGAAAGAATGCTGCAGCTAGGTTGTCACTGCTACAAGAGATAAGAAGGGAAACCAATCAGCAGAAAATACTAAAGTAGACACTTCCTCACAGAAATTTCAAGTCCCTTAGAAAACCACAAAGCTGAGTTGAAGAGGTGGAAATCTGACTCCTGAAATGAATTAAACTGGTGTCAAATTTAAAAAATAATTAAAGCAGTCCTAGGAGCAGAGGCTAAAGCTCCCCCATCTTCACTGCTCTCACTGCCTCACATTCCTGGCTGCATGGGGCCTCACCTCTAGGAATCTGCACTGCTGAGGATGGGGAGAGAGTCTTTCTTTCTGCCAGTGTTTTCCTTGCCTCGTGCCAGGATGTCCTGTGGTGTTTTCCTGGGATCAGTTTTCCTGTACTGCACAGAAGGGGGAACAGGCTGTGGGTTTATCAGAACCATCTTCTGGTACAAATGTCTTACTTCATTCACAGGCAGAAAGATAGATGGCAGCCTCTTCCATTTGTTTGTTTGTTTGTGGAATTTGGTTTGTTTCCATGTGTGGGTTTCATTGTTTTGTGAGATGTGTGCCTTTCTGTGCTTTTGCACTAGTTTTATATAAGTACAATTAGATGTTCAATCTGAAATGTGTCCTTTGCTATTATTGACAATCATATAAGAACTGGGATGGATGTGGAAAGATTCAGTTATGTCTTCTGAATGTAGTATTGATTTTCTGTGAATTTTGTTAATCTGATTGTTTGCTCTTGTGTTTCTCTCTCTTTCTCTCTGTTTTTCTGGTTTTTCCCCTCTAGGCCCTAGATGGGTTCTTCTTTGTAGTGAACCCAGAAGGTAATGTTGTGTTTGTTTCTGAGAATGTGACACAGTACCTGAGGTACAACCAAGAAGAGCTGATGAACACAAGCATATACAGCATCCTGCATGTAGGGGACCACAATGAATTTGTCAAAATCCTGCTGCCAAAATCTTTAGGTATGTAACTTTTCCTCACATCATACCATTACTTATTTAACTTTGGTTTTGTAAGTCAGCATTTCAATAACTTAAGTTAATGTCCTGACACTACTTACAGTTTCTTCATATACATTATTTATTTTTAATGTATATGTAGACTATGAATGATTAATATTATTCTCAAAAGCATCCTCCACTCTTTTCAAATTCTTCTTTGTTAAAATTGCTCTTAGTAATTCATGTTAGCTGGTATTTTTTAATGGATCTCCAGAGTGAATCACTAAAAGACAGCATTAGCTATGTGAACTCTGTTAGTTCTATGTCTAGGCTGCTTGTTCCAAGAATGGCCCAGGAAAGGAGGACTAGATAAGAAAAATCAGAAACCTCCTTACGCTAGAATTTTTATTTCAATGTTTTTATTCTCAGCAATATTTACTCTTAACTTTCAAAAACTGTTTTTTAGTTGCAGCCATTTTTTTGATTGGTATTAATATTAGTTTTAATGTCATTGAGTTTTGGAGGAGATGAAAAGACAGAGAAAGTCAATACCAGGTGCCTCACTCACAGCAGTTAAAAAAGTATTACTCAATTCACTTTAGCATTTTATTACTGTACTTATATACTCTGAAGAAGCAAAAATGGAAATGGCTAAAGTCAATATATTACTGCATTTATTGCATTTTATGACTGAAGAGGGCAAGTGAAGAATATTTTAAATATGACCTGCCATTTCCTAATGTGGTGTAACATTAATTTGCCCTGACTGAAGTCCAGTACCTGTATTTGTGCCTCTCAGGATTTTGTTTCTTTTTTTACTTGTCTTAAGCGCTGTGTTAGGCTTTAATTTTATCCATAGCTCCACCCAGGTCATTTAAACCCTTCAGCCTTTCCCATTGTAGCTGAGACTGTGTGTTTCAATATATTCCCTATTGTATTGCTTCCTGTTTTTACAAGTGCATATTAGTTTCATTTCTTTCCCTTTCTAATCTGGACAGAGATTTTCATACAATGCAGCCATGTCTTTTAGTAGGACCTTTTAAGTTTACTGGAAAAGTCCTACATACTGCCTTTTTTTTCCAGTCTCATAAATCAGCTTGGTGTACCCAGTAGGCTTTTACTATAGTGTATGACTTTTGCATGCACCAATATTTAAACTTTTATTCTGCTTTTCTACTATGTCATTTTAAGTCACTTGAAAAAAAACATGATAGCTGAACAAATTGCCAGTGCTTTTAAAATCTGTTAGTTTATAAATGACCTTGTTACGTGCTGGCTTGGGCTTCAGTGTTAAAATTAAATTGTTGTTGTTAAATAAGCTCGTTTCCCAGCCAGTTTGTAAAGCATCTTGATTAATTTCCTGTGGATAAGCAGCAGAAATGCCTAGTAGCAGATTTGTCTCACCCTCTGCTTTTGCTTTTGCTCAGTGAATGGGGGATCCTGGTCTGGTGACACTCCTAGGCGTAACAGCCATACCTTCAATTGTCGGATGCTGGTAAAACCTCTTGCTGACTCAGAAGAAGGCCATGATAACCAGGAAGCACATCAGAAATATGAAACTATGCAGTGCTTTGCTGTTTCTCAACCAAATTCCTTCAAGGAGGACGGTGAAGGTAATTAGCATTTCCAGTTTTTGTTACTGTACTTTCAGTGCAGTTGATAAAGTGACCTCTAAGCCCTGAATTGGAAAAATTCCTAGGTTTTTTTTCTTTTTTGATTTAACTGTACTTTTGTCTTGGCTATGAGAGTATGCACTTGCATGCACACTTGTTAAACCAACTGAGAGAAATTCTGTTTGCCTCAAAGAGAGATACCCTTGTATCTCTTGTAAGAAAAATGTAGCTGACTGAGAAGAAAGTTTCAAATGGCAACTTTTTGAATTCTTAGAATTTGAAGACAATCGTGGTTCACCATTTCCTTTACCATTTACTACTTCAGCAGGTGTATTTCCTCTGATTGTTTTGTAAGTATTTGGGTAATTAAAAATCATTATTGTGAAGGTGAATTCACAAGAACAGACAACATTTGGGGCAAGTTTAAGAAATTTGGCTTAGAAAGTATCAAATGGTGAGTGTTGAAGAAATATGCTCTTTTTACGTGCAGTATATTCTTTTTTATTACTACCTCCTGAGTGGTTGAAGTACTACAGGTATATTCATAATCATGTGCCAATAATTATGGATTGTAGTGGAGTCCTTGTTAATTTTTCTTCTGAAAGAAAACAAACCCACCTTTCCTGTTTTATTTAATGTTTTAGGAAGTCATGAAGATTCAAACTCACCGAGTTTTGTCTTTGCATTTTATTGGTACAAAATCTATTTTTTGGTCCAAATAGATTTAAAGAATTTTTAAAAAATATTTCTGAAGTCTTTGTGGAAGCAAAAAATCTTTCCTTTCCATAAAAATAAATTAAGTAACACTTTTCTCTTAAGATTTGCAGTCTTGCTTGATTTGTGTTGCAAGAAGAGCTCCAATGAAGGAAAGACCACTTCTTCCCTCATCAGAGAGCTTTACTACACGCCAGGATCTTCAAGGTATTGTGAAGTAGGAGGAGAAGTTTTTAATTTTATTTCCTTTTCCTCAATGGGGAAATTGCTGTAACAAATATTTTCTAATGTATCTTATATCAGGCAAAATAACTTCACTGGACACAAGTACCATGCGAGCAACTATGAAACCTGGCTGGGAGGATTTGGTGAGAAGATGCATTCAGAGGTTCCATTTGCAGCAGGAGGGAGAAATATCTTTTGCCAAGAGGCATCACCAGGAAGGTTAGATTTCATACTTTTAGCACTTTCTATATCTAACCTGTTTGTCACTTGTATCTCTTGGTTGTATCCTCTTCGTTATGCTTTCATGGAACAATCAACTGACAGTCCCTTTCTCAAGGTGTTTTATCTAACACACTGATGGCTCTATAGGGGAGATCTTCAGCTTTCTCACTGTTGTAGCCTTCTTGTTACAGCTGTGCATCCTGGAGTGGGTTTTAAATCTTCAAAATGTCAAAATTATTTTGGAAAGAAAGACCCTTGCATGTTGTCCAGCAGAATGTTCACTGACCATTATTCTTCAGAGCCTCAACTCACACATTGCAGTTCATTGCCTGTATTCCCTTTCTTTACAAAAATTGACTTTTACTGTCACATTTCCTGTGAGAAACACTGAGTGTAAATTCCCAAAGCTGCACCACTCATACTGTTTGGAAACCTACATTGCTGCACTGTATCTAGCTGATAAGTGTTATAAGATATGCCACAAGCACATCAACTGAGTCAAGATTGTGGGAGGTAAGAAGTAGGAAAGTACTGCACTTTGGAACGGTCCCCATGAAATTTCTGTGGTAGTGACTAGGTGGGAATTTTTCATAAAACCCTTATTCTTCTAATTCAAGTAACACAGACCCAAATTAATAAAAGCAAATAAGCCTATCTAGTCCATGGGAAAGTAATTTCAAAACCAATTGGGAATAGCTGGAACATTTCCAGTACAGAAGCATCATTCTTTGGGTTCATGTTTAAAGATCAGGGTTTACAGCTGGCTTGTAACAAATAGTTACCATGGTCATTAAGCAACAGGCATGTCATCTTGGATTCTGAATTGAAACTGGTATATCAAATTATTCCACCAAATATACACAAAAGAAGAGCTTTAGTTAGGAGGCATTAGTTAAATATTCTTAATTATGTTCTGCTTTCGTGAAATCTTCATGTGGTGTTTTAGAAAGGTAGGGGCACAGAAATGCTGTGTAATTTTAGGTAACAGTTTTTGGGGTATAAACAGTAGAAGTGCTTAAAGTTCACAGCCTTATGGTGTGGTTTCAGACAGAACTGAAGAAGGCAGTATGCAACTGAAGTTACACCAGGGGTTTAGAGAGCAGTTGCAAGTAAGGACCCATCTGTGCCAGAGGTGATTGAGGGGTATCTGTTATGATATCCCAGCACTTATTTCAGTCTTCTTCAAGTTATTCCTGACCAAATTAGCAGTACTCACTGAGTGCTAAGGTTTGAATGAGTCCTCTCTTAAGCTATCTATGAAGTGATGAAAATATAAGCGTTTTGGAGTTTACACTTATCATTTTGCAATTGCTGCTCAGGATCACCATGTAAATTGTAGAATTAGTCTAAATGAGAGGGCTCTTCTTGTCAAAGTTGAAAAGAGTGAATGATAAGAGGAGGAAAAACCTCTGGAATTGCTTTCCTACAAGTGATGCAGCACAAGAGGAATAATGGCTGAGTTTTTCCCTCCCCCTCTCTGCAGTATGGTGAAGAAAAACAAATCAAATATTGGGCCATAGCATCTTTGTGCTTGACTGAGGAAACCTTTGCATTTTTCAAGTCACTGTGGTTTGGAATGGAAGCAAAGAAAGTTATGATCCTGTTATCCAGCATTACATATTTCACATGTAATCCAGCATTACAGTGTGAAAAAGTGCAGCATTAGCTTGATAAACAATAAAAAAAAAACATGCTTTAAAATTATCTCTCAGTATAAAATCCAGAATATATGGTAAGTTTTTATTGGCCACAGTTAGAAAAATAGCATTTCCTCAAGAGGAATACGGAAACATTCTTGTTTGCTTAAAGAATTAGTTTGGAAAATGATTTAAGTAGAGATTTCACTTGTATCCTGTTGGCATTGAGTACTGGAATTTCCTGATGTGGTATATGCTAAAGTTAAGAGCTCTGGACCTTCTGGTGCCCAAAGGTTAAACTGAAACAATGACATACCTAACAGTGAAATTTTGTTTTGTATTGTTTCACTGTTGTAGGTTTTTGGTTTTTGTTACATTTTTACTCTGAAAAACCCCTTCTGGTTGTTTAAATTGTGCTTCCTGTTTTCTCACTGCCTAGATAATACTTTGAAACCTTGCAGAACAATATATAACAGTGAGGGACAAGGAAGGAAAGCAATCGTAACCAGTCTTGAAAGGCTGAAAATGTGGTAGCTCTGTAGACCAGAAAAATAAAGGCCACACTTGGAAAACCCCATGCCATTTCATTGCAACAGGAAATACTAAAAGACAAGCAATGAAATGAAGATCACATAATACTATTAATTAAAAAAAAAAGAGAGAGAGAGAAAGAATCCCACAGAAAATATGAATGTATGAAAAAATAGGAAATTAAATGTATTTGTAGAGCTTCATTCCTATTTTTCCCCTAAATGACTATATGAAAAATTTTGAAGTATTTTACTTCTCTTGTGTCTGCAATCCTAATGTGATTGCTTTTGGACTAGAAATTGTTAGTGACCACACTTGTTTCATTGATGGCAGAGAGTGAACAGTAGAATAAATGTTTGGGAGATTTCCTTTTCCATAACATGTTTTAATTTTTCATTAAAGAAGTGTCACAGGGATGTATAGAAGTTAAAAAGAACTGAATTTGTTGAAATTCCAATTTACATAAAAAACTTAAAGTCTGCAGAATAAGTATAGTGAAATAAACCCCAAACTGGAATGCAGTCAACACTGGGAAAGGGTATCACAGCCCTAGTTTTGGTTTAGGTAATTGTATTTGTAACTTTTTTGAGCTATATGTATTTTGTATTTGTTCTTTTAAAAATAATAATTTCTCTTTCCAGTTCTCATTTCTAATTGTTGTTTGTAAGAGTTTGTGCATTTTTTAAATTAAGGATGTAGCGAGAGTAACTGTTGCAGGCAATAAGGAGGAAAAGATACAGGCTAATGGAAACAGATGATCTAAAAACTAAGGCCGTTTATATTAAATCATCATGATGTAAATGGTACAATGAAAAAGTGTTTGAGGAACAGAAGGAATTAGACACATGTTTGATGAAAAGTGAAATGGACATCAAGAACTTCCTGAAATGCAATCTGTTTCATAGTAACTTCCTGTTATTGCTGTCACTCCCTACAGATTTTCATTTGATCACCCTACAGCATGTGGGACCCTTTATTTCGTATGCGTCGCCTCTGTTTATTTTCAAAATGTTCTTTTTGTTTGTTTTGTTTGATTGGCACCGTGCGTGTGGTATTGATGCTGATGGATTTAGATCATCAGATTTTGGGGAGCTGCAGTTTCTCCTTAGTTTAACTGTGTTGTCCTTCTTGCCTGCAGTGCTGAGGCAGGGGCTGGCCTTCAGCCCCGTGTATCGCTTTTCCCTGTCGGATGGCACCATGGTTTCTGCCCAAACCAAGAGCAAGCTCATCCGTTCGCAGACGACCAGTGAACCTCAGCTCGTCATCTCCTTGCATATGCTCCACAGGTAATCCTGGCCACCTCCTCACATCCACACTCTGCTAAGAGACATGCAGAGTACAAGCTTGCCAAAGGAAATAGATTGTCTTAAGGCTGATAGGTCTCTGTTGACCCAGAACTGATATCATGGAAACAAAGTAAGATTTTGACATCAATGCTTGCAGCAGGAAAAGACAGTAAGATTATCTCAGAATTTGAAAATGGCATGCTGGATTTTGAATGTCACATTCTTAATTTCAGTATTTTAATCTCCTGTATTTTGCATAGTAGATACTAGAAACTTTCCAACTGTAATTAAATCTATCAAACTTAGAAGGGTTAACTTCATGTAGTTCATATTCTCTTATTGGTCCTGATTCTTCTTAAAATAATATGTTATGATTACTAGGGCTGCACTTTAGACAAACTATTATTTAATTCTTTGATTCCCTTCATTCCTTGTCTTTTCTGGTGCTTGGCTTTGTGGCTTTCACATGTCCAATCCTGAGAAGTGCCACTATTATTAGTTTAGACTTTTTCTTAAAAAGCACATCCAATGATAGGCTAAAGTCCAGTTAAGTAATCACTGACATCAGAACTTTAACCCACAATCTTTATTAAGTCATTGCATGTCCTGGTGTATTTGTATCGGATTTTGTTTCAGGTTTTGGGGGGCTGATTATAATTACAATACTGTTTTCCTTGAATCCTTTTTATAATTTTTCTTGAGCGGAAGAAAACAGTGCTGAACATAATTATAGCTGAAACCATTTTATAGAAACTGTGGATTGGCAAATTGATCTGACCAAAAGCTGTCTGAAATTTGTTTCATTTATTCATACCTAACATTTAATTATGTGCCAAATTCCAAATTTTAAAAAGCAAGCACTATTAATTTTTAAATGGTACTTGTATATTTTCTTGCAGAGTGTACTTGTATATTTTTTTAGCAGAGTGCTGGTACTACTGGTACTCCTTTTTTATAGTTAATGTTTTTCACCTTTGCCTTTATACATAAGGTAACAAATACAGAATAATAAAATTCACTACTCTGTATTCTTCAATTATTTCACTCATACTTTAGCAAAATGTGAGGGTTTATCTGCACTTACTTATACTGCACAAATAGGAGTGGTTTTTATCTCATGGAGAATGCATATGGGGAATGTTCCGTTTGGATTTTGGTTTTGGAAGTCCAGAGTTGATTTGATTTTTGTCAGAATATCTTTTTTTCTTACTAACCTACTTGACTCTGTCTCTTTTGTAGCTTTTAGCGTTTGGGAATATGTCTGATTTTCCTAATTTAAGTTTTAGCACAGAGCAAAAAGTGTATTACATACTCCCATAAACTAATTAAAATCTGCTGAGGAAAAGTGACCTTCAGGTGCTCTCACAAGAGCTTTTTCTGTGTGCGTCTCTCTCTCTTCTGTTTCTTCTGTCTTGCAGCCTACATCTCTAAAATATTAGTTTCAGCTCCTATGTGTGTGGTTTGTTGTTTTTCTTCTCCATTTTTCCTAAATGCCTGTGCAGGACTGGATTGCTAACAGACTGTTCTCATTCTGAACCAGTATCCAGTAGTTCCCTTGGCTCACATGCTGTTTTGGAGCTGTATTGAAATACTCTGGCAGTGTAAAAATGTGACTTTTTCAACTTTCTTTTCACTGTGAACTTGGTGGGCAAATAGCCCACTCCAGCCTTGTGGAGTGCTAACTCACAGAAATTCAAAACTCCAGCAAACAGCTGTCTGCAGCTGTCTTGTAAAACACGTATTTGTTGGGTCATATGTTTCAGATGAGATTTCTGTCAGTTCTAGAAGTTAGCTCTTGCCAAATTGTAGAGGAGAGATGTATTTAAGAGAGTGTGAAATTGTAACCTATCAGCATTTCTAATGACTGTTCCTTTAAGCGAGGTTTAATTTTGTTTTTCCGCTCTTCCACTGTTTTCTAATGAGGTACTGAAAAATCATACTGTTAATGTTCAGCCATATTGAGAGTTGCGTATCACTTTTGTCCAATTGTTGATTTGTTTTTGATTGTAGGGGTTTTGTGTTATTTTAAAGTGAGGTTTGGGGTTTTGCTTCTTTTTCCGTAATGTAATTGCAAGTCGGCCACTGTCATTTAGCTAACAGGCTGTTTTTCTTCCCCTTGCCACATAGAGAGCAGAATGTCTGTGGAATGAATCAGGATTTGACTGGACAAGGAATGGGGAAGATATTGAACCCAATTAGTTCCAGCAGCCCTGCCCATCAGGCCATGTGCAGTGGGAACCCAGGTCAGGATATGACCATCAGTAGCAATATAAATTTTGCCATAAATGGCCCAAAGGAACAAGTGGGCATGCCAGCAGGCAGGTTTGGTGGTTCAGGGGGAATGAACCATGTGTCAAGCATACAAGCATCCACTCCTCAGGGTAGTAACTATGCACTAAAAATGAATAGCCCCTCACAAAGCAGCCCCGGCATGAACCCAGGGCAGCCAAACTCTATGCTTTCCCCAAGGCATCGCGTGAGCCCTGGAGTGGCAGGAAGTCCTCGCATCCCACCCAGTCAGTTCTCCCCTGCAGGAAGCTTACACTCACCTGTGGGAGTCTGCAGCAGCACAGGAAATAGCCATAACTACACCAACAGCTCCCTGAACGCACTTCAGGCCCTCAGCGAGGGCCATGGCGTTTCTCTAGGATCCTCGTTGGCTTCACCTGACCTAAAAATGGGAAATTTACAAAATTCCCCTGTGAATATGAATCCTCCCCAGCTAAGCAAGATGGGAAGCCTGGACTCTAAAGACTGCTTTGGAATATATGGGGAGCAATCAGAAGGTACAACTGGACAAGCAGAGAGCAGCTGCCATTCGGGAGAACAGAAAGACAACAGCGATAGCAACATGCCACCGGTTGTCAGTGGAGAGAGACCTGATGGACAGAATAAACTGCACGATGGAAAAAGCCAGACAAAGCTCTTACAATTGCTGACCACCAAATCAGATCAGATGGAGCCTTCACCTTTGTCCAGTACCATGGGAGACATTAGCAAGGACTCCGCAGGAGGGTTGCCTGGGTCTGGTTCAGCACACGGAACCTCGCTCAAGGAGAAGCATAAAATTTTGCACAGACTATTGCAGGACAGTAGTTCTCCTGTAGATTTGGCCAAGCTCACAGCAGAGGCCACAGGCAAAGAACTGAACCAGGAGTCCAGTAGCACAGCTCCTGGTTCAGAGGTGACTGTTAAACAGGAGCCAGCGAGTCCTAAGAAGAATAATAATGCACTACTTCGCTACTTGCTAGATAAAGATGATACTAAAGATATTGGTTTACCAGACATACCCCCAAAACTGGAGCGGTTGGACAGTAAGACAGACCCTTCCGGTAGCACAAAGTTAATAGCTATGAGGACGGAAAAAGAAGAGATAAGCTTTGAGCCTAATGAACAGGTAAGCTAATTTTTACATTATGTGTGAATGACTTGTTCCAGGTCTGCACTCCTGCCATCTGACTTCCTCTAAGAGTAGCATCTTGGCAGTTCAGGAGGCTTTTACCTGTCTTTTGAAATCCAGTCTTCACTCAGTTTCCCAGTCGGTGTTGCTGGTTGCGATCTTCACACTGTATAAAGCACAGACTCTGCCTGGGAGGAGACAGATAATGAAGGGTGCCTTTCCCAGATGGTAGTCAGGCAAAGAGAAAATACTCGTGACTCTTGGTTAGTGCTAACTAATTGACAGCTTTTCCCACAGGCTGATGTTGAACTGCTGCTGTGCTTGCTAAATGGGTCCTTGACCTAGCCCAGCACAGCAGCTACACTCCTCCCATGGAAAACAGGTTCATGCTCAAGAACAGGAGTTGCTTGAAAGGACTGATAACAACTTTGCATTACTGGTCCTTGTGCTATGCTTGACCTGCAAATTAAAATCGAAGCAAAGAGACTTCTGTGCCTATTCAGAGGATTTGTTGGGGTTTTCTTGTCGTCTTAAAAATTCTTTACATTCAGCCTCAAGTTTCTGTGGATGATTAATTGTTCAGTGCAGGGATCATGTCTCCTTGTGCAAGGTTATCTGCTTTGAATTTTGCATTCAGAATTTCTTTGCTTTCTATGCAAGATTACTTGTTGCTCTGCTGCCCCACACAATAATAAATTGTGCATTGTTGGGATCTATGCTAAGATGTGTTATTTCACTGTCTTTCATGCAGTATTCACTTTCTAAAAGCACCAGGTCCACATGACCCAGAGTGCTCCAGTTTTCAGAGCTTTACAAGAAAAAGAGACACAGCAAACCAATCTGCTACTTCAATATTACCATTTATATTATTTATAAAATGGGTAATTACAATATCAATTTTAGTATAAACCATTTTCTGGGAAAGTTATAACTAGCTGGAGTTAATGATCCTTAGATTTGTCCTACACTATCAAATCTCCCAGCTGGTCATTAATCCCTAGGCAGCCCTATGTGTGAAGCCTTAGTTTGTACATCATGATCAGATCACATACTATTCAAACATTCATGTCACTCATTCACTACCATATGCTTAATTTTAAAAATCTTGTATATTTTTTAATGTGCAGACTAGGTTTGAGCTCGGTTGGTTTTTTTTTAAATCTATTGTATTCTTTCACTGTGTGCATATAAAGACATTCTTTTTTCTATTTTCCACATTGTATTGTGAGGCTAAGGAGGGATAGACAACATTTTCTTAGCCCTAAGTCACAACATTGGATTATTTTTTTTTTTATTTGCCCTTTTGGCAGTCTGTAACTGGTAGACAGTTCTTTCAACAGTGGTTATAACCACAAAACATAGAGGCCAACCATGCCCACTCGAGTGTAGATACAGCATTGTTAAAATCTCAGTTATCCAGGCAACTCCTAAGGTTACTTTGCTGCTTTTGTTTCAACAAAATTTGACAACTATTTCCATTATGTAGGAGCAATTGTGGTTTTTCAATCCTTCCCATACTTTAGGGGAAACCAAGTGAAATTGTACTAATTTCTCCTTACTTAAATGTGCCCTGATTTATTCTTAAGCCTGGATGTTAGTTTAGTTTTCAGTAGAAGCCTCTATTTTGTAGTGTCTGTAAAGGTAGAGTTTAGATTCTCTGTGAGAACTTATGGTTCATTAGGCTAGAAAAACACAGATATCAAGAAATTCACTGCTTAACTGGCAAGAATTGACTATTTTTAAAATGTCTAACAGATTTCAATTTCTAGTTTAGATCCTACACATTGAAGTCACTACTAGATTAAAAGCAGACATCTTCAGTCCTACAGTATTAGGTACTTGACAAGAATGTAAAATTTCGTAAACACCAAAAAAATTATGCCCTTCATCCATAGATCAAAATCATGGCCTTCAGATGGTTTGTATCCCAAGAATTACATTTCTAAAAGAAATCTACTCTACTTCCATGGTCTCTGTGGAGTACACAAGAAACAGTTTAGCTTACAAACCAATTCTCAGTGCAGGTTTTGTCCCCTCTAGAACTTTGTTGTCTAGTCCAAGGTAGTCCTACAAACCCCTTCTATCACTAATGGAAACAGAAAAATACTCCAGGATTATATTTTTCTCTCTTTTCCTAATGTGTGTCTGAAACAGATGAGGTGAACTGCTCTTTACTGATATTCCCATTGACAAGTGGTAGCCCAAATCAACAGTTTAAGCTAGCTGCTTTACTTTTTCATAGGCAAGTTGTGTCTCACCCTAAATGTAAACAGGAGACTAACTATAAAACCAACTTTCAAGAAAAAGACTTTAGTGTCTACAAGCATGGCCAGCCTCAAGCAGTTGAAAATCAGATCTCCTGAATTATGAACTTCCTAAAGTGAATAGTGTGTTCGTTTTTTATTTTTAGGTTTTATGTTCCTGAGGTTGGGGAGGGATTTGAGGGGGTTGAAATGTGGGCTATGGATGTATTGCCTTTTCTTAAAATTTGAAGACAGAGTTTGTCTCCAAGGAGGGAGAGAACTGGAGGTACAGAAAGGTCCAGGGGCTGGATTTGTTCAGAAAACCACAAAGCAGTGCAGAAGTTGTAATAAAGTGGTAAGGGCTTCCTCAGCACCAAGATATGGAGAAGCTAGGCCTGTCACTGTGATGGAAAACTGCTGAATGATGACAGAAGGACTTTTGTTGCTCCTCTTGGTTGTAAATAGAGCTTTAAAACCCACTTAAAATGCAGTAAAACCTGGAGTTGAATAAACAGAAGTCCAGCATGGAGGAGGAGAGGAAATGGTGGGGAATATAAAATAATATGTTTAACTATCTGAAGGCCAAACCTTTAAACAAATAACCACTTTACCCCAATTATAAAATCACTAAAAATATTTAGCATCAAAACTCTTCAGCTTTGGAAGATGGTCTCCCACAGGAAGTGCTCATTGCCTAAATTTAGATCAAAGCTGGAACTATTTAGTACAAGACTAGAACACAGATTCTTGAGCTAAATTCTTCCATCCTCCTGCATCCTTCCCCCTCCTTCTTCCTCCCATATGTAAAAATTAGCCATGTGCTTGTGTTACCTATTTTGCAGGTTTATTTAAAACTTCTCCTCCCTGAGGAATGTTGTATTTTTAAGTAATTAGTCACTGGAGTGTGCAGTTTCTCTGGAAACTGCAGCAGAGCAGCAGTGGAATGGCCTCTACAAGGGAGATCAGTGTGTTGGGAGGCAACAGAGCCACTGCATTTTCTCCTTTTACTTTTGGTGTGACTTTCTGAACAGGAAATGCTTTGAAGTGCACCACTGTACTAAAAATAGCAGTCTTCTAGGTAGTGTGTTTAAACATACTCTTCTGCAGAGAGCAGACTGACAGGAAACCTTTCTCAAATGGCAGAGAATATTTCCAGCACTGCTGTACCTTTTTCCCTTCCTTGGTGGGATGATGGTTATCAAGCTTTATTAGGCTGATTGCCATTCCAGTTATGGCAGCTGTAGGGGAGAGGAAAGAGAGACCTGCTGGGGACCCTCAGCGGGGTTTTTCCTACAGCACCAACCCTAGTGGGGCTGTTGCTGTCAGGCACCACAAGTTCACCGCTGTTAGAAAGGGAGGAGAGTGTCCCTCAGCTGGAAGCCTGCCTTCTCCCACTCTCCCTGACTGTCCTCTGGCAGGGTGGTCGGGGAGTGGTCAGGAGATGGTCAGATGTGGCAAGGACTGGCTGACAGCTTGGAGGGAAAGGAGAGTTAAAGTACAGGAGGACGTCAGAGAGAACATGACCTCTGTTAGATACTGCGATGCTAAAGTAGCTTGTTCTCTGAGAAATCACTTGGGGGACTTTGCAATGCAACAGTCTGCACAAGTGCTGTTCCAGAAATCATCTCAAGCATGTACATTTTTGTCCTAAACTCAGAAACTGCTCTGGTGTTCCTCACATACTTGATCAACTCTGCTGTGCTCATGCTTTATGTGGGAACCAGTATCTTCTCAATACTAGCATATTTTCTCTACACATGCCACTCATCTTTAAAAAACCAATTTCTGGTTTAATAGTCCAGAATCCATTAAGTTCATGAGGAACATTGGTTTTTTCTTGAAATTCTATCAGGACCTTAGAATGGAGATTCCATTTTCTGAATGTCTTTCAATTAGAGTTCTGTTTTCAAATGTTAGTCATGGAGTAGCTTGATATTTTAATAGGATTTCTAGCCAATTTTATATTTATTGCAGTTACCAGGGAGAAAAATACCGTATTGGTTCCACATCTAATTTCCTTTTCCCTTCTTTTCATAATCCTTTCATTTATTGCCAGTTTGGAGTAGGGATTTGGTTTTGTTTGCCTCTTATGGTCAAATGCTTTGCCCATACTTCTGAAGTAGAAGATGAGCTAACTTCAAATTTATGTAAGTCAGGTGTAGTTTCAAGTTGTGTCCCCACCAGAAGACATCCTGTTGTAAGTCCTTAGAATACAGGGTCACAGTGCAAGGCATGGGCAATGCCCATGGCAGGAAGGAGATTTCCGGAGACTTGAGTGTCTTATCCAGTCCTTTACAATCCATGGAAGCTAGACTTTGACACAGCAACTTTTGTAAACCAACAGCTGCCTTTCAGTACAGCTGAAAAAAATCTGTAATCACTTGACTTTTAATCTGTATTTCTCTGTATGACAGTATAAAATAAGTACTTTTTTTCAAATGCAAAAATATTCCTGAAAATTATTTGTCTCATGCTTTCTGGCAGTTAGTGTCGAAGTTCTACAGAGAATGTCATAATTGCATGACTTAGTGAAAATACCCACACAAGAACTTTCTTGTGATGTTTAGCATTTTATCAGGTGCTTTTTAAAAAATTCCTGATAAATAGTTGTTTTACAGGGAGCTTAGGTGTGCCTTATATTTACATAAAATTCAGTTTAGACCATTAGCAAAATAATTATGGAATATAAATAAAAGAAAAATCCCATGAAGCTAACCAAGTAAATATTTTAATGCTAGTTTCTGCACATACGGTGCCATTTGAGGATGAGTCTGGAAAGACTTAGGCTGACATCATAGGTTTGTGTTAATTCCAAATCTCCTGAAGCTTTTCTAGCTGTTGAGAACCCTTATAAAAAATAAAGATGAAATATTTAACAGTAATTTTTAAGCAAAAAAAGGAGAAGGTTATGTATTTGTGTTGTTGTAATACATCTGTTATATTTGCCCTTTCTTTGCCACTTCTGAGGGGAATTAAAAGCATCTTAGGGAGTGCAGTCTTATGACACATTTGGATCAATATGTTCTTCATTGGTGGTTTTTTTAGGCTTGGTTTTGAGGGGGTTTTTTTTTTGGTTGGTTTTTTTTTTTTTTTTTTTACATCTAGTGTTTGAACAAAGAATTGCAGTAGCCAGAATGCTAAAAGAAAAGATGACACAAAATCCCGCATAAAACCAACCAAAAAAAACCCCCTGCAACATATAAAACTTCCCTTCTCTGTTGTCTCAGATACATGAAATGAAGGCCATATGTCTTAATTCCCCCAAAGAGTACTGAATCATCCTTCTATAATTTATGATGCTCTATATCAGTCTCTTCTCCTGGCTCTTGCGGTCTTCTTGTACCCGATCTCCCATCGCTCAAACTGCAGCTCCCATAAACATCACTCATGGCTGTCTCTTGGAGCGCCTTTTTGAATCTGCTTATCACCTGTCTGTGCAGTGATTTAGGCCTCATATAATCACATTTGATTCCTCCTGGCTCAGCCTTTTCTACTGATGTGCTGGGTCCACCCAGCTGCTTGTAATTGCCTGGAAAGCAGTGAGTCATCGGAGGGATTTGTCAAGAGCAGGTAATCCTGGACCAGCCAACCTGTTTTCCTCCAGCAGGAGGGTAGCAGGATTGTTGGCATAACAGAAACAGAGTGTGTCCAGGTGTTGAGATTTGAGTAGGGCTCTTTGGCCTTTTCTTTAGTGGTGTATGGTCAAGATGAAACTGCTGTGAGTGGTTAGGAAGCTGTTTGGAAATCCCTCTACTCACAGTAGTTATTGAAGGATTCACTGTCAAAATGGAGCTGCTGCAGGACTCGTGCATCATCTAGAGCTGCTCAGTGTTTTAGTTAACCTAAATGACCTGACGTGATAACAGAGCTTGGTAAAGCTGTGTGAGGCACTTGAATGTCTGCAAACACACTGGAGGACACAATTAAAATTCAGCTGCAACAAAGAGATACAGAGACAAAATGTTAGAATGTTCAGGATGAATAAATGCTATCTATTATCATTAGTCAAGAATAAAGTCTCAGATTCTTTTTAAAATGAGGGGAGAGCTGACTGAATAGGACTTTTTAAGAGCTGTTCTAGGAAACATACTGACCACAAGATGAGTGAGAGTCAGTTATGTCATGTAATTAAAAGAATCACACACTTTTCTGGAATATGCCATCAGAGCATATTATGAGTAGAGTAAATTTTCTGTTTTACCCAGCAGCTGTAAGGCTGCATTTTAAGTCCTGTCTTGAACATGGCTTCAGCAAAAGTCTGGATCAACTGAAAGAAATCCACAGGAGCAACAAGAATAATGGGATGCCTACAGGACAGGCTATTTGCTGAAGAAAATTCAGTTAAGATTTCTTAATTTCAGCTTAAAACACAGAAGGGCACATTTCAAATACAGAAAAAAATAGAAAAAGAAAGGGGAATACAGTATGTTCTCCAGATTCAAAATGAAATTGGAAGGAAGGGTCTAAATCTCAGTGTGGGAGATTTTGCATTGAGGCTGAGAAAAAAAAACCAACAAGAGTAGTAAGGATGGCAGGCTGTTGAAACTAATTCTCCAGGGAAGCTGTGGATTTTCTGTCTCTGGATGTCTTTAACAAGCAACTGTATGAGCTTCCATAGGGAATGGTATACACTGATTTTGCCTGGAGGCATTAAATTTTTTCCAGTCCTCTGATTCTCTGATTTCCTACCATTTTGCCAATAACACCAGCCGCTAGATCACCCACGTGCTGCCTTTTAATGGAGTGAATTCTCTCCTCTTTTGCACCATATACTACAATTTGTAAGCCTAGGAGATGATGTAGAAGGAATGAAAAATAATACTATGTTTATTTGCAGTCAGTCAGCCAAAAAAAGGCACGTAGCAGTGTAACCTCAGGGCATTTTAGCTACCTTTGAATAAGATAGCTGGACTTCCCAGGAGCAGGTTTAGAAGTGGCAGCAGATCTGAACAGACTAATGTGCAGCGCTTCCTAGCTAGCCTGTGAAAGCCTCAGTAGGTAGTTTAGAGCTATCTCAGGTATTTCTACAGTTTCCTGTGACCTGTGACATAAGCTTACTCTCAGTAAGAAGTTCATGATGTGGGGAAGGACTAAAAAGAAAAAAAGCCCAGGAAGAATTGTAGTTCAGTTCTGCACATTTGTGGTGTTATTTTTCAGTTGCCCATCCTTCGCGGGTGGCTGCTCACTCTGCCTCTCCTCTGCCAGGGCACATTTCTTAATGAAGACACTGATTTTGAGTAGAAATTTGTTATAAATACTGTTATGATACATTTACTGTTCAGGATGGTAGTAACTGAAACTGGATGCCCTGCTCTTAATTATTACCCAAGTTTTTCCCTAATCAAATGTTCAGGATTGGAGAATATAGTCGCAATGATTTCCACATTTTAGTCAGAAAAGGATTTTAATTCTGAGAGTTCTTAGACAGAGATGCTGACAAAAGAGAGTACCAATGAAAAGCAACATATTTAAGAAAAACAAGCAGGTCAGTAATTATGTTAGTATAAGACAAACTTAATTTTTCTCTCATCAAATTTCATGATCATTTTCTACTGAATTTTAATGTAAATTCATATGTAGATTTCTCTTGTCATACTCTAGAGAAGTTATTTTCAATGATTTTGGAAGTTGGGAGCAACATAAATTCCCAGTCCTATGTATATATCTTGCCAGTTAACTTATATGGAGTTATTCAGCGTTCAGGTTTTGAATATAACAAAGAAAAGGCGTATGGGGACTTGTTACAGCCACAAAGTAACTTTTCAATTGTATGCATTTACTCAAGTCATAAAGAGACTAGAAATATAACTGTGCTGAAAGAAATATTAGTTATACCTACATAAACCCCAGTCTTCAGCACTGGATCTCCTGCTTTCCCTGCTGACAACACTGATCACAGAGTGCCCAGGGAAGACTCTCCCTTTTGCTCAAGGTATGGAACCATACGTCCCACTGCGGGGCTTTCGAAGGGGTGCCAGTACCACATTGGGCTCCCCAAAACAAGGCAGACCAGCCTTGGGAAGCCTGCACAGTCCCCTTCCCACAAGTTTGTGAGCTTCCTTCACAGCAGGCACAATGCCAGCCACATCCAAGGCCAGTGGGGGAGGCAAGCAGGACACCAACAGCAGGCGAGCAGTGTCGTGTACTGTGGGTTTGTGTGTTCTTTGTTGCAGCCAGGCAGCGAGTTGGATAACTTGGAAGAGATTCTGGATGACCTGCAGAACAGCCAGTTACCACAGCTTTTCCCAGATAGCCGCCCAGGCGCGCCAGCGGGCTCGGTGGACAAGCAAGCCATCATCAATGACCTCATGCAGCTCACCAGTGACAACAGCCCTGGCGCGGCCGTGGCCACCCAGAAACCAGCAATGAGGATCTCACAGAGCAGTGAGTGCACGACACCGAGCTCGGGAACCCCCAGCACGGGGGTGGGGGTGCCCCCGGGTCAGCCAGGGAGGACCTGGGCAGCTCCCGGTCCTGGGCTGGCCTTGTGTGGAGCCAGAGCGCCATCTGCGGTCCCAAACACGGGAGCTGTGCCTGACTCACACCCCCTGGAATTCCAGTCTGGAGAGGTTGTAAAGGGTGCCTTCAAATCAAACATCCCCTCCTGTGCTTATATGTGATGCTGCTCTTGTGAGGGTCTTGGCACAGAGAGCAATTTTTTGCAATGCAGATCATTCCTTTGTGGTGGCTCTTGCAGCAAAAGGAGCAAGAGAGGCTTTTCTAAGCATGAAGGACAGTCTTCTTCCAAAACCACAAGATTAATAGAAGGATGGAAGATTAAGAATGCTCAAGTTTAATTTGAGATTGTGGCTTTTAGTTGAGTCACTTCCAGCTGACAGCTTTCCTTAACCTTATTAATCAGCTTACAAATCAGCACTGAAATGTTGATTTGCCATTGTAGAATAATGGCAGACAAGCAAGCAAGACAAGAGTCTTATCAAACACTAATGTTGAATAAAATAGCATAAAAAAATAACTGCTTCATTTTTTGCTCCTGTTGGCTACGATGGCCACATCTGTTTGCTTCCTTAGATGAGCTCTAGGTTTTTTTACCTGTAAAGCATAGGGTTTAGATAATGTTTTTAGCCATTTTGATAATATTAAACTAACACTGAGCCACTTTCAATCACACAAATTGCTTAGAAATGTTTAGATAAATACTAATACTCTATCAATAAATACTAATATTTAAATTAATATTAAAGTCACTTCAGATTCTTAAATTATCACTTGTTATCCATGTTGCTCAGAAAAGCAGGCTTGGGTTTAATGTGTACTTGCTTTTGTGAGTACAGAGGTACTAAGAGCAGCAGCCCAAAAATCAGAAGGAAATCTTTGTGCTTGTGAAGTCTTTAGCATATTTTTCCTGAAGCAAGGTTTGTTTCTTCCTCCCTGTGTATCTTTTTGGCTTTCTAGGGTTAGCCTAGCTTTAAATCTGCTTTCAAAGCTACTGGCAGTACAGCAACAGTATGATTGTAAATGAGAGTGGCTTTGTGGTTAGCAGCAGTTCTGTAAAAGCAGCATCCTGTTTCCCATCTAAATTAAAACCCTAAAACTTTTTCCCCGGCTCAATCTTATGTCTGTGCCTGATTCCCTAGGAACTTGTGCCTTGTTTTCAGTAGAAGAGCATACAGAAAACAGGTCCACGGAAATAGTGAGGGGCCTCTCATATGCTCACAGAAAAGCAATGTAAAATGAATGTCAAATCACATACAATTCCAAAAGAGATTTAGGGGGTTTTGCTGTTTTTTTCTGAAGAAATAACCAACTTTAATTTTACAGGTTTTACACGAAGATACTTAAAATATTTTTGCCTGTTGAAAAATAGAAAGGCTGTTAGATCTGACAAATTGCTAGAGTCTGTTACATGGGGGCTAGGGAGCCTCCTTTAGTACCATCCTGACAAAGAGTAGAATATGTGATCTAAGCACCATCACAGCTCATCAGCTCTGTTGTTATTTTGTGCTACATTTCCAGAATTCCTTTTTGTAATATTAGTGGGTGCTGGCAAAGCTGCACATACAATAACTCATTTATCTATGCGATGTTTCAAACTTCTGGAACAAACTGTTCTGAAACTGTCACTGAAGTTCAATTTTGCTTCAATCTGTAGACTTTGTGATGCCCCTAATCTTGAGAAAATAATTTTTGCTTCATAAGTAAGTTTTGTTTGCTTAGGTGAACTGGCAGACAAGACAAAACTTTGATCTCATGGTTAGGAATTAGGTGTATGTGATGTGATATATTTTCTGTACACACATAAAAGCAAATTCACCTGACCAAGAAATTATATTAAAAAACCAAATACAATAAGTTCCTGTAGTCTGGTTTTATAAAACAAAAATAAAAGTTGGAGACCTCTGTTACAAGATATTTCTGTACATTTTAACAAAATTGCTAAACCTCATCAAAGTTTTCAGATTCAAAAGTAGCACTCCTTCAATCTAAAATAAGAAAGTATTAATTTAACTTCTCAGTAATGTGAGTAACACAAAAATGCAGAAGTCGCTTTAAGAGTGCTGATTTATCAGAGCCACTTCTAGGGGAAGTATTGTAAATAATACTTTCACAAAAATGTTTAATTTAGTTGCATGTATTTTATGGGTATGATTGGAAATGGAATCAAAGCTACAAGGTCAGTGTTTGATTCATGTTTGAGAACTAGCTGAGCACACAGAGGATGCTTTCATGCATTGGAACATTGCCCAAAGACCAGCTGAGCCAGATGCTTGCCAGTCACAGGCTGAAACTCGCTTTGCTGAGGCAGTCGGCAGTTTTATTGCAGAGGCTGACTTTAAAAGCACTACCCAGAAGAAAGTAGTTACATAAAGGTGACAGAAACCATCAAGGATAGTTCTGTTTTGCCAGAATATTATGGTGGCACAGCTCTGTTTCTGGACTGGTTTTTTGTTACTGCTGAATCATGGAATTATTTCTTTTTATTAATGACAAAAATTGTAAAAACCAAAAAATTAAGAGGGCCATGTTGAAATGGGACTGTGGGATCAAATACAGAGTCGGTCTGTCCTTAATTTTGAGAACTTCTTCAGTAGCACAGCTTATGCTGGAAAACTTTCAAACCTGAGATAATTCCTAAAAATCTGCCTCAGGATGACATCTGCATGCAATTACAGTCCTACTAGGTATAAGATTAATTGCAGTAGTATGCACATCACATAGTGGTGTATTTTGCTGTCGTGACTCTTCTGTCAATTAAATTGCATCATTTAAAGTTTTTTAAAATACACGTCATATCTGGTTTGTGTTTAGTGTCAGAATGTTCCATCTTGAAATTTACATTTAAATGCCAAGAAGGGATGTTTCTCAGACAGATATGGTGTGGGTAAATTATGCAACATTAAATAGCTGAGCCCAAGAGCTTTTATTGTGTCTGGGTTCTTTTTATTTTCTTTTTTTTTACCTAGTGAAGTTTCCATTCTTGTAACTTTGCTTTTTTTTCTTTGCTCCTCCTGTCTAGCTTTTAATAACCCACGAGCAGGGCAACTGGGCAGGTTATTACCAAACCAGAATTTACCACTTGACATAACACTGCAGAACCCAACAGGTGCAGGAACTTTCCCACCCATAAGAACGAGTAGCCCCTACTCAGTGATACCTCAGCCAGGACTGATGGGCAGGAATGAAGGGATGATAGGAAGTCAAGGAGCTTTGGGCAACAGTAGCACAGGTAAGATGATTTTCCTTCTTTTTTTGAAAATGTACTTGAGTAATGGGCTATAGCATGTGCAGCTAAACATTGGGGTTAATACCAATGCAGATTATTACTTTTTGTAAAGTCTGGAAGAAATCGTGTTTTGTGGGATGTTATGTATTGGCATATTTATTTTCAAAATATTTATTTATTTTGAATTTCTGTGTCTGCATATTTTTAGTCTCGCCTTTTATGTACTGCTTTTACCTAACTATAGAGATGGGTCTATCAAAACAAAATCATGCACAATACTGTTGCCCTTGTGATGTTGGCTTTGCCCTCAATTATTCTTTATTTCATAGCCTTAGCTCCTTTTTGGGTACCATGATATGTTGCAATTAACAACATGTCAACCTAATAATGAACAAACATATAGCCTGTTTGACAAGAAAGTCTGGCTGATGGATTTATTTCAATTGGTGAGTAGTCTGAGATTGTGCAAGTGTGAGACAATCACTTTAAGAGTTCTGAGTAAACAAACAGGCATTGTAAGTCCCCTCAGCTGGATATTTGGTGTCAAATTTTTATATTTCATTTGCATCAGTATTAAAAGAGACATGCAGCCAGATGGTGTAATATTTTATTTAAACAGTTTAGAGATCAACTTGTATTCTTTCAAGTGTCCTATTACTTTCATGTTCCGTATACATATTAGAGGACTTTATTCATCTTATATATACAAGTTAGAGAGGATTACTGTGTGCTTGCCTTGCTCTAGCACAGCACATCTTTCAGCTGATAGAATATATGCACAAATGGACCTGAGGATGTACACTAAAGTGAATTTTGTCCAGCCGCTAAAACAGTGACCCTCTTCAGGGGTTTTTTCTCTGATTATATGTCACCAAATAATTGAACTGATAAGTAATAATTGTTTGTGTGGCTTTTAGTATTCATTTAAGGATGTTGCAAAATGCAACTGAAAAGGCCAATCTGAACCAGCAGTCCAACCTGATATCAGTGTTTTATCTACTCTCTTGGCTGATTAAAATTGAAGTGTGTAACTACTATGAATGTTGTCTTTGGGGGTTGGAGGTTTTTGTGTTGAGTTTTGCTTGAGGTTTTTTGGCTACTGTCATAGTGTAGTATTCTATATATTCCAAGTGTAAATAAAAAGTATCAGTTGTTTACAGTAGATGTGGGAGGACTTCCCCTAAAATAACGGTAATGAACTTCAGCATCTATCGGAAAGTTCCTGTGAGTAATTTCCCTGCTCTTTACATTGGTCTGAGATTGTCTGGGTGGGCCTTGAAACTATGAGGGCTCTAGGTTCCAAATGAAAGAAGTCACCAAAAGATGTTTGCAGAAGATGAACTGATACCCAGTCCTTCTAATTTGTAAGCATTTGTTTAGTGTTAACACATTGTTACTCAAGTCCCCATTCTCACTTAACACTTGGAAAGTAAAGCACTGACACACACACAGCAAACGTGATTCATTTCCTGAGGAAGGAAGTTAAGGCTATCCACACACCCTCAGCACCTGTTGCAGACTACATGTGGGAACATTTACTCTGAGCAGCATTTCGGAAATGATAAAAGGATCTTCCTCTTGTAAGATGTATCATAGTCTCCAGTCCCTTGACTAAGCAGTGTAAGGCTTCGTTCTGTAGATTTGCACATCTGGATAGGCAGCTGTGGTACACTGTGCTTTGAGTGAAACCACTACATTGGTACTGCTGAAAATGCAGCTCCTCAGGCTGTTCTGATCACGGGCTGGTTCCTAAGTGTGTTTGGCTTTTGTGCAGGAATGATGGGTGGCAGTGCCCCTCGGCCCACCATGGCATCTGGGGACTGGGGCGGCCAGGCTCCCGCGGTCAGGGTGACCTGTCCACCCACGGCTGGCACCATGAACAGGCCAGTGCAGGCTGGCATGATCCGCAACCCCACGGCCAGCATCCCCCTGAGACCCAGCAACCAGCCTGGCCCCAGGCAGATGCTTCCGTCTCAGGTCATGAATATGGGTAAGTCACATCTGGAGCTGTTCCTTTTGGCGCATGCTGCATTGTTAAAGATGAAGCAGGAGAAAAAAAATACAGTGAGAAACCCTCACTTCAATTGTAGATTTTATGAGAGCCATATTCCACAGTGCAATTTTCCTGTGGACATGGGAAAGAAGGTGTCTAAACCACTAAATTTTAACACATTTATCGAGATGGACAATTCCTGCTACTCTCTAACTCCATGGTTGTGTGGCCAAGGAAAGAGAATATGAAGTTGCCTTGGTTCCCTAAAGTCTGGAGCTTTTTTAGAGGAATTGCTGTGGAATGATAGTTGCTTCTAGTCATTTTTAAAGCAAGTACATTATAATACTGACTGTTCTGTCTTTTTCTTATGCTTGTCTTATTCATTTTGCATGTACAGTGTTGTGTCTGCTATTTTATAATTTTGAACCACTTTCACAGTATTCGTGTTTTCTCAGATTTTAAGAGCACATTTTAACAAAAGAATAATGATGCTTTTATGTGTAATGTTGCTGAGGTCTTAATGCTTTTGTTTGCTTTTACCATAACATAGGTAACTCAGTTGAAAGAACTCAATTGAAAGTAGCTTCTCTTCAGAAAAGTTATATGGTTATTTTTTCTTGATTAGGGCCATCCGAATTGGAGATGAACATAGGAGGACCTCAGTATAGCCAACAACAGGCACCACCAAACCAGACTGCACCATGGCCAGACAGCATCTTGCCTATAGAACAGGCAACTTTTGGTAATCAGAACAGGTGAGTCTTGGTGTCACATCAGAACACAGAGAGATTTTGCAGGCCTTTATTTTATACTCCTCATGAAAACAAAGTTCTACGTAAAGCATTCACCAGATATACATTGTCCTGGTTTAGGGCAAATATTTAGGAGGAAACCTCTGGGGGGTCTCCTCTAGGAAGAGCCGATTCCAATCGCCCCTCCCCCTACCGGTCCGGGAAGAATTTCCTTAGAGAAAAGTGGAAAAAACTATTTATTTAACACATACAATATTTACAAGTATAGGGAAAAATTGGATAATATGAAAACAATGAAACCTCTCCTTCCTCTGAAGAGATGGTAGATTCAGAGTCCGTCTGAGTCCGGTTCAGTTCTCCAGTGGGGGGACGATTGCCGGGCCCGGCTGTAGCAGTCGGCGAGGGTGGGGGAGGGGCCCCCCGGGCGTTCCCTGGTGTCCTGGGCTCACGCGATGCCAGCCAGTCCCAAGAAGAGGAAAAAAAAAGAAAAAAAAGAGATAACGCTGTCTGCTGGAATGCAGCCTCTCCGCTCTCTTGACCTTGGTTCGTAGTAATCTGCGGGACGGGGGGCGATGATCCCGGGGAGCTGCGAGTTCCGGCCGCGCTGGAGCCACGCGCTCCCTCCTCTGCTCTTCTCTTCCTGCTTCCTGCTGCCGCTCCGCCTCTTCCTCCACCTTCACTTTCACTGTCTTCCTTAGACCAACTTAAAGCTGCAGAACTTAATGTCCAGCATAAGCCAGGGGACGATTGGGGATACAAACAGGCCATATGGCTAACCCAGGACATTCCACCCCTTATCCCCATATCGTCATTTCAGTACCTAGATACATATATATACAGTGTACAGCTATATACAGAAAATGTCCCTGAAATTCAGCAAATAGTGGTATCTACACATGGTTCTCACCCAACAATCAAATGATCCTGGGGCACACATCGTGTTGTTCCATCTTTCTGCATTATCCACCATGTGTAACCTGGTCCCTGAGCAAAGACAACCCCACGGATGGGTTTGTCTGTATTCGAGGCAGAGTTGACCCACACCGTCTTCCCTAACAGACCTCTAACATGTACCACTGGGACCTTGTCTCCATCTACTGTATGCAGGGACTCAGATTGGGCCGGGCCAGCTCTATTGGAACATCCCCTAGTGTTCACTAACCAGGTGGCCTTTGCTAAATGTCTTTCCCAATTTTTAAAAGAGCCTCCGCCCAATGCTTTCAGGGTGGTTTTTAACAGTCCATTGCACCTCTCCACTTTACCTGCAGCTGGTGCGTGGTAGGGGATATGGTACACCCATTCAATACCATGTTCCCTAGCCCAAGTGTTAATAAGGTTGTTCTTGAAATGAGTCCCGTTGTCTGACTCAATCCTCTCAGGGGTACCATGCCTCCAAAGGACTTGTTTTTCAAGACCCAGGATGGTGTTCCGGGCAGTGGCATGAGGTACAGGGTAAGTCTCCAACCATCCTGTGGTGGCTTCTACCATTGTGAGCACATAGTGTTTACCTTGGCGTGTCTGGGGCAGTGTGATGTAATCAACCTGCCAAGCCTCTCCATACTTATATTTGGACCAGCGCCCCCCATACCATAGGGGTTTCACTCGTTTTGCCTGTTTAATGGTTGCACATGTCTCACAATCATGGATTACCTGAGAGATACAGTCCATGGTTAGATCCACCCCTCGGTCTCGTGCCCATTTATAGGTGGCATCTCTACCCTGATGACCTGAGGCATCATGGGCCCATCGAGCTAGGAACAATTCTCCCTTGTGTTTCCAATCTAAGTCTATCTGTGACACCTCTATCTTTGCAGCCTGATCTACCTGCTTGTTGTTCCGGTGTTCCTCATTAGCCCGACTCTTAGGGACATGGGCATCTACATGGCGGACTTTCACAGGCAGCTTCTCTATTCGGGCAGCGATGTCTTTCCACACTTCAGCAGCCCAGATCGGTTTTCCCCTACGCTGCCAATTAGCCTTCTTCCACTTCTCCAGCCATCCCCACAGAGCATTGGCTATCATCCACGAATCGGTGTAGAGGTAGAGCTTTGGCCACTTCTCTCTTTCAGCAATGTCCAGGGCCAGTTGAATGGCTTTGAGCTCAGCTAGTTGACTTGATCCACCTTCTCCTTCAGTAGCTTCTGCAACCTGTCGAATGGGGCTCCACACAGCTGCTTTCCACTTCCGTTTCATCCCTACAATACGACAGGAACCATCAGTAAAAAGAGCGCAGCGTGCGTCTTCTGCTGGCAGTTGATTGTATGGTGGAGCTTCCTCAGCCCGTGCCACTTGCTCTTGTTCCTCTTCATCGGTGAGATTAAAGTTTTCACCTTCAGGCCAATTTGTAATTATCTCCAAAATCCCAGGGCGATTCAGGTTTCCGATACGGGCGCGCTGTGTTATGAGGGCAATCCACTTGCTCCATGTAGCACTGTTGGCATGGTGGGTAGATGGAATCTGTGCTTTGAACATCCACCCCAGCACCGGTAGTCGGGGTGCCAGGAGGAGTTGTGCTTCAGTGCCAATGACCTCTGAGGCGGCTTGGACTCCTTCATAGGCTGCTAAGATTTCCTTCTCTGTCGGAGTGTAGTTGGCTTCGGACCCTCTGTAACTTCGACTCCAGAATCCCAGTGGTCGGCCTCGAGTCTCTCCAGGCACCTTCTGCCAAAGGCTCCATGACAGACCGTGGCTCCCGGCTGCAGAGTAGAGCACGTTTTTCACATCTGGTCCTGTCCTGACAGGGCCAAGCGCTACCGCATGAGCGATTTCCTGTTTGATCTGGGTGAAGGCTTGCTGCTGTTCAGGGCCCCAATGGAAGGTGTTCTTCTTGCGGGTAACCAGATAAAGAGGACTCACGATCTGGCTGTACTCAGGAATATGCATTCTCCAAAAGCCTATGGCACCTAGGAAAGCTTGCGTTTCCTTCTTGCTGGTCGGTGGAGACATTGCTGAAATCTTGTTGATAACCTCGGTGGGAATCTGGCGCCTTCCATCTTGCCACTTCACCCCCAGGAACTGGATCTCCCGAGCAGGTCCCTTAACTTTGCTCCTCTTGATGGCAAAACCAGCTTTTAGGAGGATCTGGATAATCTTTTCTCCTTTCTCAAACACTTCTGCTGCTGTGTTCCCCCACACAATGATGTCATCAATGTATTGCAGATGTTCTGGAGCCTCACCCTTCTCTAGGGCAGCCTGGATCAGTCCATGGCAGATTGTGGGACTGTGTTTCCACCCCTGGGGCAAACGATTCCAGGTGTACTGCACACCTCTCCAGGTGAAAGCAAATTGAGGCCTGCACTCGGCTGCCAAAGGAATGGAGAAAAATGCATTTGCAATGTCAATAGTGGCGTACCACTTCGCTGCTTTGGACTCCAGCTCGTATTGGAGCTCCAGCATGTCCGGCACAGCAGCACTCAATGGTGGAGTCACTTCATTCAAGGCACGATAGTCCACTGTCAATCTCCATTCTCCTTCCGATTTGCGCACAGGCCAGATGGGGCTGTTGAAGGGTGAGTGGGTTTTGCTGACCACCCCTTGGCTCTCCAGCTCACGAATCAGTTTGTGGAGGGGAATCACAGCATCTCGAGTTGTTCTGTACTGTCGGCGGTGCACTGTCGAAGTGGCAATTGGCACTCGTTGTTCTTCTCCCTTCAGAAGCCCAACTGCAGAGGGATTCTCTGATAGTCCAGGCAAGGTACTCAATTGCTTAACGCCCTCTGCCTCCACAGCAGCTATCCCAAAAGCCCACCTGAGTCCTTTCGGGTCTTTGAAATATCCATTTTGGAGATAGTCTATTCCCAAAATACATGGGGCCTCTGGGCCAGTTACAATAGAATGTTTCTTCCACTCCTTTCCAGTCAGGCTCACCTCAACTTCCACCACAGTCAAATCCTGTGATCCCCCTGTCACACCAGCAATAGAGACAGATTCGGTCCCCACATATCTCGATGGGATTAATGTGCACTGCGCACCAGTGTCAACCAAGGCCTCATATTTTTGTGGTTCTGATGTGCCAGGCCAACGAATCCACACAGTCCAAAAAACACGGTTTTCCCTAGCCCCCACCTGGCTAGAGGCAGGGCCTCCCTAAGCCTGGTCATTCTTCTTTCCCTGGGTGTACATCTTAGAGGTTCCTTCAAGGGGATCAGACATATCGTTGTCATCATACCTGGCAGTTCGGCCATGGGTAATTGGAGCTACTTCCTTTCTGGTGGAACTTCCTTTCCGAGTCTTATCTTCTTTCAATTCACGCACCCGTTGTGCCAGAACAGATGTGGGTTTTCCATCCCACCTTCTCATGTTCTCCCCACAATCACACAGGTAAAACCACAGCTCACGTCGTGAGGGGTACCTTCTCTCCTCTGGGGAAGAACGTCTACGTCTGGTAACCGAGCCTCTGACCTGTATTGCGCAGATTTGGAGAATCTCATTTCTAAGTTCTTTGTGGCTCTCTGCTATTTTCTGTAGTTGTTCTTCCACAGCTGCGATTCTTGCATGTGTTGGACCACACACAGCATCTCCATAAGTTCGGAGCTTCCTCGCCATCTCTTCCACAGTCGCCTCTCTCTCCTCCCGCATCATTAGGGCTAAAGAAGACTGGTATTCTTGTGGCCCGAGGTGTATAAGTTTTCGCCACATTTTGGGTGTACATGCCATTAAATCTGGATTATTAGGCGCATCTGGATCCCCTGTGAAAACCAGCTCTGCCACAGCCATTTCTCTCAAGCGTTGAATCCCTTGTTCTATTGTCTTCCACTGGGTTTGCTGCATATAGAGATCGTCTACACACATGTATCTGTGTGCCACAGCTGCCAAGACTCGTGACCAGAGACTCCTAGGGAGAGCTCCCCTTACTGTTTCCTGGTCAATAACTGGTTCATGTGACAGGTGTCCCAAATGCCTCGCTTCAGTTCCGTCTAGAATTGTAACGTCGCCTGCGGCATCCCAAAGACGGACTAACCAACTAATTATAGATTCATCAGGGCGTCGAGTGTAATCCTTTCTTAGACCACGAAGGTCCTTCAGGGAAAAGGAATCGATAGTGTCTCCTGCCCTTGAGCCAATTTTTGTCCCTGAGGGTCCTTCCCCCCCATCGCCTGCCCGTGAGGGTCCTTCTCCTCCATCATCCTCATCATCATCCCCTGATCGATCTGTTTTGGTTTTGGCCTTCTTTCCTGCAGCAGCGACTGCCAATGGCTTAGGCTTACTATCTGGTCCAGGTGCCGGCTTAGGTTCAGTGTCTGGTTTAGTTGCAACCTGGGGGACTTGAGCTGCTTCACTTTCCTGGCCCTGTGTCTCTATCTGCTGCCCAGCTTCACTTTCCTGGCCCCTTGCCTCTATCT
>JAHLSL010000021.1:15498561-15522105 GCA_025920805.1 Petroica traversi
CAGGAGGATTCTGTAAACTAGGGGTTAGCCCACCCCAGCCCCATTATTGGGCTCCCTTGTCAGATATGCTGATGTGTAAAGTCTATAACTGGTGTGTGTGATTGACAGGGGGTGGGCATTTTGCCACTTCACCTGGGTGAAGTGGATGCATCAAACAGGATCCTGATTAAAATAGTGAGGTAACGACCCCAACCCTTTTAACTGTGTCTAGCTTCATTTTCCTAACACCAGGAAAAAGGCATCAATACGATGCAAGAATATGAGCAGTACTTAAGCCTACATCTCACTAAGGCTTTGAGCAAGGTTACATTGGTGCTTTTTGCTATATACGTCTTTTTCTATTTGTTGTTTCTATTATCTTGACTCTTCCACCAATCTAACTGCTGTTATTGCTGCCTGTTACCTACACCCTTTTTTTCTCCCTGCTTGGCTTTGGTCTGCTTCTGAAAATTAAGTTGTTGTTTCTTGTTTCATTTTCAAATACATAGGTTCGTAGTACTGTCAGTGAGATATGAATGCTTTTTATATTTAAGGAGGAAAGATCATTCCTGCTTTCAGCCATCAGGATAAGGTCTAATTTGGAGTAAACTTCAACAGTCCAATCCCAAACGGAAAAAGAACATGAAGGGAGCATGTTTGGTATAAATAGTATAGTGCCTGTGTTGTTATTTGTATCTTGTATTATTTCTTTAAGAAGCAGCATTCTATGCATGGTAGTAGGAGTTGATGAGAAAAATCAGTCACTGCTTGCATATGTAGAACTAGGTCTACAGACCAGCTCAGGGAGGCAGATCTGTATAACTCTGTATGTGACACTTCTTTTTTTTCCCATTCCTTCTAAAAACTTTGGGTTTTGGTGTTGGGGTGGTTTGTTTTTTTTCTCTTTAGAATCGGCAGCCACTGATAAATCAGATCAGCAGTGTCTCCAATATGAATTTGTCTTTGAGAACTGGAGTGCCAACACAGGTGAGAAAAAGAATATCTTTTGAAAAAGAAATTAACTTCCTTTTTTGCTTTCTTGCCCCAATATAATACAATAGTAATGCTATGAGGCAAGTACAGTTTCAGTACAAATAATGCAATCTGTATGATAGGGAGTATTTGGCTGTTTTACTTCTGAGAGTTATTCCCATTTTTATGTGGGATGGATGATTGTTTAATAAAGATTTGATATAACTCCATTTTTAACCATGCTTCTAATTTCCTAAAGATGTGTGTTTTTAATGAGCTGCTCCATTTGCAGACACAAATCACTGCAAATACAAATCACTGCAACATTAAACACTGGAATTAGTTCAGTTACTGACTCTTGCACTGTTGGAAGTCTTTCCCAGCAGAAGTATTAACAAGATTATTTTCTCCTGCTTTACATTTTTGTTAGTTGTGTGATGAGGGGGAAAGAAAGCTGGAATCTTTGAGACTGCTCTGGTGGAGATGAGCTGGAATGTTTGAGATTGCCATCTCTAGCAGAGATGCCTCTGCGGGTTGGGCTGCCTCGGCAGGGTTACTGACAGTGACAGTGTTGTTCCCCCAGGGCCCCATCAACGCGCAGATGCTGGCGCAGAGGCAGCGGGAGATCCTGAGCCAGCACCTGCGGCAGAGGCAGATGCAGCAGCAGCAGCAGCAGGTGCAGCAGCGCACGCTGATGATGAGGGGGCAAGGCCTGAGCATGACCCCCAGCATGGTGGCCACCGGTGGCATCCCAGCAACCATGAGCAACCCGCGCATCCCGCAGGCAAACGCGCAGCAGTTTCCATTTCCTCCCAACTACGGTACTGGCTCCACCCTCCTCAGGGCATTTTGTCACTCCTTACTCCCCCATGTTCCCTGCAGTGCTGGGTCTGAGCCCCCGGTCCATAGACTCTTGCCTGGCTCCCTGGGAACAGTGGAAAACATGGTTGTTTGGACCTCTTGGAAGTTCCACTTTCCTAGCTCTAGTACCAGTTATTCTCCAGACATTGCTTTTCTTAGAACAGTAGCAGAAGTACAGTGTATGTGATTGTTTATATATAGATACAAGCAGATAAATGTGTGTGTACACACAAAGACATATATGTGTATGTATTTGATTAATGGGCTCTGAATTTTGAGCGAACTAAACAAAAAACTCTTTAAATAATATAAATCAGTTTTAGATAAGGCATTCCATTCCCTACCCTTAAACCAATGTGTAATATGATAATTCATACCATTTTCTTTCTTTGTTTTACAAAGCACTTTGTTCTGGGCAGTTACCTCCACGTAGTTATACAGTTTCTTTATTTATACCTTCAGTATAAGTTATAATTATATTAAATGTTATGTGAAAGTTCTGCTGATATACAAATTACATCCATCCAACTCTTAATTTGGTATCTACTCTTACTGATCTATTATCCTTTACACCAGTTTCTAACAGTAATAATGTTTCACAATAGTGCTTTCCCTCCATGTATTTGTAACTGCTTTATGAAAATGAAGAGACTCAAAGGTTCCAGATGATATAAGTAGGACTGTGTAAAGACATGTCAGCAGGTATGAGCTCTTGGTTTGTTTTAACTCTGAATGTACAGTGGGTAAATTTCTTGTTTTCTTCTGCAGGTATTAGTCAACAGCCCGATCCAGGCTTCACAGGGGCCACCACTCCTCAGAGCCCACTGATGTCACCAAGGCTGGCTCACACTCAAAGCCCCATGATTCAGCAGTCTCAGGCTAATCCTGCCTATCAGTCCTCTACGGAGATGAATGGGTGGGCACAAGGGAATATGGGCGGTAACAGGTAAATCCAGAAGAAAACCAAAATGAACACACAGTAATGGGGTCATTTATGATCTACACCTATTTATGGACTTGTTTTATGTAATTTTTTGTGTGTTTGTTTGTTATTAACTATCTATCCTAAAAGACATTTCTTTTCAATTTGGCTTGACGAATTGGTTTAAATTCTGTCTTCATACAAGGCAAAGTGAGTGCATAGCTAAAAGACCTGCATCCACGCAATGCACTGCTTTGACTGTGAGAACTGATCAAACACTGTGTGCCCTGAAGAAGCACCTGTGCTGCACAGGGAGCTCCAGCCCCTAATGTTTGTGTGGATGCATTTCTTCTGCGTGTGATTTTCATGTTGTGCTCCCGCACTGCTTTCCACATGGCTGGATCAGCTAAGCCAGAGCCTATGCATTCCCTACTGCTCTGGAATTGCAGTGACTGGATTATCACCTCCCACTTTAAATGCTGGAGTGTAAGCAGGTTCAGCCCATTAGTGCTTGCACATGCTGGGGGTCAACATCTAGCTGTCATTCCCTGACAGCATTGTAGCAACACCTCACGCATGCAGTCACCTTTCCAGCTGAGTCCCCTGCCCCAGTGGCTGAAGCTCTAATAATCAGTCTGTCCAAGTCAAATGGGTTGGCTGTTGAACATTATCAGTAGGCAGCAATGAGCTTCCAGATGGCAGTGATCTGAGCTTTTCCTTGGAAGATGGAAGGAGCTATCAGGTACAACCTGTATCACTTGGCATGCAGCTGTCTCTAGCACAGTGCTTTGGTCATCCTGAAGTTCTCAGAATGTTAATACTGTCCTAGCAACAAATCTTTTTCCTGCTAGTTGACAGAGATTTAATAAATGCAAAACACCAGTATTTTATTAATGAGGCTGATCCAAGTGAAGTTCCCCCTAAAGCAGTTGATTTATCTCTTATCCTCATACTTGTCCATGCCTCATCCTCACTATCTTCCTGAAGCATCTGCAGGAGGCATAGCTGCCACTGTTGTGGCTTCTGCCAAAAATGGCAGCTCCATAAGTCCAATGGTTGGCTTTGCTAAACTGCAGCTCTACAGCAGAGACATGTCAAATGTGCTTACACAAGCCACTGAGTATTCACAATGATCTGCAGTGTACTGTTCCAACCATCCAGATAACAACTTAAAAATGGGGTGAGGTGGCCTGAAAAGACATAGAATTGGAAGGAAGAGAATGGTGGGATTTTCTGGGCTTGGTCCTGTGCCCAGAATGCCGTTGCACTCCACCAGGTCTCAGAGTGCACAGCAATAGCCTGACAGAGTACCCATGTGCAAGGCTGAGTGTTAACCCTGAAAGATTTCCTCAGCTGTGGGAGCAGTGCTTCACAGGGAAGGGAAAGTCAGGCACTGATACTGAAACACAGCAGCCCTTCCTGTATTTCAGTCTAATGCAGATCCTCTAAACAGACACATTGTCAGAAATAATTCCTATATTGGCTGTTGGATTTTGCTCAAAGACTAGAAAAAACTGATGTGTAAACAGTAAGTGCATTTTAGGAAATGAAAAGAAGTCTCTCATATGGTTTCAACATAATGGGAAGGAAGATACTGTCCAGAAAGCACTTGGACTGAATAAAATCTGGGAATGAGGTTTTCCACAGTTGTTAAAGAAACATAGAGGGTAATTGACTTAAACTTTATGTTGTTTCTTACAGTGCAACATTTTCAAAACTTGATGTTAAGACGTAGTAAATAAATTTCTGCACAATTGCATGTCTATATTTGTGAGCCCACTTGCCATAATTGTATGTGCAAATCTGGTATTCATATATGCAAATAACCTATTCTGTAAAAAAGTAAGTTTATTATCCCATCTACAATTTCAGCTCAACAGTCCTGTGCTGTGCTAACACTGGAGGTCAAAGGTGTTTTCCTCTCCCTCCAATGGTTTTAAAATACATACAAAGTTCCTTTAGACAGTTAATTGGCTGTTGTTGCACATGCATAACAGATTTGTACTCTGCCATAGTTTCACACGCAAAGGCATGAATTTTTGTGCACAGACATGGAACCTTAAATTTTGAAAATCTACTCCTTAGACATTTATGCAGCTGAAAACTAGTTTTTCCTTTGAAGTTGGAATAAATGACAGTATATACAAATTCTAGCTTAAGATATATTAAAAAAAGTTTCTTAGTGGCTTCAGCATTCTGAGTCTGACACATTGCTTTTTCCATTCCTTGCTGTAGCATGTTTTCACAACAGTCCCCACCACATTTTGGGCAGCAAGCAAGCACCAGCATGTACAACAATAACATGAACATCAGTGTATCCATGGCAACCAACACAAGTGGTATGAACAACATGAACCAGATGACAGGGCAGATCAGCATGACCTCAGCGACCTCTGTGCCTACATCAGGGTTGTCCTCCATGGGTCCTGAGCAGGTGAGAATCTAAGGATGTGAGATAGCAGCTAGAGGATTTGCTTTTACTTCCAGTAGTTTTTTCAGGTCTGCTGCATTATGTTTCTCTTAGTTGTCTTGAGAAATGACGATGTTAGAAGGGCTTTGGTTTTAGCTCTGCACTCGAATAGCCAAGGTGAACAGTGAGGTAGAGAGCACAGTAGGTAGCTCCTGGACTGCCATGGGAAGCATGCTGATGGTAGCTCCTGTTCTCAGTAGGTAAGTGTCTGAAGTGCAGTGGCTGGTTTTCCCAGCAGTGGAGGCTGGAGCTGGATGGCAGGCAGCTGCTTCCTAGAGAGAAGAGTGAAAGCTGCCAGCATGGGCAGGGTTTGGAAGATGCCTCAACTGCCACAGTGTTCGTAGTCCCAGAGGAGAAATATTCGATCAGCTTTCAGAACTATTCATGTGGCAACTTTACAAGCACATTTTTTGTAATGTGGTGCATATAAAGTAGGTTGTTGAATCAATAGGTAAGTAACCTATTCTTTTCTGCTGAGAGGATGTTGGATGTTTACACATTCATTCTTATTTGATACTGCTACTTAGGATACCTGAAATAAGGAAAAATAACATTTCTTTTTGTCAAACTCTCACAGTACATTAATAATAAGTGTTTGACAAACAAATCCTCTTCATGAGTAGGCTCATATATTTGTTTCAAAGCTGACCTTCAGCTTGTTCAAAACACATGACATTCAAAAATACAGGCTTGAAATTATGGACTTAGAAATACTGGCAGGAAAATACCTCTTGTGTCTTCGTGTCCTGCTATAGACAGCTCTTCTGATACCATAATGTTCCAGTTTAAAGCTGGTTATGTTAATGGCTTGTTAATGTATGACTTTTTTCCAACCCAAATTTGATAACAGAGTATTTACTTTTCCAATAATGTCCTTTACCTTAAATAGCTCTTTTATTTTCTTGTATTTTAGAAAGGTTGTATCAACAAGATTTTTTTTGTTAGTTTGAGATTGTTGGATTGTTTAGTTCTGGGTTACAAAAAAGGTGGGACTTTTCTTGTAAGCCAAACAAGCTGTGTTTTCTCAGTCTCTTAGGCTTTAAATTCCCTTTCCTTTCCTGCAGCTGTTCTAGTTTGAATCAGTATTTCCTAAGCACCAGAGCCATGTGCATAACACTAGTTCTTCCCCATTTCTCTTATAATACTCTGATATAGCTGCAGGTCACACTTGTCTTTTACAGCTGCTACATATTGGTGACCCAAAGTAATTTTGATACTCCCAAATCTGTCACCTTCTCTGATATTCCCAGTTGCTAAGCCCAAATATAGCAGACTTTTCTTATTATTAGTTCCCAAGTGAATAGAGTTGAACACATTTAATGTAGTAAAACAAAAAAAAGAAAAGAGGGGGGATTTAAAGGTGGCGACCTGGTCTGATTTCTCAGCGTACCCATGCTACATAATTTTTCCCAGGAATCTGGATTGAAAAACTGCATTGTAGAAAAAGATCTGGTTTTATTTCAAAGATTTCCATGCAGGCTGGCACAGCTGTCACACTGCTTTTCCTTCCTGTTACACTATGAGATCTTGTTTCAAGATAGCATTTATCTAACTCCCAGTAAGCTGAACAGGCTGAGGTTCTTTATCCCTCTCAGCATTTGGGTTTCAGCCCACCCGTCTCTTTTTTGGATCTACTTTAAACTCCGTTGTTGTATCCTTCTCCTGGAAATATGAACAGAGTAACCAGAGACAGTGATTTAACAGTGACTTCACCAAAGCTGTGTAGAGTCAACTTCTGCTTGTAATTTATCTTCCAGTCAATGGGTTGGGTATGGGCCTTGGTTCTTTTGGTGACAGTGTCACACTGAAACCCTCATGATGATCCCCCAAGTTCTCTTCAACACATAGATGGAACTTGCATTCTTTGTTCCCAAAAGTACTGCCTCCCTCCTGTCTCCATCAAATTGCTTTTCTTAGATCTTGTCTGTTTAGGTGAAGTGCCGTGGCTCATTCTGTAACAGTGAATCCTCCTGATTCACCACCCCAGCACTGTGTCATCTGCAAGCAAATGTTTTCTGCTTGGTCTGGGCCAGAGGTGGCCAGCTGACAGCTGAGGGGCCATTTCTGGGCCACGAGACAGTACTTTATAGTCCTCAGGAATGTGCTGTACTGCTTTGCATTTTCTTTCTTGAGAGACACGAATAACTAAAAATGCCTACTTGAATGCTAAAACTGACACCTTTTTTTCCTGTTCTCGGGGCATAGAGTTTTAGTGTTTGACATCTTTATTTAGCAATTGACCTAGACTCTGCTACACTTTTTCTTGTAACTGGTGGTTTTCAAAATGACTGTATTTCCTGTAATTCTGCTGACCGTTGCCATTTCATTCATTCTTTGGGGTTTTCTGTCACCTACACTTCTGTTTACTTATTCAGTGTCACTTTTTGTTCCATAATACATCATTTGAACTTCACATGCTTGTTTCTTTCTAACCACAGTGAGAGTAACAGTGATCACACAGCAAACGTGTTCTAGCTTTTGAAAAAAAACCTCAACATTATTATTATTGGATGGTTTTGGAAGTAAGATCTATTACCTAATAATAAACAGCTGTGCCTGGACTGACCTACCTGGTGAGACACAGGTACATTACCCCAGTATTTTGTTGGCTCTCTTTCCTCTCTCATTTTGGCACTATGCTGTGTCATACACATATATCCAGAGCTCAAAAATACTAAGTTTGATGTTTATCTGATCATATCTGTGTTATCTCCATCTTCTTTTTTACCACCTGGGCTCCCAGCATCACCAAGCAAAAAGATTATGTCCAAAATGGGCTTGGTAATTATTATATACTTAGAGGCTCTTCTATCTGTTTGAGGAATGAGATCTTGTCTCATTATCATCTTCTCTATTATAATTACGTTAAATCTCTTCAGGCTGCTCTTACCAGGAATGCTGAAATGCTAGCTGCCAGGTCTGCAGGTTCCTCCTGCCCCAAACACCTTCCCAAGGTCTCCAGAAAGTAAACCTTCCTGGTGTTGCACCATTCAGAGATCTTACTGTGCCCTTGTCTCATCTTCTTGTTTGCACAGTGAACTATTGCCATGGTTTTGCCTGTAACTTATTTTGTATCATGGATCTGTGCTATTTACTGAGCTGCCAAAGAAGCAGTTTGAAACCTGTGCAAGGAAAAGAGAAATTTTTCATTATATGAAATAAACCTCTACAGAGTAGTTCTTTATTAATCTGCACAGGGCAGTACTCCCCAGGCCAAAATTATCATGATATTTAAGAAGAGTTATCTTGAAATGGTACTTTGATTTTGTTCAGTATACCAGATTAAAGTAGCTGTGGTTAGACACCCTGCATGTAACTCTGCTTTACTGGCAGAGACTATTAATTATGCTTAATTGCAAAGGAGCTGTAAAACATATTTGTTCTTTTTTAGTCAGACTTCATATATGATAACATCACTTTACCTTTCTTCAGAAAATTCAGTAAAAATCTTTCCATTTCTTTGTCCATAACTTTCTAAATTATTTTTATTTGCAGTCAGAACACTTAATGTGGAGTGTTTTGTTTTAAGGTCTTCTGAAGCAAATGTATTCATTTAGCAAAATAGTAGGGGGGTTTTTGTTGGTTTTTTGAGTTTGGGTGGGGTTTTTTTTCATATCTGACCATGCCAGTCAGGAGTCTTGTATCATCTCTGGCAAAGAGATTCTGTAATAGAAACTTCATTGATGCCTTTGCTCATTTTATGGTGGCCTGGAGCCACTTTCCTTTTCCCTACCTGTGCTAAGTGCCATGAGGCAAATCATGCAGTCATCTTTTTGTTCCAAAACTGCTGTTGATTCAAGATACAAACTTTTTATTTCTGCTTTTCATTTTTACCTCCCTTTGTCTACTGAACAATCAGAAAATGTATTTGTGCTTTAACATTCTGATGAATGTTGATTAATAGCAGAAAGCATTTTTTAAACATGGAATCATCAAATGCCTGCAGATAGAGCTGCAAAGCTGTCTATTTCTTTCTGAATAAAATAATGTGGTTCTCTTCCCTTCTGATTTAAATTTTCACATTCAGGTTTAAAAATACACTTCAGGAAGCAGAAAGCATCACTAGAAGGCTTGCAGCACTTAATTAATTTCTTTGGAGTTAAAATTCCTGTGGCAAAAATATTTTAAGATTTTAATCTTTTCCATTGAATTGTAGTCTTGTCTCTGTTATTTCTGCCATTCACGAAACCACCAAAAGATCAGTTTCAAATCCTGTCAGTCAGGAGGACCTGAAATGAGAAGACTTTGGTAAATTCAAGACAGCCTTCCTCAACAACAGAAAGCAAAGACAGGATTTTACCAATACATATATCTGGAGGGAGGGTATCAAGAGGATGGGATCTACTCTGAGAGAAGTAACAGAAAGAATTGACTCAACAAAGACTCCCTAGAAAGAGGTTTCTTTCCCTGTAAAACTTCTAAGGAAGATTATTTCTTCTAATATTTCAGAACCTTGCTGAAGGGCTCTGTTTTGTATTTTATGCCAGTTCCTACATGGTGAGATTAATCCTTTGACTGGGAAAGCAATGCTGTATATTTGGCTACTCTTTCCACATAACTAACCATGATAGACTTTGTGGCTGTGCAGAAATGCACAGCTTCAATTCTTTCCTGTGACTGTGTTCAGAAAATTGTGGAGACCGTCCTTTAGGGAAAGCACGCTCCCTGCATGTTTTCCCATTTAATGTTATCTTTCTCCCATTGCTTACAAGCAGAAAAGTATTGTTAAAACTAAGTCAGTAGTTGATATAATTTAGCCATCTCATCAGGCTTTGAAAAAAGTGTGTGGTGTTACTGAGTTTAGGGAAGTAGTTACATGTTTCTGCTTTCAGAACTTTGATAGCAGAGATGTCCTCTTCTGATAACACTGACCTGTTTTATGGAGCCTGCTTTGTAAAATATGCATAAGGGTCATGGTATCAAGAATTAAATCTTTTTTGTTGACTGTGAAGCAGAATAATGTAAGTCAAACACATGCTGTGCAGGAGGAGTGCCTGGCTATAGAGTCACTTCCCTGACTTTAGCATCGACTCAGGAGCGGGTGTTGGTACATGCAAGTAGTGTAATGGCCTGTAATGCTTCTTTTTAATTCCCAGCCCTCCTCCCAATGTATTTTTTGATTCATTCTCCTTAATATCTTGTTACCAATAGGTTAATGATCCTGCTATGAGGGGAGGCAATCTCTTTCCAAACCAGCTGCCTGGAATGGATATGATAAAGCAGGACGGAGATGCAGCACGGGTAAGGAATGGGATACAGGTGCAGCAGAACTATGAATATGCCGTGGCTGGAGCAATTAGGGTACCTTTTTACTTACAAAGTTACAAGTGCCCTGCATGGTATTAATTAACATGAGGGAGGCGTGCTCTACAGACACAGAAAAGGAAGGAGGGACAGACAGACAGAGGGTGGCTGAGCAGTGCGGGGAAGGCTCCATCTAGCGGCGGCCTCCTGGGCCAAGCCACGGTGACATTCCCTGCTGAGGAATTTGAATAATAGGGGAAATTAGGAACATCCATCTGAAAAGGCAGGAACGTGAATGAAAAGGAAGAATGTGAATGTACTGAGGCAGAAGTAACCATACATATATTTTGTTGTATCCCTGTCTTTTTTGCATTCATATGTATTTAAAATTTCCTGGATGCCAGTTCTTCTCACACCTTCATTGTTCATATAAACCTACAAATGTCTGTCTCCAAGAGTGGGGGATCTGTACATAAAGAGTCTCTTCTGCAGCCATTTCATGGTCACTTTGATTAATGAAACAATGCAATGTGTTGTGCTCTAGCAGAAGTTGTTATAAACCAAGGTGTTATTGTAGAATCATAAAATAGTTTGGGTTGGACGGGACCTTAAAGATACCTAGTTCCAGCCCCCTGCCATTAGACCAGGTTCCTCAAAGCCCCATCCAGCACCAAATATTTCCAGGGATCCACAGGCATCCACAACTCGTCTGGGCAACCTGATCAGTGCCTCACCACATTCACAGTAATAATTTCTTCTTATCTGATCTTAACCTACTCTCTTTCAGTTTAAAGCCATTGCCTGCCTACTGTCCTGTCACTATATGCCATTGTAAAAAGTCCCTCTCCAGTTCTTTTGTGGGCCTTTTTAGGTACTGGAAGGCTGCTAGCAGCTCTCCTACTTAGTGCATCCCCTGACCAGTTAAATTTCATGTGCTAAGAGAAGTCTAGCTGTCAGAGAAAAAAATATCATGTACTGCTGAGGCATAAAAGGGAATGAGGATGTTGAGATAGAAGCAGACTAAAAGAGGAGGTAGATTTTAAATAATTATTGAAGAGAGAAGGAAAAGGGAGTGAATGCGACAGAAAGGGTACAAGAGATGATGGAGAGAAGTCAGGGTGAAGGTGGAAAGAAATGAGTGGCATGACTTTGGGCCATTTCTTGGGTGTAAAATTATAATAATGGAGTCAGTGCCATGACAATGAGAGGGACAGTGAAATGAATAAGAGAAGCTTTGTTACACCTGAAAAAAAAGCAACTTCTTCAAACCTTTCAAATTATTTTGGAATGGTGCATTGGACTGCACTTCGTGATTTTACATTTATTCTACTAATATTCCTCCGACTGTCAATGAAAATTCAATTTCTATGCACTATAAAAACTTTTCACTCAACTTTGAACTGTAGTAGAGGTTAAACAGCTCCTTTTTTCACGCAACTGAGCCATACCTACAAAGCCGTTTTTTAAAGAAAGTTTAAGCTATGTAATTAATGTGCATCTTTTGCAGTACATGATTTTTTTCAAGAGGCTGGTATAGTGGGAGGGTTTATTTAGAATCTCTCTACGATACTGTTTGCTAAATATCCACCCTGAAAATAAGGACATCTTTGGATTTTCACTTTTGCTTCCACTTTATTTTCAAAAACCACTAGCAGGTTAGGGTCCCTGCACTGCCTCTCAGTATGTTAGAAAAGGAGTCAAAGTTTAGTTTGTCCATGTTAGTCAGGGCGTGAGGGATGTGAGTGTGGTGTCTCTGCGCTGTGATCTAGGCAGGTGGAGCCACAATCAGGACTCAGTGCTGCCCATGGCTGGCCACACCCAAAGAGCTCCAGCTGCACCAGCTAAACTGGGGTTGGAGGACCTTGCTTTCCTGCATTGCGGGATAATTCCTGACACTGACTTTATTTGTCAGTAAAGCAACTCTTCTAGGCCTTGTGTGAATGCAGAGGAAGGTGTGGTAAGGTCCAAAGCCCAGTGTAGACATTTTTCAGAAGGCAGCCTAGCAGCCTGCTTGTGGACTGGTGAGAAAGCTGCCCACACACCAGCCCTGTCCCTGAGCAAACCTGGCTTTCCTCCTGCGTGGCAGGAAGCTGTGAGCAAAGAGCTGCTCCACGGCCAGAGACACAGGGTATGAGTGAAAAGCTGCCCCAGGGGAGGAGGAAAATGGGTTTGGCTGGATTGACTCTCTGACCTGACTGACCACAGCACCCCATGGGAGCAGGCGTTTACAAGGAGAGGAAGACAGAAAGGCACAGATTGCAGCCACTGGAAGGAGTAGCCTTAAAACAACTGTGAAAACCACATCCTGATGTTTTTGTGAATAAGAAAGATAATCAACTCAGCTGAAACCAGTTTATACTTTATTTGTGTAAAGACGTTGCAAGGGTATTAAGTATGAGGTAAAAAACATCTCTAGGGATCAGTAGCTGAAGCTGGCTTTACTTCTTTATTCCCTTTTTCATTATGAGTCTTGGAAGGGAAACTGAGCCAGGGCAGTTGTTTCCTTTGACTGTGATGCAGCAGTAAGAGAGATTTTTGCACATATTCTGAGAATGAGACTTCTGTTAAACCCTATTGCCATGCTTTCAGCTGGAGTTTACAAGAGGTGGACTCTCCTGAGTTACTATAACATCCAGGATAATTGGAATTAATTAAAGATCTAAGAATGCAGTGAAATTAAACCACAGTGATATCAAAGGAACTAAATTGCTGGTCAGTTGTATCAGTGTACACAAAGAATAGTTTAGCTTTATAAATTCCAACTAAATTTCAGATGTGAAGCATTACAGTAATGTTGACAGTGAACGTTGCAATCCAGCACCCCAGATATCATTGACCTATCCACCTTCACCACCCCAGCAGGAAAAATTCAATTGTTTTTTCCCCCTCCCATTTCTCTTCTTTTGCAGAAATATTGCTGACCCTGAGGGCTGGTTTGGTTGCTCCTTTCTTCAGCTGACTGGGCTTAGGGCCCCAAATCCTTACCAGTTTGAAGAGCTGCGTCTGTTTGTGGTGTCCCGGCGGAGCTGCCGGCCCCGGCGGCTGCCGGCAGGACTCAGCCCTGCCTTGCCGAGGAGCAGCCTCTTCTTTGACAGTCTGAAGCTAGCATACAGACATTGCTCAGTCTGGTCACTGCATTCACCTTAGTGCAACTTAGATCTCTCCTGCAAAGTAAATGTTGACAGGCAATTTTCATAAACCATGTCAGATTGAATGTATTTAAATGTATGTATTTAAGGAAAAACAACCATGCTCTTGTTCTGTTTCTGTTTAGTTTTAGACCTTGGGGTTTTTTTTGCTTTGTTTTCCCTGGCTTACTCAGTCTGGTGCAAAGGATTCAGTTCTGTCTGAAAACTGGTGTTTTAGACTAAGGCCTGCATTTTGGGGCGGAGAGGAGGCATGGAGGAGGGTGTAGAAGCAACATCTGGTACATACAGAGACCTGCAACGAGCACGTTCCACTGACAGCAAGTCAGAGAAGATCAACTGATGCAGAAAACTATACAGACCAATTCTGAATTGGGTTAAAGTTGTAAAACAGATGAAAATTACCCTGTGAGAGGGCTGTTTATAAGGGGTGATTTGGTTGGGTTTTGTGATAGTGTTTATGATGCAAGTCATGAATCCAAACATACAAGTTGGTTACATTCTCATTTAATTAAATTCCTAACAATCAGCAAATCTGTTTTTTTTTTTTTTTTTTTAACCTGGCTCTCCTGACCTCTGTCATCTTCCTCTTTCTAATAGAATTAAAAACAGGTTACTCCGTTATTTCCTTAGGTGTGTTTCCAGCAATCTGCACAGCCAGTTACTGGATGCTGAACAGCAAAGTTCGATGGTAATGCATGTAATGATTATGGTAGTGGCAGAATTGGTGCATAATATCCAAGATACCTGCTTTAAAGCATGATAATTTCTGGTTCCCATCCCCTTAGCTGGGAAAATAACAATTCCTGTAATACCTATAGCAGATATCACTACAGACTTCACCACTATCGTGTTTCTGATTATTTTAAAGCAGTGTGGACTACAAGGACATTTTGTAAGGTACATAAAATCCAGTTTATATGTAAACAAGCAATAATTTAAGTTGAAAACTTAAGTGTTTTACTTGTATAATTTTTGTGAGATATACATGTTGTGAAGTTGATTCCAAATGAGGTACTTCAGTATTAAATTAGATATCTTCTTAGCCGTGTGTGTCTCCTGGAAAAGTGTTTTGTAAAGGATCACAATGCCTTGATTAGACCTAATTTGTAGGCTTGAGACTTCTCATTTTCTAAGCCTTGTGATTCTGCTCATAATATCATTTAATTAACCTATATTATATGCAGCCACTGTAGGAACCAGTTCTTGATTTTTGTATGTTTATATCCTTTCGTAACAAATCTTAGAAAAACTCTTACTAAGCAGGCCACTGTAAAGGCATGTTGGTTTTTTTCCTTGCCCACTGTGGTTTGAATAATCTTTTACTATACTGACATCAGTTTCTGAGGACTTGGAATATTAAGAAATTGATGAGTTTGACCTCTGTTTTCTTTCTGCTGACTCCTAATTGTTTAGGAATGGTACTCCCTAATTTAGTGCTCCCACTGAGACTCTCCAAAACGTGAGCCTGCTCGCTCCCCCTCCATAAGTCCCTGTGGAGGGCTGGAGAGGGGAATTGGAGGCACAAAAGGTAAAGATCATGGGTTGAGATAAGAACATTTTACTGGAACCATCAATGAGATAAGAAAACAGTAGCAGCTACAATATTAGTGACAGAGGGTACAAGAAAGAGACAAACGATTCTCACGGAAACCCACGACATGCCCGACGCTCCCTCCACCACTGCGCAGATCCAGAAGAGAGCCCTTCTCCTGGGAAGAGACTCCCTTCCCCCAGACCCCAGCAATGATGTGAGCTGGTATAGAATAACCTCTGGGTCCTAGCCATGTCCTCTCCTGGCTACTGCAAAAGTTAACCTTATCCTGGCCGGAACCAGGACACTCATCCACAAACTTTCTAACCTAAATGCAGATTTTTTGATGTAATGTAAAATGCAATGCATTTTATAATAATCTCATCAGCCCTGCCTTTTGGGATTGAAAGGTTTGTCCTGTTGTCATTTAAGTTGTTTTGGTATTCAGGTGGGAGTTCAAATAAAATAGCATCTGTTCTATGTTAAGGCTGAAGAAAATATGACAAAGGCTGTTCCTGTGTTTGTCCCTAAAGAAGACAGTGCCACCATTCTGGAGAAGCAGACACTATTCTGTTGCCAAACTCAAACAGAATATTTTGTCAGCTGAGCCATTCTTTGACCTGCTCATGGGAAACAAAAATAACCATCAGCCCTAACCTCCACAGCCTCGTTACTATAACATTGGTGTTGAACTTGCATTATATATCTGACAAAAAATTACTTATATAAGAAATATAAATTTGAAGGAATTAATTTCATGCACCACAAAGTGTAAATGAGTTTTTAAATAATTTCATTGCTATTCCATTCTTTTTTGGTTCTTTACCTTTGCAGATAGATTATTCTTTTTCACAGTGGAAAAAAAAAATAGTTTAAATTTGTCCCATTTCGCAACAGACCTGCAAACCCTTATCTGTAGTGATTATGATGCTTCATCATCCATTGCCATTTTGAAAGAAAGGAGATTGTACCTATCACTTTGGCTCTGTTTGGGTTCATTGTGACTTTTGTCGTCTTCTAAGTTACAAGAGAAAAGTGAGTGAAGGAATCTTCTGATCATATTGATCACTATAGAAACAAAAAAGCCAAATCAATTCCCTTCATTATCAGTATTTTTCATCCTGTATACAGTAAATTTGTCAGAGAAAGTACTTGGATTTTGTTTAAGAGAACAATTAATCAGTGTTCTATTTACATTATTAAATGTGAAAGGCGCATAATGTGAAAAATAAGCATATATACATGGTCGTACGACCTGTTTAAGTGTTCATGTAATGTGGTGAGTTTAAAAAGTGAAGTGAGCTGTTTTGCTACAAGGAGTTAATTTGTACTCAATCCTTAAAATATTGTCCCACACCGGAATCCCTTTGGGCCTGTATTAATTAAAAGCAATGTTTTTGCAGTTTATACAATACATTTTTTAATCTTTGTTTAAAAGCGGAATTCATATGGGCTTAACAGACGAAATGGGTGGCACAGCTCCACTTGCAGAACCCAAAGATACACAATCAGTTTTGAAATGCAACTTAAGCCATTAATTGTTGGTGTGAATTTAAAAGTTTTCTAGTATTTGTATGGTAGTATGCTGCCTAAGAGCAAAAGCATTCTCTGCACAAAAGAAAATTTACTGTAGTGGCTTTGATTTTAATTAGAATTTTCTCCCTGGTGTTTCTTTGTAGACTAAAACAAAATCTTTTAAGTTTCTTACTACAGGTAAAAGCTATGTGCAAGAACCTCAAAATGCTAAAATCTAGCATAATGCCTTAGATCTGTTTTTAAGTCTTGTATATTCCTACATAGCTGTCTGATGTATTATATTTGTATAGTGAATTGTGTACAATTTTGGAATAAGTGCATCATCACTTAATCTTTATGTTGTTCAATAGAGATGATGGACACATTTCTTCAAACATTTACTGTCATTTAATTTTTTTCCCTTTATGTCATTTGTGGGTTTTATTTGTACAGTTCATCATGAAGTTGCATCTGAGATGTGTGTATATGAAAAGATTATACAAGGGTAAAATTAAGCAATATATAAACTATGGTTCTTCAGGAGAAAGCTTACAGTGTTTCAGGTTGTGATTTATTTTCAAAACGGAGTTGACTCTGAACATCACTTTGTTCACCTGCATTGATGTTTGTATTTCTAGTGTTAGCAGTTTATGCAAAGGTAGATATATTCAGAGAAATTTTAAATACATTTATGCAAGTTAATATTGCTTTGCTGATGCTATTTGCTTATTTGATGTTAAATAATGCTATTGTAAATAAAGAATTCTGTTGTTATTGCATCATTTAATAAATTTTAATGCCTTCGGGTTTTACATGGCTTTAGAGATTTCAACATATTTCTGTTGTGTCTTCATTTGTTGATGGAAGGGTATAAGATGTAGCACTAAAGCACTGGAGGGTAGATGGATTGCTAGGTTTTAAAAAGGCAGCAGGCTTTGGTGATGAATTTATATTCCAGATAGTTGTTACTTGCAAGTCCTTTCATCTTTTCAGGGCTATATTAACTGAAAATTGTTATCTCATGGCTTAATATATAAACAGTTATTTATATATATATAGTTATTTATATATATATAAACAGTTCTTTATGAGTACTTTTTTATATCAGTCAGGGTGAAATAGGTGTCTTACATGGCAGTGTCAGCAGAGGCAGATCTCAAATGTGAAGACGAGTAGAGTTACAGCCTTGTTCTCTTTGCTATGCCAAATGGTGGATTTAAGAGGGTTGAAAAGGTTTGATTGGTCAAAAAAAAAAAAAAAATAAAAGGAGCTATAAGAATGCTGGTAGCATTCAAGAATGTACAATGTACAAGAAAGATCTTATGTTGTCTCTGGGAAATGGATGACGCAGAAAACCTGCATTAAAAAAATTCAGACGTTAAAGACCTTCAAACACTGGTAAGCTTTTGCCATTCCTACCTAAACAAGGCTTATCCTGAAGTTCTCTTGTCTTCGGCAAAATGATGGTGATGTGAGGTAACTAGTGCCATATTAAGGAAAGCAAGGAGGCAAGTTTCTTCCCAATGTGGAGTCAGAAGCAAGTAGAGAACACGTCCATGTAGTAAGAGGAAAAATGTTTCCAATGGGAACCTTGCCTTTAGACATTCTTATAGTTAATTAATTTTGAAAACAAGATACAACAGTTTTAGCTAAGACTCGTAGCATCAAAATATGATGAGCTAATGATGACCTCTGATGTACCTGGATTTATGAAAGAGAAGTGCTTCCTTTTACTTTCTACATCAGGCTTTGTTGACAGAGACCAGTGCATGTCACATATGGACAAGTTCTTCTAACCTGATGTCATGACCAAAGAAAAAGTGGCTGCCTTTTGAAGGTCCTTCTCGTGGTAGACTGTACATTGGGTTTTTCAGTCTGGACTTTTCACAGGTATAGAACAGGGGTGCCTGGTGGTTATGAATTATTCCCCAGCTTGTTGCTCACCACTTACAGTTCTTTATGTGTTGTTCCAGTATAAAAGGAGGGCTATGTGTCACATTTGTTTGGGCTCAGGCTACGGCGAGGGCAGAGAGCAGCCAGTGGTATCAGCCCTCTGCCTTGGTTCTTGGACTGTGAAGTGTGGAGATAAGAGATGCCAAGTACAGTCCCAGTGGTCTCCTGACAGAACTCACACCCTGTCTGCTGAAACAGTGATCATAGTGGAACCTTCCTGATGGATTAGCTCATGTCCTGAAGAAAGAACTCAGAGCAGTCTTGAGTGCTTCTGTTGGCCTTGTGCATGTAGTGGATAAAACATGACTTGTGTAACATCACCTTTTTGAAATCCCTGCTGGCACTTCAGCTGAATTCGAGCTTTTAATGCATGTCAGTCCAGAGTCGCATGAAGAGTTCCTACTCTTTAGTCAGCTAAAAGAAGGAAGAATGATCTCAAATTGATGAAGTCCTTAGGAGATGTAGGTCAGGAAAGGTCCAAGTTGAAATGACAATGTGAGTGAACCTGTATGAAGAGTGGTCCTTTAGAGCTGGGCATTGAGCTCTTTGCCACTTCAGGACAGGTTCTTGGGACATCTCTCAGCTGCAGAGGAAACCACACCAAGAGTTAAACTCTCAGGTGGTGTTATGGACCCCATCAACCCTTCTCTGATTTAGATTCCAGTCTGAGCCTCCTTTTTTACTGCTGCTAATGACTCCAGCCTCAGCCAGCAAGGTGGGCTTAAGCCAGATGTTGTGACCAAGAGGGAGCCCTTGTATATCTCATTTCTTCTCTTCCATCTCTCATTCTGGATACTTGCTTTGGGGATAAAAAAACCACACTTGATTGCATTACAGGGTTTAAGGAGCAACTTGGAGTCCAGAGGCAGTAAGTCCCCAGTTTCAGTGAGTTGTATTTTTCAATTGGTATGAGGAGGCCAGCAAAAGAAAAACAGAATCCCAAATCAGAAGTTTGAAAGACCCTCAGGAGAAAATAAAAACTTAGGATCAAGTAGAGGATCTTAAAGAACAGTTAGAGAAACCTTAGATGATGGCTGAAACAGAACATTCTGCCTGAAAGGGTGAAATCTGACAATTGTACACTGGAGTGTGACCAGAACTTGGAGTGCTCAAGGGATGTTTGGTGCATCCAGCTGCGGCAGCCAGCAAGGAAAGGACCTGAAAAGCTGCTGTGAGGGCTGGACTGTGGGCAGGGGTACTGGGTAGGCAGAAGGGCTGTGTCCATAGCACCTGTGAACCAGTGTGTGCTTGTGAACCTAGAGAGGGGGGCAGGATGTGCTTTCATCAGTGAATGAAGAGTTAAAGCCAGTTAAAGCAGAGGTAGAAGCTTCTCTGTGTTTGTGTCTTACATGGGCACCACGAGTGGTCCTTGTTCATGGCAGTCTGTGAGACTGAATATGTCAGTGTCCTCTGTGTGTGCATCCTGTGTCTCTGGCATTTGTGCTCAGCTTTGCTGCTGGCTGAACCTGCAAACCATGGCTGCTGTCACTAGAAAAAGGTTCTATCGTTCTTACACACAAGGGAGGGTGGGCAGGAAAACCCAGAGTCAGCCACTGTGATTGTCAGGAGCACAGGAAGTCGCTGTGTCCAGGGATGCTCAGATAACTCCCTGCTCCAATGGGTTGAATGTTTTGTTACTTCTCCACCCATGAGTCCCCTACAGCTGCTGGGGAGGTGAAGTTGTTCCAACCTGGAAATTTCTCCCCAGGAGATATTCTTGAGAAGACAGAGGAGGAAACATGGGAAAACTCTTATATTGCTTGAAAAATGTCTCTCCCATCCAAGTTTCAGGCTATACTTCACTTGATCACTTCATTCTACAGGATGATGGAAGGTCCCACAATGATCCTGACTGGAATAATTTTTTCAGCTCCCTGCAAACTGTTGGCAAAATGTCTTTGAAAGAGATATTCCTGGAGCCTTTGCTTATGTGTTCACTCAGTGGCCCACCCCAACTAAGGGAAGAGGATTGCATCTCTATGGCAGGATGTTTTGATCCAAGTTTTAGACTGCCTTCCCCACCTTTTTCTTGTGCATGTATTTTTTAGTTTATTGTCGACTCTCAGAGTATTGGAATGAGTTGGGAGCAATTAATTGCTTTTGTGAAGTCACAGAGCTAACGGTAACGGTTTAATGATGATTAAAATGCTGCTGTATCTAAAGCTACAACTATTACAGGAGAAGGAAAGTTGAATCACCTTGATTTGTTTTCCCCTTTTTTTAATAGTCCACCAGCAGAGTCAGTTGCTCTTCTGCTACCATCCTCTTCTATAGCCATAGCAATAAACTGTTTCTGCTCTGACCTCATCTAAATTGCAACTCAGGTTATTTCCATGACAGCATCTGGTGCCATCACTGAGATTCCCATGTCTGTGCTGCAGCTGGGTATTGGTGTAGGTGCTGTGGCACAGGGAGCCCACATGTGGAAAGATGAGCATCAGGGAGTGCTGTGGCACTGTGGGCTTTGGGGGATCATGAGGATGCTTCTAGGTGTAACTTGTGTGTTTGGGAATGTGTTAGAGGCAGGCTGCTTTAAACCTGGAATAAGGGAGATGCAGAGAGGGTGCAAGATTGATGAAGAATTCACTGTCCAACTGAGGGGTGACTGAATGCTACACAAGCCGCCTGCAGGGATGTCCCTTGGTGCTGGGATTTAATGTGCATCCCCACATCACTGCAAAGAAGGAACACACTCTAAAATCCTGCAGAAGGGAAGGGAGGCTGATAGACTTCTCTGACTACTTTGTAATAGGACATAAAATCAGGGAGGGAAGCCCTTTAGGCTGGGGCTCCACAGGGCTGACTGGCCTGTTGGGGGTGCAGCTGCAAGGCTGCCCTTCTGCTTCCCCTATGTCTCTCTCCAAGGTAATGACTTTTTTTAATACACTAAATGCATTTAACCTCTTGGAGGATATTAAAACATCTAAAGATTTATCTGCAGTATCATGGCAAGGGTGCCCCAAGCCCTTTTCCTCTCCTGGACTCTGTGTCCTCAGGCTTCTAGAAAAATGAAACTTTTTGTTTCTGGTCGTGTCTACAATTTAATTAATGATGAGAATTTTAAAATATCAAGTTGTATTTATTCGACTTAATTTCTCCTGAACCTCTAATGTGAGCATGTCTCCCCTAGTCCCTCTTCCTTTGCTGTGATACCTGGGCACAGGTCATGTTGAAATGCCTGGCTGAAACTGTTTCCTAAAGCACTACAGCATCAATTGTGTTTTACAAATAACAAAGTTTTGGCACAAAGCAGAGAAAATTAGAAAAAAAATTAAAACCAAAAAGACAACTGAAAAATCAGGCCGTGTAAGCTAAGGGACTATCTCAAGCAAGTTTTAGAAGGCTGTATTCCTACTTTCGCTTTAAGACTTGTGCATATTAGCCTCCCTGGTGTATTCAGTACTTTTTTGTTGCTGAGGTTGGGATGGAGAATGAGGTTGTAGGTAGGAGAATTAGCCTAATATATTTAATGCAAACTACAGAAATGTTTCTGCGCAACTTTGGGGACAGAGATGTGTAGGACTGGCTAGGGAAGGGATCTTGGCAGCTGAAGCAGTCTGGATCAGCTCTGTGTTTCTCTCCAGTGGGGTTGTGTTCTTGTGTTTGCTGTCTTAGTGTTTATGTCCTGAGTGAAAAAATATAAAGAGAGATAGCAAGTGAAAGCTTGTGGCCAGTAGGAATTGCAGTGCCTGAAGGAATGTGAGCTGAACACCCTCATTCCCCCAGGCAGACAGTGATTCTTTCTCAAACTCTCCATTTCAGAGCACTTCACCCGGGCCAGATAAGAAATCGGGATTGAAAGGATGGCTTCATCTCTGGTCAAGTGCAGGCAGTGACTCTGTCTGGAGCTTCGATTTCTCTGTCTGGTGCTGCTTCAAGTGCTTCTTAAAACACCCCTTCTTTGGGATGAAGACAGTATTTTACACAGGATCACATGGAGCTATACTAATTAATTTTTATAGCATACCAAATATAACCACTGAAATGGTGCTATAACTCAAGGAGCTAAGCCTGGCTGTGTTCCCCACTCCAGCTGTGCCTGTGTGCCGTTTGGCTGGTGCTGTGCTGTGCCCCAGGAAGCCCAATGCTGCCCTTCTCTGAGAGTGACCACGGGTGCAAGTCCCCAAGCTCTCGTCAGTGCAGCAGAGCCCATCCTGTCCCTTCCCTCCGTGCCTGCGTGTGCAGTGTCACCCAGGCTGGAATGAGCTGCTCAAGAGCTCTGCAGTAACACTCCCTGTACGGGGTTTTGTCCTGGGCTGAAGATTCCTCCATCTCCCTGCACCAGCAGGGATGACACTATGTAAGGTGAATACCTGGGCCCCTAGGAACCTCCAGCCCCTTCCAAGTCCCCTTTCCATTGCAATTTTGCCATTTATCCACCTGGAAGGAAGGCAGGAGAAGCCCTATTAAAACCCAGGATGAAACCATAGACAGAGGGATCACCCAGCACCTCTGTAGGAGCAAAGGACCAGGTGCCTTTCTCTTCCATCACGGGCAGGTGCTAGCATAGGCCTGGTCACGGGGCCACGAAAACCCCAGCAGGAGCCCCGTGTTCTGCGAAGCACCTCACAAGAAGCCCCAGGCCAGAGTAAAAGCACCTCAGCAGTGCCCGTGAAGCCTGCAGTGACTGACAGTGCGCTGCTCCTGTGTGTTCGGGTCAGTGGGGTTCCAGAGGCGTTTTCTGCCTTTCCATATTCAAAGCACACCCCTGCAACCCCCGAAGACACTGTGTGGAAGCCGTGTGTCCCGCCACCTCCGGCAGCAGGTGCTCCCTCCCGCACCCCGGCCTCCTGCTCTGGGGAGGGGGCAGAGACCCCGGGCCGGGGCTCGGACCGACGGAGGGCAGAGCCGGGGGAAGGGAAGGTGGGTCCGGGAGGCTGGACCACCCCTCTGCCCTACCCCACACAGTGTCTTCGGGGGTTGCAGGGGTGTGCGTTGAATATGGAAA